>BMAW01096698.1:165561-230703 GCA_019974015.1 Nephila pilipes | reverse complement strand
TACAAAAATAAATAAAGAGAAAATAAAATACAAAAATAAATAAAGAGTAATGATAATTTTTAAAAGTTTTCAAAAAGCAGTAATTCAGTGTTTGTACTTGCTGTCATTTCTACACTAAACTCGTTGCCAAATTAAAAGACTTTTTGAAAGAATTTTTGATACTTTTCCGTTAGCCGGGCGCAAGCGAAAAATCAAAAAACAATGTAGAATTCCGCCAAATATCTTACAACCATAAGGGGAATGTTCGTTTGGGGTCATGTGCTCTATTTTCTGAATTCATTCAAAACAAAGCACGTTTTCCTTTCTTTCTTCCATCTTAATTTTTGTTTTAAAAATGATGAAAATTTGAGATTTAGCCAGAACTAAAGATGCAGTATCTTTTTTTCAAGAGAAAGGTATATTGGCAAAGAATGCAACATGCGATCAGAATCATGAAATGAAACTGTCTTTTTGTGACGGAGTACGTTGGCGGTGCAATCTTTCAACATGCCGCATGAAGAAGAGCATTCGCAATAGTACGTGGTTCGAATCGTCCAGATTGAATTTTCTAACATCTTTGAAATTTATTTACGGCTGGAGCGAAGAGATGATATCAGTCAAATGGTGTGACGAGAGCTTATTTACAAAACGAAAGAACAATGTAGGTCGAATTCTTCACAACAGTGGATAACAGGTCACTTGAAAAGTCCCCGGCCTGACACATAGATGGCGCTACTAGAATTAAATCCATATTTTTTTAGTTAGCCCTAACCCTCAAAAGATACGTGTATAAATTTGACAGCTGTCGGATCATTAGTTTGTGAATTATAGCATTTTGAGTCCAGCAACTTTTGTTATTGTGAAAAAAATGGATAAAAAGGAATTTCGCGTGCTGATAAAATATTGCTTTTTGAAGGGAAAAAGTACAGTTGAAGCAAAAACTTGGCTTGATGCCGAGTTTCCAGACATTGCCCCAGGAAAATCAACCATCAAGGATTGGTATGCTATGTTTAGACGTGGTGAAATGAGCACCGAAGATGGTGAGCGCAGTGGACGCCCAAAAGAGGTTGTTACCGACGAAAACATTAAAAAAATCCACAAAATGATTTTGAATGACCGTCAATTGAAATTGAATGAAATAGCAGACACTCTAAAGATATCAACTGAACGTGTACATCCTATCATTCACGAATATTTGGGTATGAGAAAGCTCTGTGCAAAGTGGGTGCCGCGCGAGCTTACCTTTGACCAAAAACAACGACGAGTTGATGATTCGGAGCAGTGTTTGAAGATGATCAAGCGTAATAAACCCGAGTTTTTGCGTCGACAATGGATGAAACATGGCTCCATCATTTCACTCCGAAGTCCAATCGACAGTCATCCGAGTGGACTGCACACGATGAATCCGCTCCAAAGCGTGGGAAAACGCAACAATCGGCTGGCAAGGTTATGGCGTCTGTATTTTGGGATGCGCATGGAATAATTTTCATTGACTACCTTGAAAAAGGAAGGACCATCAACAACGACTATTATATAGCGTTATTAAACCGTTTGAAGGACGAAATCGCCGAAAAACGGCCACATTTGAAGAAAAAGAAAGTGCTGTTTCACCAAGACAATGCACCGTGTTACAAGTCAGTGAAAACGATGGCAAAAATTCATGAATTGGGCTTCGAATTGCTTCCTCATCCACCGTATTCTCCAGATCTGGTCCCCAGCGACTATTTCCTGTTCTCAGATCTCAAAAGAATGCTCGCTGGGAAGAAATTTTCGTCGAATGAAGAGGTGATCGCCGAAACTGAGGCCTATTTTGAAGCAAAGGACAAATCGTACTACAAAAATGGTATCGAAAAGTTGGAGGGTCGCTATAATCAGTGTATCACCCGTGAAGGGAATTATGTTGAATACAAAAAACTAATTTTGCCAAAAAAATGTGTTTTACAATGGTAGGCCGGGGATTTTTCAATTGACCTGTTATTTGTTGGCGTTTGCCGCGAAACGGATGAATGCTTTCTAGTTAAAGTTCCAAACCGTTCTTTACCAGTATTGTTAGATATGTTACCAGTATTGTTGTACAATTTCGTTGATCCCGACACTCAGAAAATCGAACGACTTTGGGGCAGTGCCAAATGGAGAAATAAAAAACATCGGGGAACTTCTCGCCATCATTTGGAGTCGTACCTCGCGCAATTTATGAGGAGACGAGGAGTAAATAATCCATTTGAGCAAATTCTCAAGGACATCACCATATTCTCGAAAAACCAAAAGCATTCTTTTTGGGTAAAACTGTTTTGTTTACAATTCATTAATACGTTTACAGTTCTACTTGTTTTGCTTACTATTAATTAATATTTGTTTATAGTTGAACGATTTTATTCCGTTGACTGATTAGTCATTCGCTTCGCTTGGCGACTTGGCTCGTGTTTGGTTCACAATTGGCGACATTTGCGCCCGGCTAAAGAAAAATTACCGAATTTTTTTTCATACTCTTTAAAATAATATTCTTTTGAGATGAGGATTCATTCGAAAACAATCGTAATTATTTTACAAAGGACTAAAGGAATCGTAATATTCTTTTAGAAATTATGAAACAAATCTGAATCAAATGATTTGGCTGAAGAAGAACACTTTGACGCATACATGACGTAAATGAAAAATTCGTAAAATCTAAATTGAATGTAAAAAAGAGCATCTTCATGGTGCACACTATCAGTATTCACAGATTCTTGGAACCAAATTTAATGTTCATGCATTTCTCAATTTTTCCGCTATTGCGTCGACAAAACGAGACCCTCTACTTTCGATCTGCGCATGCTCAGATCGAACTGCGTATTAAAAGTTAAATGCAACGTTTATTATTATTGAATTTTAATTTCTGTTAATCTGAATGCAACATTTCATAATTAGTTACATCTTCATTAAAATTTTAACAAATATTTCATAAAATCTAATTTTTTTGAAAAATTAAATTTTTTAAAGTTATGAAAGTTTAAAAAATACTTTAATTAATGAATGGCACGCTTTTCACCCATTCGCTTTAAATTTATTTCTTCCAATCTTTGCTTTTTTTTCATTTCAAAACATTTTTCTTGGGAGGCTAATTTGCGGTTCATTTAAGTTTACTCAAAATATTTAAAGACTGATCCTCATTAAACTTTTTATCCTTCCTGCTGGATTGTTATATTTTTTAATTTTACCCACGCAAAGAATGGGTATACCAGCTAGTAAAATATATTGTTTACAAACAACGCAGTAAAAAAAGATTATGTGGTGCATAGAGACCACATAAAAAAGAAATATATTGAAAGTATAACTCAAGTCCCTTATTGAAAGTATAACTCAAAACCTCACGAAATAGCTAGAAACTGGTTTTCCAAACAGGGTGGGAGAATGTATATCTACACTAATGATTTTAAAGTGTTTTATTTGCTTCTACATTAAATAATACACATACGAAAATTTCAAAATGTACAGACAAAAATTATTCTTCGTTGTCAAGAATACATATTTTTCTTGTGGCCAACTGGTTCAAAATCAGTTTAGTCACATAAGGATGCTACCTTGCACTCTTTCCGAGTTGACATGTTTGTAAATACAATGCAGTCGATGATCAGGGTTTGCGACGACGTTTGTTTGGTTAGTAATTTGTACATATCGCGATAACTAGACATACAAGATAAAATCTCATTCTGAAATTTGAACGTTTTTTCAGAATTTGTATGGATTGCAAGAAAATGGCTTGCTAATTTCCTCTAAAGTTGAAGCCCTGTATGGATCTTATTTGAAGTCATATGATTAGGTTCTTCCTAGTCATCAGTAGGATCTGTTTTTTAATTCATAATATCACTGTCACTTACAGGTTCGTTTCGAATAATTTAATCAGTATCAATACTGTTTTGAAAGTATTAATACCTTCAGTACTGATGCCACGTGGTAGCGAAACAATTTCTGATGATAATATTGAGGTGTTTGAGGGTGCATTCTATTAATGACACATTTTGGACAGACTGCTCTCCAACATACATTGTTTGTTGGAGAGCATACATTGTTTGATGGAGTTTGTCGTTTTATTTTACTAATTACCGTATCAGTGTGATTTATGCAGTCCAAAATCGAAAATTTTCCAAGCAACAGTTAAGGTTATGCATCGTTTTCCAGTTTTTCCAAAATATATCTAAAAGTTAATTTCACGCAGTGTTTTTTAAAAACTGCAATTATTCTTTGACCTAATGGTTATATAAGGATTGTGGTATACGTTGGCAAAAGCCCTATTTTTACGTTAGGATCTCTAAGCAAGAATTAGTGGGTGGATTGTCAGCAATTTAAAAGGAAGATCTATCTCAGTCATTCATTTTTCAACTATGGGTCCGAAAAATAATTGAATCATGTTGTGAAAAACTCTGATGTGACCTATGTTTTTTTTTATTGGACATGAAAACGTCTTGGTCGGAAGCTCAATTATATTTTTGTCTTTTAGAGCATGCAAGTGTAGAGATTTGCTTATAATTAGAGGTTTTAGAATTATTACACCAGATGTATTACTGCAATGTAGAAACGTTATTCTATCTTTGGTAGCTTTGAAACTACTCATAGCTTTCTCGGACTTAATGATGAATATTCGGCTGGGTATCTTTTTCCAAAACTATCAAGTCAAGTTCGTCAGCATTAAATATTTTATCTGGGCAATGTCCGCCATCGTCAATAATTATTGCTAATTCATTAGAATAATTCTTTTCAGCTGTTTCGTCAGTGGATTCCGCTTCACCCTTATTTTCAAATTGGGAAGTGCATGTCATCGATAAAAACCTGTTAACCAGCCATTGCTAGTTAAAAATTTTGGGATTCTAATGAGATAATAAATTAGACGGTCTCCTAAATCTTTCATTTGGTTATAAAACCGTTCAGCCCTTTTCCTTAGTCCTCTGTCGATGGGGATTCGCTTTTGAGTTAATTCGTGAATCCAAAATGCGAGAGCCTTCCTCGTTTTCTCAATCAAAATATTTCCTGATTAGGATACTCTTTTTGCACTTTCATTTGTGGCACAATTACTAAATTTGTATATTTCCCATGCACTTTTCCCTTTTCTCTTACAGAAGATTCATCCTAATCCAAACCTCTCTTCTAGTGGAGTTATGGGGGAAAAAAACATGTTTAAGTTTTGCACACCAGCGTAATTTAATTATTATATCCAAAATCATATCAAGCAGTTTATTATTCATAGGTGTCAGCTAAGATATCGAGCTCGTCATCTGACTATAGTTCAAAATTACGAGGCGTACTGGCTGTGGCTCATGAACCCTTGTATCGTTCAGAAACAGAAACCAGAAAAACTCAGCAAATAAAAGTTTTCTTTCAGATTTGTTGCTCAACATCTCTCAAATTTCACTCACTCACTAAATCAATCGTTTCCTTCAAGTTATATAGCGCTATTTTTAAATGCTTTATTTTTTAAAGCTTTTTAAAACTGAAACGATTATAGCTGATTACGATTAGAAAGCAAAAGAAATTTCTTAGTTATTACAAAAATTTTATTCCGAAAAGGTTAATTTGAGAAATGATTACACAAGTTTGAATAATGTTGTTTTTTAGAAACACCTGTCCTCAATGGACTAACCACTCTCCATTAGAAAGAGAAGCCAGAAAGAGATGGACTTTAAAAATAATCTCTAGAGAAAAAAAAAAAGTTGTTTTGGAAAGTATGTTGGGAAATAAAACGAAAGTAACAATAATTTTAACGGTTTTTTTTCCCCTCTGATACTTGACTTTTTTTTTCCTTGCTACCTTCTTTTCTCCTTCGGTAGAAATTTTGTATACAGTGATTACTTTCCAACCTGACCCAAGGTTATCGTCAAAAATTCTAGTTTACTTACTTTCTAGAGACTTATTTTCTTTCGTAAGTGAAAATAACTGCTCACATTTATAAGTACTTCTAAACATAGATTTTATCTCATATGCAAGTTTTCAAGTGTTTTCAAACATGGCACGTAAATATTTATAAAATTCCAGTATGCCAACTTCACTGAATTTTACCTATAATTCTAAAATATGTTGTGTCTCAATGGTCTTCATTCGCATCTCGTTGGCCACAGGAGTCATGGTAACGGACTCGCGGCCGGTGTTATTTTCGTCGAGTCGGAGACTCAAGCCCTGATGCCACAAAATACCTGCCTTGTAGCGAGGTTAATGCACGTTAAATCTGGTTGAGATCTAAAACCCTCTCAAGGGCGGGGTATGAAAGTTTGGAGAGGGAGGTGCCAACTCGACTTTTTTACTTTACCGGGGTTTAAAACTACGAAGTTCATCTCCAATAGCCCTCGTGTTGCTTCTGAGTGCGATGTTAATAAACAATCAAAAATCCATTTACTTCTATATCTGTTGGATAAATTGAAGAGAAGAAAAAAAAATTATTTTCTTATAATTCAAAATCGATAAATTTTGTTGATTGGTCGATTCATTTCATCAACATCGCTCTAGAAGGACTATTGGCGACGGACCTTGTAATTTTGAACCTCGGTCAAATGACGAGGATGACATCCCAGCTGGCACCTCCCTCTACCACACCACGCTAACGGGATGACTTTGAGCATCGGTAGATTTAACATGTGTCAGCCCTCCTGGCTACACGGTGGGTTTTTAGTGGCACCAAGACTCGAACTCATGACTCCACGAAAACTGCCAGCCGTGAATCCGCGACCATAATGATTTGAAATTCATTTCTATATAAGACTTAATATTTTTTGCATACATTTTAACTTTAGGTACATTTTAGTTTCACCTAAAGTTATTTTGTTCATTTTACATACCGAAAACTGTGTTAAATTTGCATTTTTAACCACTTTTCCCATAGAAATAACCAAGATTTTAATGCTTTAACTTGATCGCACGTGTTTGTAATGATCTGACCGAGCAGTTATAATTTAAGTCATTTGTTTTACTTTATCTACCATGAAGGATGAATTTTGGAAACATGTTATGTCAAAAAGCAGGCTTATGTCTAACTTTTAGTATTTAGGAACTTTCTTGTTTCGCCTTTCAAATTCCAGATCCTTAGAGAAAGATAGACAACATACCTCAGTATAGTATGACAAATCGTTTTTTAGTTTAGTTTTTATTAACGTCGCACTAGAAGCAACACGACGGCTATTGGTGTCGGACCTCATAATGAACCTCAATCAAGCGACGAGGACAACACCTAAGCTGGCCCCCCTCTCTCATATCTTCCACACCATGCCGACGAGACGACTTTGGGCCCCGACAGATTTAACGTGCATTAGCCTCGGCTACACGGCGGGTCTTTAGAGGCCCAGGCTCGAACCCGCGACTGAACGAAAACCGCCGGTCACGAATCCGAAACTATGATCACTAAACTGCCGCGGCCACACGACAAACTGGAATAATCAATGTAAGATTCCCTTGCGAATGCAGAGAATTGGCGCTGATTTAAACCTGGAGATTTTATGAAGTTGATGATTTTTATAGGTGTTAATACGTGTTCGATGTTCATCATTTTCGCACATAATATTGTCGGATGATGAGTGATGAATCTTGGATTGATCATATAAATTTCACTTTGTTTTTCTTACTTTCTCTCTTTTTTTGCATTAATATAATGATACCACTTTTTTTCCAGTCACAGGAGGAGTTCCATCTGTAGCTACAGAAGTTAAATCTTTACACAGTTTGATCGTATTTTTACAGAAAGTCAAAGACACAATTAAATACATCTTGTCCTGTGCAAGTGTCATGCATCGGTACTAAAAAGAGTTCTAATATGGCGTCAAAAATGCTATGAAATCTGTCTCGCATGAGCGTAAAAACACAGCTAATTGAACTTCACCCCCATTATCCCTACTCTAAAACAGGCAACGGAAAAAGTTTCGAAACTAGATGATTTTGCTTTCATCTGATATCTTAAATTGTTGGCCAAATCAGTGACTGATTACTGTTTCCGCTACTCTATTTCGAGATAAAGGGATTGCCTGAAAGTTTTCACATTTCCTGGCCAAACAATTTCTAGAGCTTTAACTAGACATTCTTGTATAAATTCATTCTCAGTAAAAGGTTCTGAGTAATTAGCTATTAATTCTTATAAGACGTAACTTGTATGCACCACCGCTTCACTCTTTTGTATTATTTTAGAAGTCGTAAACTGTTGTTCTTTCAATTCCAGCCTGAGCTCGGGCCGCGGTAGCCTAGTGGCCAAAGTCGTGGACTCGCGGCCGACGGTTTTCGTTCAGTCGCGGGTTTGATCCTTGGCCACCAAAGACCCGCCGTGTAGACAGGGCTGATGCACGTTAAATCTGTTCGGGGCCCAAAGTCCTCCCGTTGGCGTGGTGTGGATGTTAGGAGAGGGGAGGGGTCAGCTCAGGTCAGGTGTGGACGACGCCAGCTCAGGTGTCGTCCTCGTCACTTGATTAAGGTTCCTAATTACGAGGTCCGTCGCCAATAGCCCTTGTGATCTCTCATGAAAAAATTATTTCCCCCTACTTAATGGTGGCCGCGGAGTCGCGACTGGCAGTTTTCTTCGAGTCGTGGGTTCGAGCCTGATGCAACTGAAGACCCGCTGTGTAGCAGGGCTGCTGCACATTAAATCTTTCGAGATCTCAAGTTCTCCCGTGGCGTGTTGCAGAAGTTTGTAGTGGGAGGTGCCAGCTCAGGTGTCGACTTCGTCGCTTGATAGAGGTTTAAAATTACGAAGTCCATCACAAATAGCCCCATCATTGTTTCTAAGTTATAAACATTAATAAACTATCATTCAATCCCGTGATAAAACATCAATAATTTGTGAAACCAAAAAAATAGAACTATGTTTAACATCTAAACTTTTCCGCAAGCATATAATGATTTTCTCATAGATATTTCGAGAAAAATTAGGTTTTAAACCAAGAAAATAGAACTATCTTATATATCTAAATGTTCCTGCAAGCTTATAATGATGTTGTTAAAGTACTTACAAGCGAAAGTTTCATATAATTTAGATAAATATGCATGAAAAAAGCGCCTTTGTCTGAAATTCGGAAGCGAAAATTAATGATTAAATGAAATGGGTGTTTTATATAATTGTCATGTAACATGAATGAATAAATTAAAACATATAACCCACTCGAAATTGAGAAAATTATCCAAGAGATGCAATTTTTAATTTTCATTGTGAAAATAACTACTGAATGCCTTTAGTGGAATGTAAGTAAGTAATAGTGAAAATAACACTGAAGTGAAGTGTTTTTTTAGTGAAAATAGCACTGAATGCTTGCAATGCATGCAAGAGCGTATATTGCTTATACTCACTGCAAGCAATATTCACAGATTGATAGTCATATTCTAATAAAATTTCTCTATCAAAACACGCATTGTTAAATTATCCAAAAAGTCTATAATTATACATAGTGTTCCAAAAGTATTGAGCGTATTTCATGTTTGAAAAAAAAAATAAATAAATAAAAGTGGGGAACGTACATGTGCTTATTTTTTTAATAGAAAAGACAATATAAAACAGTTTTATGCAACACAATTTTAAGCATTATATAAGTTTTCTACTTCAGCTTCGTTTGTGGCACACAAAATATCAAGCCGAAATTCAATTTCTCTCCCAGTGTTTTGCAGCATTTCAGGAGGTATTCCTCCAATGACTTAAATTGTTAGTACTAGCGTTTGATAGAATCAAAACGTCTCTGAACAGTTACAACGGATTTGCTTTCTTGGAACCATAAACCGCACACAGCCTTTTCCTGTACCGTAGCAATTTGCTGACTGACGCAAACAGTAAACTTTCCCAAGAAATGCTGCTGCGCCATCTACCGGCTTATGTGAAAGTTAATTAGTGTTTAAAATTTTGTTGTATAAAATTGTTTTATGTTGTCTTTCCAATAAAAAAAAGGAACATGTACGTACCTTAATTAGTTCTTTTTTTTTTTTCAAGCATGAAATGCGCTCAATACTTTTGGCCAACTCTGTATAATAAAATACAATTTATTATTTCCTTGTAAAATTTATAAGAAGAAAAAATTACATATAAGAATATAAGACTTGTAATATACAAATGCACAATTTTGTCGTGTAGAACATAAAATAGTATTTTATAATTGATATCATAAGAAATATTTAGTTTGAATAATTATTTTGAGCCTTCTTTGCATGAATGCAATTAAATTAATGTCACTGACCTAGAAATCTTGTCCCATTCTTGTTTAAGAGCGTTGATCAAGTTATATTTATAGGAATTTTATCTGGTTCGAACATTTTATTGAAGAGGTTCACTAGAATTGATATGTCTGGTGGCTGCGGAGGAAATTTCACAGATTTAAGAGTGATACAATATCTACCCACGTATATACTTGGGATCATTATGATACATGAAAATGTAATCATCATGAAGTCCTAATTTTGTCCCACTATAGAGTAAGTTATTTTTCAAAATGTTTATATAAAGTTGGTCGTTTACGATTCCATCAATTGGGATTAAGTTGCCGACCCCCGAGACATTCATACAGTCTCAAAAAAGCATGTTCCTACCTCCATATCTTTGTTGGAAGTAAATTCCTTGGAGATTTTCTCTGTTTCATTTCCATCACAACATTTGCCTACCTCTGATCCGAAAGCGTTAAACTCACTTTCGTGAACAAAAACAACCAACTCCCCCCCCCCTTTTCGTCATTTTTTTTAAATAGCACAAAGCACATAATATGAAACAAATGACCGTCATAAGAATCTCCACTTACTGCTGGTTCAACGACGGAAGTAGCGTCAGTGAAGGAGGAATGAAGCATGCGCAGAGCGGCGGAGAAAAGAGAGTAGGAGCTGACCAGCATGCCGAGAGGTGACTGACAATGTGGTGGGCAATGGGTAGGAGTGCTGTTATTCGGTATGAATGGGCACGTGGGACAAGTCATCCATGATCGCCTATAGACCATTTTTGATGAGCAGGTCATTTCTCAACAAATGGTTGGACGCTGGTGTTGCATGTTCAATGAAGGGAGGGGAGATTGAAAATCGAAGTGGGTGTCCCTACGCACCCATGAATGAAAACAACACTGCTAGACTACCGGATATGGTGTTAGCGGATAAGCGCATAACGGTGTCAGACGTGACGTCCACTCTACGTATTAGTCGTGCTTAGGTCCATCAAAAAAAAAATGCTGTGGTGAAGCAGATTGTGCGACAATTCCTTGTATCGCAGGGCACCGAGTTTTACCAGAGTGGTTTCTTCAAACAGATTGCAAGCTGCGACAAATGTCTCAATGTCAATAGGGACTATGTCGAAAAATATTGCAAGGTATATACTTCAGGATGACATGGTTTACTTTTTTTATGCAATAAATTTCTCTCATTAAAAAAAAGTGTCGAAACTTACTTTCGAAACAACCCTCGTAATTTAATCCTTCACCGATTTTTAAAAAAATCTGTTCAACACGAAATTTTTTTTTTTTTTTTTTATTTGGAAAGTCACGAACAAAAGAAATTCAAACAATTATTTTCTAAGCTAATATTTTTTTTTTAAGAAAATTTCTTAAATTAATTTTGACATATAATTTTCTATAACATCCCAATAAAAAATTTAATCAAAAAATACAAAAGCAACTCTAGATAGTTTAAAAAGAGAATTGAATAAGTCTTTATATAATAGGATATTTAACATTAAAAATAGTTGAAGTTCAAAAGTTAAGGGATAGTTAATTTTTTTGGTCACAGGGGGGTTGGTAAAATATACTAATACTTCCACTGAAATTTTACAGGAAAAAACGGACTGTGAAAATATTACTAAAATATATGATGTTAAATTACATGTAGTACTACTAGAGAATTTTCTGAATATTTTCTTAATTAGTAGACGCGAGCAAAATCCGCTACAATTATACCAAGAAATGAAATGTTTAGTTAGCAATTTGCTAGAATGAAAATGCTGGTAAGATATTTTACAACAGCATCGAAATTAGAAGAATGTACGTGAAAATGATTTATGGTAAAAACTTTGAAAACTGAGCTTCATTATCCCGAATGGTTATCTGTAGGTTTTATTATTAGTTCGATATATTTATTACGAAAATTTAGAAAACTTTAAATATCATGGGATTCACTGTTCGGATGATTATTTTGGTATGAGTACGGGTTTTGCTTGTACTTTAACTGTAGTTGTGACAGAGGACTCAACCTTCTGTAGAATTCACAAAAAATAATCTTTTAGAGAACAGTGTGAGGGTAGTCATAGGAAAATAGGACCTAAGGAGTACTATTAGAAGATAACTTTTTATTTTATTCAAACTATGTTATATAGACAGAATACAGGGAAAGAAAGATAGATGGATTAAAAGGGATTCTCGAACCTCGTAATCTTGAACCTCCGTCAAGTGATGAGGGCGACATTTGAGCTGGCAACTCCCTCTTCAGACTTTCACACCACGTCAATGGACTTCGACCCTATTTATTGTGCATCAACTCCACTATACACGGCGAATCTTTAACAGCATCAGGGCTCGAACTTACGACTCGGTGGAAATCGCAACCGTCTGCGAATACGCAATTTTGCCTACTAGGCTACCGCAGTTAGGGAGTATAAGGGAAGGAGTGAGAATGTAGGTGAGAAACGACGATTGAACTTATTTCGAAAATATACCCCCAACAAACTTAGCAATAAGCAATGTTTTCTTCAAAGACGAATTCTATTTCTAGCTTTGATACTCATCAGACTTCTGAAAAAGTAAATGATGCTGGTGAGATAATAGTAGTGCTCGAGCAACAATAATGGGCACAAATTTTGGTCTGACGACCATAGCGACGTATTTTTAAGAATCGAAATATTAGTACTCGGTGTATGAAATATACATTTTTGTTATTTGATTACAGTTTATTTTATTTATTTATTTTTTGCTTGAAAACTGAACTGATTAACCATTTTTTTTTTATCTTTAATGCCTTGGAAAGGAAATTAAAAGCGTTCATTTTTTAAAAAAAATAATTAAAGCTACGATTTCTTTTAAATTGGTAGCCAGCAATTATCAAATTAAATAGTCACGTTAGAAAAAATTGTGTACTCGGGCAAAATCCCTACTACCATTTTTATCCAACCAGAAAATGTTCCCAAAAGATGCGTTAATCCACTAATATTAAAAAGTGGGAAATCAAACACGGTTTTTTCTGCCAGTGGCATAGTGTGGAGGGGGTGAAGGGGCAATGGTCCCTGGAGGTTCAGATGTGTGAGGCGGCAGGGAGCGGCCGAGCTATCTAATTCTGTCTGCAACATCAGACCATCGTCATTAAATCAGATAACTGTATTGTCATCGGGACAGCATGGGTATTACGCAGAATTGCAAGGCAATAGTTCAAAATAGTGATGTAAAATTTGACCTAAACAAATATATTTACAGTTATGTGAAGTTAAATAAACGCTTGTCAAGTATTTCTCTAAGAAAAGAAAATAAATTTCTCTTTATGAATTTCGAAATGGACGTGGCCAAGTGGGATCCGCTGTTGCCAAATTATTTTCTTTTCTTAGTGAAATACTTGACAAATGCACGCAACAAATGCAATTAGTGAGTCCATTTCGATTTTTTGAATTATTGTCTTACTGTCCTTAAGTAACTCATTGACGTGAGGGTGAGAAGGTGACCTTTATTTTCTCTAACTTTTTTGTTATTTAGAAAATCGGTGCAGCGTTGATATTTTTTTTTATTTCATATTTTGATAAATTTCGCGGAAACCTAAATTTGTTAGGTATTGTGAAGTCAAGTTTATTTTTGTTTGAAACGATTCATCGAATATACATAGGAATGTAAAGGCAAATATTTATTTTGTTCATTTTTAAACTTTTCAATGGCTTTGTGGTTTCACGCACGTAGAATGCTACTTAATGATTATAACTTATTGAACTATAAGAAATTAAATTTTACGCCGCGCAATGCATTCGTGATAAAATTATTTTTTATTTCTATATAGGAGTGACCCATTTCGGGTTCGTACTGAATGGCGAAAATCCACACAGCTCCTCTGCTTCCTATTTTTATAATGCCATATGCCGATGTACATATGGTTTTGTGTATTCTTGTTCAGCCATTTATTTTAAACAAGAATTTTATAAGCTATTGTGATGAACTGCTATTTTTTTGTTCTTTAATTTACATTTTGGAAAAAATGCTATAAATTGGGATTTGCGACTAATTGCCTTTAGACCAGAGGTTCTCTAAGTATGCTCCGCGGATTTTTTTTTTTTTTTTTTACTTCTTTCGTATTACCCGTGCTTTTAAAAAGGGTAAGGATCGTGAGAAAATCTTAGTTCAAATTGAGTGCAGTGAGTTGAAACAGTGTAGGAATCACTGTTTTAGGTACCAATTTTAATTAAGGAATAAACTCAACATTTTTTTTTTTTTTTTTTTGTAATTCTACTTTAAATATGTTTTATTGCTCCAATAAAATTCATTATGTCATATTTTCATATTTGATCGCAATTATAATACATTTTTATCCATTTTAAAATGTTAAATATCTGTCCAAAGATACGTGTTTCAAAACCTACAATGACGGCAAGAATGTCATGTATAAAAATTAGAAATGCTTATAATTTTTTTTTGTAACTGGTATAACTAACAACGAAATATTTATTATAATCGGTAGATTCAAACAAGAACATAATACCATTCGTATCTTATAAATAAAAAAAATTCTGGTTGATGTATTTCATTTGTGGCTCTCAAACCATACATAATGAGATAACTTATATTTTCTGAAATAAATATAAGAGATTAGATAAATGAATATATCATCATCTTTAACTTTTTACTAACAGATCTACACCCAGGTGGCAGCACGTGGAAACGATACCAAAACTGTGCAGTTTTCGTTGTATTTACATTTTACACATTTCAATGCTAGCAAAAATGGACGACGTTCGGGAGGTAAAATTGAAGAGAAGCGATTCTATCGGCTTAGGATTTTCTGTTTTTGGTGGTAAAGGCTCTGGATTTCCTCCCGTAATTTATCAAGTCGTTGACGAATCCCCGGCAGCTGTCAGCGGCGTGGTAAGTGATATTTTAAATTTTTTTTATGCGACAACTCGTACTACGCGTGCTATGTGGACGCTTTCAAAACCGCCTAATTTCTCCACTACTGTTTACAGCGCCGGCTGTCTGCTGGTTTTTTTTCTCCAAAACCATGTGAAATACAGCTGATGCCTATTACCTGTTTAAATATGAAATTGTGTAGTCGAATATATTAAAAACATTGTGACATTTTTTTTATATTATGGAACTGACCCTGACTCATCGTCGCTTCGTTTTGATCGGGGGTAAAACCCAACTGAAAATTTATGATCAGATGTATTCAAATCCTTCTCAAAAATTGAAATATTGTTGAGAAATTTATGATAACATTTTTGTTTATTAACAAAATTTTTTCATTTTTTTTATGCATTGATTTTCTTGTAATTTTTTAAAAAATTTTCTTATGTTTTTCTTAGTGTGCAAGGTATTATCTGTTGTTAGAAATTCAGTTATCATGAATAAATATGTTTGGGAACATAGTATTTGTCACAAGTTCTTGATTGCTCATAATTATGCGACATTATTTAACTAAATTTGAGAAAATAATTTTTTTTTTACTGTACTGATCCTCGATTTATTGTAGTATTTCCAAAAATTCTTATTTTATTGCACAATTTTTAAATGCCAAGAGAAAAAAAAATCAATAATCCATTAAAGTCTCCCTTGAATTTGGACATAATATTCAAAGATGATATAGTGCTTACTGAAAGTGTGAATATCAGTAATATCTGAAACATTATTTGTGGTACATTTTTGTGGAAATGATTTTCATTTAATTAATGATACATGTTATTCACACATATTTCTTTCAATAATGATCTATAAACATTCAAATTGAATGAAAACATGAAAATGTCACCAAAAAAAGTGTTCATCAACACATTATTCAATTTTTTAACACAAATAGCTTTTTATATCTTAGATACAATTCTATCACTTTTTGACTTCAAAAGTAATTTTTTTAAAATTTATCTGTGAAGTTAGATTTGCTTAAGTATCTTAATGAAAATCCAATTTTCATGGTTTTAATATTTGTAATATATTTTAAAAAAGTATTTTTTAAACATTTAATAAAAATTTGAGAGAAAAGAACTATTTAAAATTTTGCATATAAAGTTTTAAAAGAAGAGAAAATTGAAGAATGTGTTCCAAGAGGTTTTGTTTATTGTAAACTGAAGGATATTTATTGAATGCTGTGTTGAATTTTAAATTGCAAAATGGGTTTTAAAAAGGAATTCTTGTTTTGTGTATATGGTATTTGCATATGTTCCATTTTCTTAATAACCTTTGCATGTAAATTTGATTTTCAAAATATTAGTTCTTCTCTGTGATAATACTCTTTTAAAAATAATTTTAAAAAAAAGTGTAAACAAAGTGGTTGAAAATGATATAACATGAATAGCATTATTATTAATAATTATTTGATAATGTATTTTTTATTTATATTTTTAAGACCTTTTTATGTTAAAAAAATTGGATAATACCATTGCTGTTAATCTTAAAATTATATATATTTAATAGTATTGATATTATTCTTCTAAAATACTGCTTTATATTTTTTTGTTAGTATTTTCATTTCTTTTACAAAATAGAATATGCATGTCAAAATGTTATTCTTAAAATTATATATATTTAATAGTATTGATATTATTCTTTTAAAATATTGCTGTATATTTTTGTTTGTTTTATGAATTGATTTTATACTTAAATTATTATAGAATGGAAAGAATGTGGGCTTGTTATCCATTGATGAAAATATGTATAGGTGTATGATTTTATAATAAGCAATTTTAAGAATATTTTAACATAAATGTAGAAATTTTTATATTCTCTTCGAAACATAAGGATCTGCTTTTTTATTTTATTAATTTAAAAACTTGTTTGTTGACTTGTATACAAACTTGTTCAACTAAGTATGTTTGCTATTTTTGAAATTTGAATAAACATACACATGCAATAGTTTAATTTCTTTTTTTAATAATTATATTAAATTTTTTTTATTTTAAAATAAACAAAGTAGTTAATGTTATTACATTTTTATTTTTGCTGGAAGGATTAATTGCATTTTTGAGTTATTTTTTGGGATATTGTGGAACTTTGTATTATTTTAATTTTGATATAAATTAAATTAAGTCGAATGTGGCAAAATATTTTTATGATAATTAAAAAAGCAAGGATTTTCATAAAGTTTATTGCATGAATGTTTGAACTTAATATATTGTGATCTATTTTGTGATTTTTTGTTAAGTGTATTTTATGACATTCGATGATTCTGATCAAGTTTTCAAATATTTAATTGTGCACTGTGCGACTGTACATGAAATATTATTTAAAGAATGTGTAAAAATATTGTTTAGGGTGTGTAATGTGCTGTGCATTTTAAAATTGTTAAGATTGTGCAAAATTAAGTTAAGGCTGAAAAATTATCATAACTTGTATAACGAAGTTTAAATACATAAATACATATATTATACTAAAAGAGAATTACAATTTCAATGCAGCCAAAATTTAAAATGAATCGATTACAAGAATCTAACTATTTTTGTTTAAGATTCTTGTAATCGATTCATTTTAAAATTTGGCTGCATTGAAATTGTATTCTTTTCTCGAAAACTCCTTGTTGTTATGGGAAAAACATTAAAATCTTTCACAGATTGACTTCCCTCTCTCCGTCTTTTCTTTTATTCATTTGTATAATATAATGAATAAAATAAAATTGTGAAGCCAGTGGGTTATTCATAGATAAAACCAATTTACAGTTTTAAAAATATGAATCAGAAAAATAGTACTTTAATATTATATAAAAAATACTAGATTTTAACAGATATACTGAAATGCACAATACAAAGTTACTTCTATTTTTTTCCATGCAAATTTATGAACCTTAAAGATTTTCTTACAGTCAATCATGGGAGTTCAGTGACCTCTATTTAAGAATCTTTGATCCATTAGTGAGGATAAAATTATTTATTAAATAAAATATTTTTCCTTTAATAAGTATTAAAAAAGGCAAGAAATTCAAAAATAAATCTTGGGCTTTTATATGTATATATATATACTTTATCCATGTGTAGAATTTTTGAAACATTTATTTAACTTTGCAATACACTGATTTTCTTTCTTTCTTATTTTCGTATTACATTAGTGTTTAATTTTTCCAAAATAATTTCGTTCTAGTTTGTATTTACAAAAATTATAACTCCCACGCTCCTTAAAAAGCTATTGAAAATAATCATTTTTTTTATCATTCTTTTTTGATATGCAAAGAACTTAGTCAAGCGTGAAATTTCTGGAGAAAGAAAAAGTACTGACATAAATTACATTAGATGTTTAAAAAACAAGTTCGAGAAATGTTTACAAATGTTATAATTCATTTTGCATTTAATTGCATCTCCTGTATTTCCTCATAGTATTTCGTGATAGGCTATCTATACTTATGAGTAATTGTTTATTCATCGGAAGAACTATTCATTGGATGGGACGAAGTGTACTTAAGTGCTTAACGCGGTTGGGCTCTGACCTCCTGTCAAAATGGACTTCGTGAATTAGCTTTTCGTTGGTTTCTACTTTTCTCCAGAAGTTAGGAAAAATAGTTGAATACATGCATTAGAATGTTTTTAATGTTGAATTTCACTATTTATCGGCTGCTAAATGATTTGGTAATAATTACTATTCTAGATATAAAATGGAAAAAAAAAAAAAAAAAGAAGCTTGGTTTGTTTATTATAATAACAATGCTTATAAACAAAATATTTAAAGTTTTGACCAATCGAGAATCGAAAAATGGGGGTTGTTCATTGAACGTCCGGCAATCTGTAAACGGAAATACAACTTGACATCGACACCTCCGATTAAGGGACAAAATGTCTGGTCCAGTGGGTGTCCCTTACTGGAAAGGTACTGTTGTATTTTTGTCCCTCACAAAGGTCCGCCAACCGCAGTGAATGCGCCTCATAATTTTGAACCATAGTCAAATGACGAGGTCGATAGCAGAGTTAGCACCCACTGAAGTGGGCGCGTTCTGTACTTAAAATCAATCATTCAACCAGTTAAAAAACATGGCAAAAAAAAAAAAAAAAAAATTATTTATGTACATAATGTGTTCATGTTGTATTACAATATAAAACAATACGTTTGAAAGTGAATGGAAGTAATCTTCTAAATATTATCAAATTATTTATTAAGAATTTTTTTTTATTTAAACCATTATACGCTCACACACACACGCCCTCATCCAAATGCCTCCAAAACAGATGGAAAAATTAAAAGTATTTATTTGAAAAGAATGTTATGAAACAATTGCCATTGATACGCAATGTCTTGTTGATTATGTAAGAGAATTTTATTGCCGATGATGGGGCGATATAAGTTTTATTTAAATATTTTTTTTTAAAGTTGATTTATAAATAGCAATACGTTCTTATTGTGGTACACTTCATTTTTAAGTTTCAATGTTATCATTAAAATTCATGAAGCACATTCTATGCCTGTTTTATTTTATAAGAAACATTTTAAGAATTATTTGTCAATTGGTTAATAATTTTTGTTGTTGTTTTCAAGTTTTTGAATAAGGGGGACAAATTCATGGAAAGGAAAATTGCAATACATTTTAAGGGCGAGTCAGTCTTGAATTAGCGTTTATCAGTCAAATAGCTTAAGTCTTATTGATTTTTTTAGTAATCGTAGACTGACGCCGAGAAATCGTTTGTTCTCATTGTTTTCAACACTTAATCATCAAAATCTTTTATCTCGATTTGTCAAGCACTGATGTCATTTTTGTTTGCTGTCAGGAAGTAAAAGTTAAGATATTGAAAAATAGGGAATTTAATGTTTTTGCAGTTTCATTCATCGTTCAGCTGAAGGAATTTGGTAAATTTTTTCGATAGGAGTCTGCCGAATGATTGACTTTGAAGTCTTGTTAAAAAATCACATTCTATAAGAAAATATATTTTTAATACTAAAGAACTTTTCTTGTCTGCAGTCATTTTTTTCCCTTCTTATTCGTTCCAGAAAATTATCAGGCATTATTTCTTGTAAATTTTATGATGGCATGATAATTTCGAATTGTTTTCATATTCCATTTTTTTAAATTTTATTTATATTGAATACTTTATGAATGCCAGTTACAATCAAACTTCAATGGAATTTTAAAGTTCAGCCTCTTTTTAAATGTCAAATAGCCGACTTTTTTTTTTTTTTTTTTTTTTTTTCTGAAATATTTTTGCAAAAGAAAAATCTTTGAAGAATAAAACTAACTTTATCTTCAAGTATAATTCACCTGCGAGTACTCAACATTTCAAAACCTTTTTTCCCTCCTTTCTGCAACTGCAATAAATTAAAAAAAAAAAAAAAAAAAATAAATACAATTTTTATTCATTCGGATTTGAAATTAATTAAAAGTTTGATTGGTCAAAAGTTATCTTTTGAGATTTGGTCTTCCTAATAGCTGCTTATGTATATTTGATATTACTTATTAAGATCCTGAGTTTCTGTCAATAAGCTATCCATAACTCATATAGGATAAGCAAATTCTCTAAAATGAACAAAAAATTTGTCTTGACCTTAAGTTTGTTCAAAACTTGTTAAATCTGAAAAGAAGTTCTCTTGACGCCAATGCTGTTTTTTTAAAGTTGTTTATTACTCATTTATTTTTTCAATATTATCTTTTTTAAATCATATTTTATTTTTTAATCATCGTTTCCATCCCTTCACTTCAATATTTTACAATCGTTTTGCGACCGCCGTAGCCAAGTGGTCATGGACGCGATCTACATGTTTATTGCATATGTTCCATTTAAAAAAAATGAATGTGAAAATGTTATTGTAAAGAAGTGATTTAGGGAAAGAGAAATGGATGACAAGTTCGAGACTCAATCGACATATGGAGCAATTTAGTTGCTGATGTTACAAATCTAGGAATCATCTAAATCTTCTCATTGTGATTTGTAATTTAGAATCGGCCATGATCGCTGAGTGATGTTTGTCGCGGGTTTGCGACCGGCTTTGTTTCAGTCGAGTCGCAGGCTCGAGTCCTGATTCCATTTACGACCCGTCGTGTAACAGGGTTTATACACTTTAAACCTGCCCGAGATCAATGTTTTCACTTTGGGGTGATATGACAAGAGAGTAGGGCTCCCTTCACTTGACTGTGGTTCAAAATTGCCAAGTTCCTCGCCAATAGCCCTCATATTGTTTTTGAGTGCGACGTCAATAAACTATCAGTTTTCAGCCAACCCCCTTTTTATACTGTATATTTTTTCTTATCATTACTTTGAATATATAATGCTATAATTTTTTTAAAAAAATTGTAACAATAAACTGGAGGAAGTTAAGGACACATATCACTTTTTATATTAATGTATACCTTGGTTTTTACACAAATAATACATATTTTTGAAATATGTATTAATGAAATTGATATTTCTTGAGTACGGCCTTTGATATAATAATGCTGCCGTATTAAACTGCTATTAATTTATAGTAGGCTAATCTAAGCGAAAAAAGTAATTTTATTCTTTATATTTAAAACAAATTATGCACGTTATGAGCAAAAATTTATGAACTAGATATGAAACGATAAAAAATGTGATGAATTTTGCAAATATTTTTTTTTATCAGTGTTTATTTTCTTACCTGTGAATTGAAAAAAATTTCTGTATCATTTAAGAATGCAG
The DNA here is from genome assembly GCA_019974015.1 of Nephila pilipes. Classification (NCBI taxonomy): domain Eukaryota; kingdom Metazoa; phylum Arthropoda; class Arachnida; order Araneae; family Nephilidae; genus Nephila; species Nephila pilipes. The sequence continues at coordinate 209,021 of BMAW01096698.1, read as the reverse complement.
ACTCGCAAATTTGTACGGGCACATGTGTTTTAACGTATTTTTACTTATCTAAGCTATCTATATATTTGTGTTAATTTAATAGTTGAGAAAACAGTACTTCATTCATGTAGCTCATTTGAATATGACTTGACACTATTTTTTTTTTCTTATCTCATTATCACTACAATAAGTAAAATAATTTCAGTTTGATATTGATAACAAAAATATTATTGAGGTGATTCTATGCAATTTGTAAAAATTTCTCGGTATTTATACAACGCAATTTTGATATAAAATGTCCTGTGGACTGTGATTATCTTTGTATAAGGCAATCGAGTTTTTTTTTTTTTTCTTTCTAGTAACGAGATCATCAGCTAATTTTTGTTTTGCATCTATTCTCTCGCTTTTTTACTAGACGATTAAAAATTGATCACATGAAATTGTTGTTATTTACCTATATTGGTGAATTGTAACGGACATTTTATATCAGGAAAATGCAGTGGACACTTAAATAAACATTTTCAGTATGATATTCATTTTTTTTTCATAATGATCGACTCAAAAAAAATTATTTGATTTTTTTTAATGTATAAAAAAGATTTAATAATCTTGAAAAGTATTGATTTCGGATGTTGCCTTTATAATTTTGAAGGGGAGAGGGGAGGGGACCAAATTACAATACTTTTATTTGTCGGGAAAAAAAAGACAAATATATATTTTAAAGTTAATCTTTCTCAAAATTTATTTACCTGATAAAGTGTGATTTTTTCATATTTTTATTACTTTTTGTTATATATTTTTGTCTTTATTTTTAATTTATTGTTGTTTTAGTAACTGAAACGCTATAGAATGATAATGCAAGTGCCGTAGAACGTAACTCCAAATATTTCATATTAAACTTAATCTTCATAGAAGGCATGATATTTTTCATATTCAGTCTGTATCTCGTATTAGTTTATATGTGTTCCATAGAACCATAGTTTTTTCACATTTTTCTGTCATTCTGTATTGTTATTAGTACAATTGATAAAAAGAGATTATTTCAAACAGGACATGTTTTGCCCTTTACCTAGAGATTCAAAATTACTAGGTCCGTTGTCAACCGCCCTCGTGTTGCTTCTTGTGTGATATTTATAAAACCAAACCTTAGTTTAACGAGATCATCAACTAATTTTTGTATTGCGTCTATTCTCTCGCTTTTTTACTAGACGGTTAAAAATTGAACAGTTTTTGAAAAAGATGTAGATTGGTTGTGTGATAGATGCTCTAGAGAAAACATTTCACTACAATCGACCTTGCCGATCTGAAATATTCCATATTGTATCATCTTGCATAAATTCGATCAAATGTTTTAGAAATGCATGAAGATCTTAGTTTTTCCGAATATATATTTCGATAATTCAGATAATTTCTTACTTGGTAAGATATTTTTTAGGGTTTGATCCATCGTCAAAATTTTTTATTGTACCTTTAATACATCACGCTTATTTAAGGAATCATTTGCATTCCATGTTGTTTCACTGCTAAAAAGAGACATCTAAATTATTACAAACAGAACTGCATTTTGCTACTTAAATGCAGTTTATTTTTTAAATTTGAGTAGCTTTACAAAGCTACTTACTTTATTCCTTAGTAATAATAGACTGTCAGGATCTTTTATACTTTATAAGTTACGAGTTAGATCAGATATATATATATATTTGTTGAAATATGTACTGTTGAATGTTTGCGGTACAGCAACGAATTTCGTTTTCGCAACAATATGTGCCGTAAAATCTTGAAAAAATTTTAAAAGTGGGAAAATTTTCAATTAAAAAAATTACTGCGATTACTATTGGTAGTTAAGTTAGTTCTACTATCAGTAATGAGATGTCACATGCTTTTTTACTAACTCGCCATTGACATAACTTCTCTAACAAAGAGCTCATAAACTTTTTTTTTTATAAAATCCTTTTAGTCTGGAACTTATGCTATTTCAACAGGACTGTCTATTTTTAATGTGTCTGAGTGCCTCTATAGGGACTTAAATTCTTATTTTTTTTCATTCTAAACCCTCCTAAATATACCGTCTGCTGTGTATTGACAATGAAATACGATCATTCGTCTGGAAATTCTCTTATTTACTGGATTTTAACGACTCCTGCTTGCTTTCCGATACCATGTATTTTTTCGTCATTTTGAACTCAAACGAGTATAAAAGATAACTGGAAATCATTTTGAAAAATTTTAATGGCCTTGTCAAGGTTTATAAGCTTTGTTTGATCTATTCCACTCGTGGAAACTTTTATTTGATCTATTTGACAGTTAATAATCGTTTGGGGGAAGTTATGTGTTTTATAACACCAGGTGTCGCTTTTCCGTTTTCTTATTTATAATATCAGTTTATCTTTCAGCAATTTTATTTGAAAAATTGTAAAATAATTTTTGTCTTAGCTATTTTTTATAAGATGCTCATTCATGTGAGATAATATATGTATGGTTTTTTAAAGAATATTTTGAGGCTCAATATTTTAGAATGTGTGATATTATTTTTTTTTTTTTATAACGGAGAGATAATTACTAAGAATGGATGATTTGTACATTTTTTATTGTTAATAATTTTGTATAGTATTTTTTTAATTGTTATATAGAGTAAATGAGAAAGGAATCTTTTTATGATTAATATGTATTTGATCAAAGATCTTAAATGCTAACTAAATTTTATTTGCTTCAGATTTCATTGTTTCAGTAACACATGCACAAATGTGTTTAGAAAATCATGATTATCGAGGGAAAATATTTGAAAGAGCTTCACGAGATAAAAAAAAAATCATCACAAAATAAATATGAATTTCATGTGAAGATAATGCTATTTTTTTTATTTGACCTATTTGAGAGCAGTTTGTGTTTACATACTTATGAATGTATGCGAATAAGATAAGACTTGCAAAACATGATCCACTTTTTTTTTGTTGAAATAAAACGAGTCTTAAAAAATGTTTGTTATATTTGATACTTAGATTTTTTTTTTGGTGAAATTATTGAAATTTTCAATAAAATAATATGTTCTGTTTTTTCTTTCCTTTTCTTCTATTTGTTAAAGCACAAGAAATATGTCGAGTGAAATACTCGAAATTTTATTTCGATGATCTTGAATATTCTTACGTCTTCCAGGAACTTATGTATCCAACAAGAAAGAAAATTAGTACATATCTTTCTGTAGAGCAATTTTTTTTCCTGGTTCTTTTCAGTAGTTACTATCAATTGTTATTAAAATCAAGCTAGTTTGACGTAAACGCAGTTAATAAAAAGAGAGAATATTCTTTTGCTCCACAAAAAAAAAAAAAAAAAAGGATACATCCTGGTATTCTATAAATTAGCTTTTGAAACTCTAATTCAACGAGAATTTTTTCTTGCGTTTTCCAAGGGCATCATTTTTTTTTTATTTCCTCATTTTTATAGAATATTATTTCACAGTAGAAATCAGCGAAGAAAATTGTATTCTGATATTATAGTTGTATGTAATTTACCATTGTTAGTTAATTATATAACATTACTTTTTTCGACCAATCCAAGGCGCCTAACTAGTATCTCTCTCTCTCTCTATATATATAATATATATATATATATATAATATTTTGCTAAGGTTGTAAATAATTTTAATTTAATTTTTTCTTCTTCCATTGTTAGAATGCTAAAAATAAAGGAAAGGAAATGTTTTTTCTTCTTTTTTTTTACTCTATATGAATTGTGACGATGTGTGAAAAGGAAATTGTGTTGCTAATAGATTCTTTTTTATTTTTAAAAGAAGAGGCATTTCTGTACAATAACAAAAAGACCGAAATAAAAAAAAAATATTTGGCCTCGTCACAAATTTACCCGCATATTAACGTTTTACCCCATATGCGTACTAGTATGGCAATCATACTAAGAAGTGAGTATTTCGAATGTCTTAAGGACCACGTTTCATAATTAGTTTTGAGTTGATTTCATTTTGAAAAAGAGTTGATTCATAGTTAGTTTTGAAAATTGTTCAGTTCGAAACTAATTAAAGCAATATATAGATTAAAAAAAAAAAAAAAAGGTTTTCTTATAAGTTTTATTTTGATCTTCAAAGCTTTGATAGAAATTGTATTTTATAAGCACATCTTCTAGAAGGCACATCTTATAGAAAATAGTAACAAGACATTGTTGCGCATTTTATCGAATTGGTCTCTATAAATTCCTAAGAAATTACTATTGTTCATATCTTATCATAGTCTCAATGTACTTTGATAATATTTGTTTTGTGAGCTTTTGATAAAACCCGATAAAATATATTTGAGCAATTTAATTTTTATCTGGTTGATTGCTCATGTTTGATTCCAAAACTGCCATCATATGTTATTTTATCGATATCTGTTGTGAAAGTAATATTCGTATCAACAACTATCACAAAATTATTACATATTTAGTCGTTTATAAATTACTGTTCCTTCTAGAGAAATTTTAGAAGCTGTATAATTGGTTTTTTATGAAACAAGTAACATTCCTTGTATTGATAAAATCATATTTAATGAATCTGTTAATGAGGATGTTTTTGTACAAATTGTATATTTCTTACTTAACGAGGCGTGGAGTTGTTATAGTAAGATGCCAGAATTAGTATCGCTTTCATCATCTAATTTCTTTTTAAATCCGACGTGTAACTGTGTACCGTTAATTAATGCGGAATGAATTTGAACTAAATTTTATTTTCTGATAAACCGAAGAAATTTTTAATATTATGTACGATGTCTCATCGACCATGACTATGAATCGGATAATATCTAAGTGAACTATTGTCATTTCGCTGTGGGCGCGGATTGCTAAGAATATTTTTGACAAATTTCACTTTTTTTTCCTTCGTAATCTGAGAAGTTTTTTTTTTTTTTTTTTTTTTTTTTAATATTCATGTTTTAAATAATATTCAGCTAAATTCGGGACAAATTAGTTATGAAATGGAAAGTATTTGATTCGACTTTCTGCATTTTTTTAGGCTGTCTGTCGATTTTTTTCATACATATAATTTGTTATATATTTCGTCCACTATTCTTAGATGCCAAATGGGTTTATAAATGTATGTCAAGTTAAAAAAATTGCGTATTTTATTGAATGTACCGATACATTTGAAAGACGCAGTCTTTTAAAGTGTAATAGCTGCATTAATTTTTATTAACATTGGGAACTTTTTGTATCTAAGTAAGTGCCATTTGTTTGAATGCATTTTAACAGTAGTCGAAGACATCCTTAAACTAGTACTAATTAAAATGACAGATAGCCTTGAGTCTTAACAGTTTCGTTTGATTGGGTACATTGGAGATGCTACAGTTGTCTTTTGCAATACTTATAAGTTTGGCAACCTTATTAAAGCATCCTGCTTATAAAAAGTTTGTTCTCTTTTTAAGGATTGACTGTCTCTGCAATTATTCCAAATTAGATGTTCAATTAAATGCTTTAATGAAAAAAATATTCAATGTTTTAAAGTCGTCAATAATTCATCTTCAATAAACTATATTATTCTCTTAAATAAAATATATTTTCACTCTTTTCCTCCCTTTTTTGGACTTTTGTTGTCCTCTCCATGTCTCTTTAGAACCTGAAACGACCTTGGCGATTTCGATAATTTTTGGTTTAAAAAAAAACCACTCTCTCTCTCTCTCTCTCTCATATTTTGAGTGGTTCAAATAAGTTTTGACTTCTTTTTAAAAATATCTTCGTTATTAAAGTTCCAATTAATGATTTGAAAATTGTAGAATACTTGCATATCTAGGAAAGTAATTATTTTGAAAGTGGCAAATGTTGTTTGCGAATTATACATAAATACTTTAATTGCTAACTAATTATACATAGTTCGTACTAATTACATTCTTGCAAATTATGTAAAAAAGCACAAATAGGTATTTTGAGCATTGAAATATTTGAATGTGATTCTGAAAAGTGTTTAAAATATTCTAAGCGAATATGCTTTTTTTGGGAAGGAAGTAGAAGAACTTAACTATTTATCTCTTAAAAATATCTCAGAAGTTAATTTTATCTCAATGTATAATAGATTGAGGACGAGGAGTCCTGGCTCTGTCCATGTCATAGCGTTAGTGATGCTTCTATGGTCCCATTTTCGATAAGAATAGAATAATGATTTGGCCTAGTAAATTCTGTCACTCTTTTCAACATATCCTCAAAGGACACCCCCTCCCCTCCAAAATATCCAAATGACAGGATTTAAGATTTTGCAATTTAAAGTTGTTGTGGAGTTTTCTTTGTTTCTTCCTGTTGAAGAAATAAACTGGTTTGGTGAAGAGGCGGAGCCTAGGCGCACTCGTCATGGTGGATCTGCATAAATCAATTTTATTATTGAATTAATTCGTGCGTTAAATTAACATGTATTCATAAGGGAATAGCCGTATTGTAAATTTATATAGTGATTATGTGTACTGCTTTCTTGCAACGGATTTGAATGCTCAAGCAGCGTATCTCGGCGAAAGTGAATGAAGACGTGCGGGGTCGTGTTATATGTATTGTGTATATTGTAATGTTACTCTTGGATCTTGCGTGTTCGTTGTTATTTTCGAGTTGTTCATGCTCTGAATAGCTTCGAAGTGGATTTCTTGATTTAAACGAGCTTTTGCTCTTACTCGATGCCTTTGCGAGATATCGAAGAGCAAAGGTCAATACAAGTGCCGAACACATTTTCAGAGAGAATAAGTTCTAATGGTAATAAAAAGTTCGTGAGTTAGTAGCACACATATCTATTTTTTATATTGTATCCTCAACATTTAGAAACAATGAATAAAAATGCACCCCCTTGAAATGTTAATTTAATAATAAATTTAGCGTTGGACATTGGACACACAATGTAGGAGATATTACATAAAATATAATTTATGCAAAAGAAAAAAAAATCCCTTGTAATAGAGTATTTAGGGAGAAATAAGTAGTGTAATAAAATATGCTGTATACTTTCTTTTTGACACTGAAGTCAGAATGTTCGAGAACGGTTCAATAAGATGTTATTACTCACTTTCATATTGTCCATCGATCATTTTTCTAAGTCCGTGAGTATGATGTTTTCCGCATCGCAAACAATCGTCATCTTACTTTTCAGTCCGATGAAACCGTCTTCGCCTTCTTTGGAGCAAATTCACTGGAAGCAATCCATTGCTTACATTGTTGCTAGGCTTCCGGTGAAAAATAATGCATCTTGGTCTCATCGAAAGTGACAACTTGACGCGGCAACTTTGGAATTTTGATTTGGTAGCAAATGGTTCACAAATGAAAGCTGACTAATGAATCAGTGTTAGTTTTAGCGACGCTGTTCAATAGATGGCAACATGAATTTTCTCTAGCAACGCCAAATGTTACCAAAAACAACTGTTGTTGAACATCATCGTATTATTAGTGTTGGAGAATTCTCTGTCTGAAAAGCGTGCCCAATTTGAGTCTTATTCCTTTACATTAAGCTCGATAGTCTCGAAAAAAAATTTAATGAAAGGAGGTTTCATATGAGAAAAAAAATTCAAAATTTATTCGGGCTTATTGCATATATTTTTTTCATTTTAAATGCCTTCAATTGTGAGAAATGATAGTTATGCATGTGTATACTAACTAGAGTAATCGATAGTGTGTTTTAACTACTCGACCGAAGGCCATTTTGTTACAACACAAGGTCACTAACAATGTATCGTTTCTGCGAGAAGTAAGTTTTTTAACTTGTGTCAAATCAAGCTAAAAGGGCACTTGGTCATTTGTTATTTTCTATAACCCAGGTAACTAATAGTCAAGAGCATGCGAGATATGTTTTTAGTAATGATAAAAATATATAGTAAAGTTTTCCCTGTCAAGGTCTCTTTATTTCTATTTTATTTTCTTTCTTCTCCTTTGATAATTTTGAATGCTATTTGACATTTTAATTTATAAAGTAAAATATCTTATTTTTTACTTATTGGTTTTCCTCATCAATTTTATTTGTGTTTTATATCATTTAATGAGTATTAACACTAATCAGGACACGCCCAGTTTAATGCATCTTTCTGAAGATAACGTGGCGGCTAACAAAATGTTCGATTATGCTATGTTCTTGAATAAATGATTCCCTCAGATTATTAAATAGAAATATGAGCTTACAAGAGTGTACAAAAGACAAATTTTCGCTATTGAATAGGTATTAAAATGATAAAATAGGTTCATCATATATTAACGTTATATGTATCAAGTATTTAATTACGAAGATTTTGTTTGATGAATCGTTATCGTTTTGTGATAAGTCTGATTTAACTACATTTTTCTTTAAAAAAAAAGTTTTTCTGAATTTTCGAAATAGTTGGCTAGAAAAATGTGACGAAGACTTCCGAGTTTCTTGTGAAAGCTGTAGTGGATGATACATGAAGAGAAAATATGATCATATGTAAAAAAAAAAAAAGGAAATTTAGAATGGGTCTGCAAGAGACAGTGTTTTGTTAACGTTATTCATTATAACTGACAACTTACCATTACGCATATTAAAGTGATTTGAGTAGCTTAACCTTGTGTTACATATATCAGCAACTTAGATAAATTGTAAATATGTGAAGATTTGATTTTTTTTTTTAGTACTCGATGTGTATTCAATAACAGATTAAGAATAATATTTAAGAAATGTTAATGTTTATTAAAAATACATTTTAAGAGTGTGAAAAAATTACGTAATTTTTTTTTTTTTTTTTTTATCAAACCACGTAAAAAAGCAAAATCTTATGATTTTGGGAACAATTTTATTATATTTCTGCTCTTAGGAGTTTATGTATTAGACAGATAGTGTTGTGAGTTGACTATGTATTTTTACAAAATTGGTTCGTCGTATACAAAACTGTTTTTATTTCTTATTTTGTGTTGTGATTTTTTTTTTTTTTTGATCTCAATTATAGGAATTTTTATTTCGAATTTTTGAATTATGTTATTTCCTTAAGTTTTCGAGAAATTTCTGAAGATTTCTATTGGGATTAATATTTATTTATTTATTTTTTTTTACTATCAGAAATTTGTTATAGCCTATTATTGCTTTCTCGTTTGTTAAGAATCGTAGCTATTTAGTATTTTTGCTTGTTGTAACAAATTATTCTTTTCAATACAAAAAGAGGAGATTAAATATCTCCAAAGTGTAAAGAAATCAGCAAGTCGTTATTAAATACTAAACGAGAAGTTTTCTTCTTGCCTATTTTTTTTCCAAAAAAACCTCGTGTAGTCATGATGTAGTTATTTGGCAATACACATTTTCTGCTCAAGAGGTTGATGTAAATTTTCTGGTGCCATCTTCTGAAGATATTCTTAAAGTGATTCTTAGACTAATTTTAAGCACCCCATAATCTGGCCACAATTTTCCATTCATAGAGTCCACATGCCACATTGTCCCTGTTCTTTCTCTCTTCCGGAGCCATTTTTACCATGAACCTTCCGAGGATGCCTCAAGTTCAAGAGACCCATCAACACCGAAAACTGCGAAGTTTTCTAAAAATACACTTGAACCACTCTCGGCTGTATAAACACGTTCCTTTCTCTCTTTTTTTCCTTTATCATCGGCACAACCCCCGGGTCGTATTTTACGTCTCTGTTACAGTACCCGTCCTTATCAAACACTTAGGAGGACATTTTCGTATCCATTCATCAGTGGAGGTGTAAGAGTCGATACTGTCAAAACTCGTGAGGCCTTTGTTACTATTGCTTTTTTTTTTTTTTTTTTTAAAAAAAAATAAAAGGGAATGAATATGTAAATCATACTTTTAGTTTTGACCTCATATTTTCGGAATTTATGGAATTTTGTCAGATGCTCTAGTGAAAATGTAGTAATGAATCCATTTTTTTCTAATTAGTTGCACCTTCTAGTTAAGGGGATGGCTGCAGTAGCCTAGTGGTCATGGTCACAGACTCACAGCCGGCTTTATTTTCGTTGAATCATGGGTTTCTTTAACCCTGATGCCTTTAACGGAATTGATGCACGTTAAATCTGGTCGAAGCCTCAAGTTCTCATGATGATTTGGTATGGAAGCTTTGAGAGGGTGGTGCCAACTCAGGTATCGTCTTCGTCACTTGACTGATGTGCAAGATTTCGTTCCCAGTAGCACTCGTGTTGCTTCACAGTTAATAAACAATCAGATTATCAATTTTTAGTGGAAAAATATAGTGAAATGTGATTCTCTCTCAATAACGGCCGCGGTAGCCTAATGGTCATGGTTTCAGATTCGTGGCTGAGGGTTTTCGTTCAGTCACGTGTTCGATCCTTGGCCGCTAAAGATCCGCCTTGTATCCGGGGCTGATGCACGTTAAATCTGTCGGGGCCCAAAGTCCTCCCTTTGGCGCGCTGTGGAAGTTAGGAGAGGGGGGGGGGGGGCGCCAACTCAGGTGTCGTCCTTGTCACTTGACCGAAGTTCATCGCCAATAGCCCTCGTGTTGCTTCTTGTGCGACGTTAATAAAGATTAAAACCGACCAGAGAGCTCAATTTTGGTATTGAAAAATAATAAGCTGTGAAAGATAGGGGTGGGATATGAAACACATCTGATGATCAGGTAGATATAATTTTGTTCACTACTGCACAAAACTTACAGGAACAAATTTGTGTAAGTCATTTTTAAGACTGCAAACAGATGAAGATTTTAAATATTCTCCAGTCATAGCTCATTCTATATCGGGATAAAGATAAAATGCAAATATTGTAAAAATGTTATTTTGCTTGGTGAAATGGCCTAATTTTGATTCCTGTTTCTTGAAAGTTGAAAAATATATATATATATATGAGAGACTACACCAGCGATGTGTTGCACTTTTTGCTTAGATTAACCCATTATTAGTTTGATGTATAATTAAATAGAAAGACCTCTCTTCTATAAAACTCTCTTTAATGGATTATACAGGGTTTGTTCAACGTTTTTGATTTTTTTTCCTGCCATCGATCTCTGTGTTTGGAATAATAGTAGGGATGTGGTGAATGCTTGTAAACCCTTGTCATTTATCTCCGAGTTATACATCTCGTACAAAATGAAAGTGTTTGTTATTTGCGTCGAGAGTAAAAAAGCCGTGAACCATCGAGCAGCGTCGGGCCACCAAATTTTGCGTTAAACTGATTAAATCCTCAACGCAGACTTTCGACTTGATCCATTTGGCTATGAAGACGAAATCATGTCCAGAAAGTGTGCTTTCGAATGGCATAAAAATTCAAACATGCCAGGGAAAGACATCAATTTGAAACATGTGGTCCACAAGTAACTTGTGCTTTTGAGAGAAGCAGTGAACAGTATTCGTATATTTTATGCAGAAATTATCGAACGTTTCGAGGATTTTCGACACACCCAAACCCTGTCAGTCTGAAAGAACGTTGCAACGCTGTCCCAACCACCCTACTTTCCAGATATGGTTCTTTCGGACTTCTTTTTGTTCCATGGGATTAAAAATGCCTGAAACTACATTGTTTCGGAATGGTTGATGAGGTTCAAGCGCATTGACAGAATGCCTGAACAGCAGCCTTGGGGTTGCCGACTTCCAAGAGTATGTATGAAAACTGGAAAAAGCATCGAATCAGGGTATTTCTGCATAGGAGGCATATTTTGAGGATTATTAACTCGCTGTATATATATTTTCAAAAAGTTCCTGTTTATGAATACCGCCCCGATACTTATTGGACAAACGTTGTATATATAACCGTATTTTGTGCTTAAAGTTGTAAATGTAAAGTTATGTAAATAAATGGGTGCGGTCTTATTTAGCTACAAATAATTGAATGGAGCCTTACGTCATGCATAATATTTTCGTCTTCTTGACTCACTTTCTGACGAAATTTTTGAGTGAAAAGGCAATATATTTTAATTTTTTTTAAGATTAACGCTTTCATATTTTTTACAAACAAATTTGTTTTTGAGTGTGTCCGCTCGAATTTTATGAATGTATCCGTCCCAGGTTGCATTTACTTCAATACAATTATTTAAATACCTTAAATTTTTCACCTTTACTTGGAATTTATATTTTTTTCTCTATATACTATCGATAATCTATTTTCTCTTTTTACATTCGATTGGTAACTAATACCAAAACTGCATTTCTTTAATCGTGAGTTTATATGAGTTCTTCTATATGAAACTTGAATTTTTATAAAGATTTAATATAGCTTTTTGAAATTTTTAAGTATGATTTTTTTTTTTATAAAAAAGTGTTTCTCAAATTTATGTACATGTTTTTTTTTTTTTTTTATTTTTTATTTCTGAGGTTATTTAAGAATTTCCATGAGGTAACAAGAAAACTTAAAATGGCTCAGACACTAAAATGGTTCACATTTAGCTTTTCTGATGTTACTGTAATTGAATAGAGGGTGCTATACTGATTATATGTGGATATGTTAATTAATTTATCCAATAGAAGTTTGAAAATTGAATTTTGTGTATTTTTCTCAAAATGCATTTTAAAGGATTCTGGTATTTTCCCCAAAAATCTACTCTTTCCATAGAGCTGATATTTCACACATTGTGAAAAGAAGTTTTTTCCTCTACAGTGAACATATTTTTTTAAATACACACTTATAAATTTCAGGTATCGCGCAATATTTGCATGCAAATTATCCGAAATTTGAATAATAATGATTGAAAATTGTTAAATTTTACTAAATCTACTTTATGAAATTATAATTATGTTCAATGTCTAGAGTGTTAAGTTAATAATTACTCTGCAAAATTTTAAGCTGTGTGTACCGACTGCCTTTTATTACTCAGCTCTTGCGCCACATTTTAACCGAATCTATTACTTGATAAACACTGAACTCCAACTGAAGACACGCAAGAACATATTAAAATACTTTATTAATAATTATTAGAGAATTGATAAAAGTCATTGTCTCTCGAATCCCAACTTAACTCTACAATATGATTTAAATATGAAATCTTAGCTTACCAATTTACTCGTTCTGATACAATCACTTCACAAAGCAGCCGATTTTTAAATTCCTACTATTAGATCACACTTTCCCTATGTATATCTTGTTCAAATTTTGCTTACTATATATATCAAATACTTTTTATTCATTTACTCAAGTTCAAATACATTTTTTTTTAAACTTGTAGTGGATTAGATTTGATGTTAACATAATTTTTTTTCAAATATTAATTCAATTAGTTAAATTTAATGGGTGAAAATGCAGTTTAGCCCAACCACTTAGCGCGATTTCAAAAATTGCCAAACTTGGCGATTTTTTTTGGCTGAACGTTCAGTCCACATTTGGCAAAATACCGCCAGATAATTCGTGTCGCCAAGTGTGGTTGGGCTAAACTGCATTCCAAAGATTTATTATACCGGGTGAAATAAAAAACAAGCCAATGCTTCTACTATTTCATTTGTCTTGCAATGGCAAAGTTGGTAGAGCGTCTGCGTAGAATTTTCATTTCAGAATTTTCATGGATCGAATCTCGTTGAAGCATAAATTTTTTTTATTTGATTTTCAAATAATTAATTTTAGTTTTATATGGGAGAAAAAATTTTTTCTCTTATATAAGATATTTAGCAGGATATAAATTTAGGAATAAATACCGTCAGTGACGAAGCGTGTAGATTGCTAGAAAAAAATTTCTTTTGCCAATTAATATTGTGATTCTGTCATATATATATATATATATATATATATATATATATATATATGTGTGTGTGTGTGTATTAATTGTTATTATTTAATGAAAAGTAATTAAAATAAATTTTTTCTTTGTTGACCTAAGTAGGAATGGACTTTAAATTTTTTTTATGTTACTTGTTACCTGAATACTTTTCAACAAAACTAATTAAGATGTTTCTATCCAAAATATAAATATCTATCAGCAAGTCGTTATCCTCTACCTCCCTTCATTTTCTTCTATTTCATTTATATATCATTATTTTTAATTCAATTCACTTCATTTATATCTTCATCTAATTTACCTAATCACGTTTCATTTTGGTTGGGAAGAAATTGTAATTTTATACAACTATATTTACCGCAAAGTCCCCGAAGTTAGCGAAGAGAAAATCGCGAATTGTCCAACGTCACAAGTGCAGCGGATTTTCATACAAGATGTACACGAAAGTAAGTGCACGACGTACCAATGCAAATACAGCTGTTGATTATTACTTACTCATACATAATTATTTATGTTTATTAATGTGATTTTCTTTTTGCAGAAACAGATACACAAATATACAGATATCTATCTCAACGTAAAATTTGATTTCCATCGCTTTTTATTTAAAAAAAAAAAAAAAAAAAAAAATGAAGATTATATAAATGGCATAAAATAAGCTCATTGCTCCTTGTTCAAGTCTCATATACTCCTGACACTTCTTTACCATAATATACTCCTGAATGCATTTCCTTTGGATTATATAATTTTTAAACTGATTAAATAAATACTGCTTAAATACTTAGTTCGATTTTTCGTTTTTAAAAGACAAAGTTGAATGAACAGTTTATTTGCAACCTGCCCTGAAAGATTAATTGCATCTAGCGTTTTATTTGCTTCCTTTTTTTCTTAAGTTGAAATATTTTTTAGCATGCAAAGATCAGTGAAAATAAATACACTTTTTAAATCCTCGAATATTCAACTGTACGTTTTCAGTCAATTATTATCAGTTGGCGCTTTTCGTGAACTAAAAGAATTGTTCTTTACTCTTTCCGCTGCCTGCGCTTGCATTGTCTTGCGAACGAAAAAATAATGGCAGATAACTTTGTTCAGCAGCGTTGAAATACATAGTGCATTACTATAAAACTTCTTGTCCTTTGTGTTCATAATGATGTTAAATATTTTTTTTCTTGTTGCTTTTCCGAAATCTTTTGATTTGAAAGGTGCTGAGGTTAAATGCAGCTTCTAATTGAGAGATCGACCTAAATATTTATTATTGTCCTCTAGTTTTAGCCATGAAGATTTTAAAAAGGTTTTCATGTTTTGTTTCCCATTGACAACGTTAATAACATCCATGATTTGCTTTGTTTATTGAGTAACAAAACTATCGACGCCAATTTGTATGTTTTGTGATGAAAATCCTCGTCTTTGGTTTTCCATAGCTTTTTCATTGTGAAAGTTTTGATTGGAAAATCGTTATAAAATGTTTCATTTTAGACCTGCTTAGACATTAAATAGATTTAAATAGGTTTTTAAATTAAGGAGAAAAAAGTTCAGAATTTTTGTGTATGAATGAAATACTAATTCGTGCAATAAGTATAAATTAAATGTTGTTACGTGTACCTCAATTCCAGTAATGCATTTTATTATATTTCAACGAATATTTCTATAGAACTGTGCGACTGTCCATTCGCTGTCCATTCGCAAATACTGTCCATAGTCTTTTGGTTCACAAACTTTTTGAAGTTGGGGTATATGTAACTCTGGTATATTTTTTGTTTGTTTTGTTTTGCGCTAAAAACTTACGGTACAATACAAGCAGGTGTGAGCGGTCAATCTTTTTGAAATCATGGCTGCAACCTAAAAAAGGACATTTCTCACAATAATAACTCCGTTATAGAAGAGTGGGGGGGAAAATAATAAAATAAATGAATAAAAAGAATCGTGTCGCGGGTACATTGTGGATGTGAAGTTGGCCACCACTGTTTCAAAGTGTTACTTTTATAAAATAACAAAATTTGATGTTAATTGATGCAAATAAAGCCACTCATATCTCCTAAATCTCGCAGGTTCTAGTGTGGTGTATGCTTTTTAAACATTAATCATCGTTAAAAATTCTGCCTCGCAAAGATATGACGTGGAAAACAATATTGTTTCCTGCTTTTTTTTCTTCTATACTCGGTTATTCATCTTCAACAGATATATAAAATTTTTCAGGCGTATTCGCATTTGCAGATAACAATGCAAAACGAAAATGATTTTCCGCGGAATTGATTTTTCTTTTGCAGCGATTTTTAATTCTGTATCTGATTTTTTCCGCGGAACACTCAAAATGGAGCACCAGTACTCTGCGAACCACGGTGCTACAGATCAGTTAATTTAAATGACTTGAATGATATTTTGTTAATACTTTCCTCAAAGTGATGCACCACATCAACATTTTGAGTCCCAATTGAATTAAAACAAGCAGCAACTATCTTATTCATAAAAAGGTTTCGAAAAGCTATTTTGCCTGTAATATCTGTTTGTCTTTTTATTACGCTTTGCTGTAATTGTTTATGAACTTCGCACCGAGAATCAATGTAAGGGCTATTGACGATGGATCTCATAATTTGGAACCTCGATCACTTGGCAAGGACGACACCCGAGCTGGCACTTTTGATTTTAATAAACTTGTTTCGTATTCTATCCGTTAGTTTATCGTAAAATTCCTCTAATAAAAGATTGATATTTCTGTTTCATAGGAAAGGTATGGATAAAAACCTCATTTTTAAGTTTCGTTGTAATAGTCAAAACGTAAATGATTTTATAGTGAGAGCGGAGTTTATCTTTTAATATGTTTACTTATATATTAATTTTCTTACTCATTACCTAAAGTTTTCATTTTTACTTCAGATATTTTCTTAAATAAATCTATAGAATACAAATTCAAATAATTTTTTTACGTAAGACATTTTTCCCAGTAACTTTAGATAATTATAGAGTAACTTTAGAAAGTTTATTTCTTTCAACATTTTCTCGACAATATGCAAATATTAAACATTTGGTATTACTTCTTAAATATTATCTTATTGGATAAAATAATGAAAATATTTTTTTAAAAAAAATCTTAAATCCAACTTTTATTTAATGTGAACAAATATATATATATATATTTGCGTAAAATAATATGTAAACTTCCACACCACTCCAATAAGAGAGCTTGGACTAGATTTAACGTGCATTAGCCCAGCTATACGGCTGGTCTTTAAGGGCATCAGGGTTCGAGCCCACGACTCGACGAAATCAATGCTGGCCGCGAGGCCGCGGCCATGACCTCAAGGCTACTACGACCACGAGGCTAACACGGCTACAATTACGACTGGCTGCCATAAAGCTCCTGTCTTTACCGCAGTACAGGACCCTCTCCCCCACTTCAGAAGTTCAAAATATTCCCCCATCTGTTACTGTGCAATAGTGGAGCCTGCTTCACATTACATTTTTTCATGGTCTCAAAATTCCTGACGTAGTGTGGAGTGAAATTTAAAGCAGTGGAGGTACTGGCTCACACTTGCTTTCTGCATCACGTGAGTGAGTGATCTGGTACCATGTTAGCAAATCAATTTATCAGCTCTGGCGCAACATTTCATACCATCTTTAATTATACTAACAATTCAAAGGTTCAATATTTACTTAAGAACTTCAGATCAATATCAGCTTTCTTAGAATAGGTATGTTTTATATTGTTTAACATTGTGTAGCTCTGCATTGTATAAAAACATTTTCAGAGAAATCTTTCCAAACAAGTTTTATATAATATTTTAAAACAACTTATTTTACAGATTTTATGTTAAAAATTACCTTTTCTCTTTTTAATAGTTTATTAATATGTAACTTTTATAAAGTTTTGATTCTGAATCGGCCCACGTTTAATTTTTTTTACTGCGAATTTAAATGTCAGTGCATTATTCTGCAATGCTCGACTAATCAAGGATGGAGAGATTTTAACATGTAACATACTGTAGGTAAATTTTTAAATAAGTTTATTTTGCTTTTATTTTTCCATAAGTATGCAGTAATTATAGATATTTTGTGAAATATATTTTGTTCCTTTGAATATTTTTTGTATATTTGAGGAGTATCAATGACATATACACTCCTGGACAAAAAAATTAGCGCACCAAGAAGGAGTCGTCAAAATGAAACGAAATTTTACATACGTAACGACTACTCTGATATAAGTAAATGATTAGAAAATCAAAGAAAAAAGATCATTTATTTCAGAGAAAAAGGCAAAATAACGGTGGATTTAATACCCTGTTGAACACCCTGTAGCGCGAATGCACGATGCGATAGATCGGGCATTGAGGTATACAAGTTCTGTATGATGTCTTGAGACATATCGTTCCATATTTGCTGTAACCTTGCCTCTAGTTCGTTCAAACTCGTGGGAGGAAAATTCGCCGTCCCAAATGATCCCAGATATGCTCGATTGGAGACAAATCTGAGGATCGAGCAGGCCAAGGAAGGGTAGTAACAGTGCGGAGACAGTCTTGCAACACCCTTGCCGTGTGAGGCCGAGCATTGTCTTGTTGAAAAATTCTCCTGGGAGCCATTGCATGAGTGGCAACACATGTGGTTGCAGGATGTCATGGACATACCACTGGGCTGTCATGGTGCCACGGATCAATATTAGGGGTGACCGTGTATTGTAGACAATAGCACCCCTTACCATCACACCAGCTGTGGGAGCGGTGTGTCGCTGTAAAGCAAAGGCAAGATTGAGGCGTTTACCACGGGGTCTCCAGACACGAACACGATTGTCATCACTGCTGAGATTGAATCTGGATTTGTCGCTAAAGACGACCTGGTTCCATTCCGCTGCAGTCCAGTTTCCTCGTGTGCGGCACCACTCCAAACGGAGGCGTCGATGGGTGGGCGTCAAGGGTAGCACGTGTAATGGGCACCGCGATCCCAAATGTCCTTCAGCCAGGGGCCTTCGTATGGTTCGAGAAGACATAGGGGCTCCTAGTGAAGGTGCTACCTGTGTCTGGATGGCGGCCGATGAAGCAGTTGGCTGTACGCGTGCATTTCTTACGATGTGGTGGTGTTCTCGACGACTGGTCTGTCGAGGGCGTCCTGAGCCTGGTCTTCGTGTAAATGACATCTCTCGGATCCACTGGTCCCAACACCTCCTCACAGCACAATCAGAGCGGCCTAATTGACGAGCTACTCGTCTAGCTGACCACCCAGCTTCCATCATGCCGATGATTCTCCCCTTCTGAAACTGCGACAGTTGCTCGTATTGTCTTCGAAAATGGCATGTCTACCTCAGGTCTTCCTTTGTAAACGATTCAGCACACTCAAACAAGCTTTGGTTACCTGTTTTATACTCCACGGAGAACGACGTTAAACGTCCTCTACCAGCTTTACGTAATGCGATTGCGCATTACGTAAAGCCGGTAGTGCTTATGATGCATTTCTATGCCGGTAGTGCTTATGATGCATTTCTAATCATTTGCATATCTCCCCTACATGTACCTTCATGCCAAGTTTCGTTACGATCCCGCAATTATTTCTTGGTGCACTAATTTTTTTGTCCATTAGTGTAGTTTACTGTATTTGAGTGATCTTTGGCTGTATCATTTTACTCCATTTTTGCAATATTTTTTTCTGTTCTACGTACTTCTAAAAATGATCTTTTAATATATCATGTGCGATACAGTTTTGAGAGACAAAAAGCTTTTTTTCTTGTATCATTTTTTTTTTCAATTAATTCACAACATACGGTGACTTGATATTTATTGCATTATGTTAACAAAAGTTAGATCTTGTTGAATCAGCGCATCATAATAGTTATGGATTAAAGATATCTCGTGAAAGAGTAATAATAATAAAAAGTTCTTTATTTCCAATGGATTTCAAGAATTTGATGTCTTATTTAGTTTTGAACTTTGCGTAATTGACACGAGCTTAAATC
Source organism: Nephila pilipes (assembly GCA_019974015.1). Taxonomy (NCBI): domain Eukaryota; kingdom Metazoa; phylum Arthropoda; class Arachnida; order Araneae; family Nephilidae; genus Nephila; species Nephila pilipes. The sequence goes on along the minus strand of BMAW01096698.1, from coordinate 189,487 downwards.
AGCTTTAAATTAATAAAAATTAAAATTATCCTGAATTTTTTTTGTTGCTTTTAATCAATTCAAGATGTGATTGGAGAAATTGCAAATCAAAGTTTTGAGTATCTTTGTAAGTGACCGCAACAGTTGCAATCGTAGCTTTTGAAATGCAACTGTCGTACAATTTTTTTTTCTAAAAAAAAAAAAATCCAAGTTCGTTTTTTTTCTCTACTTCAGTTCTCATCCGAAATTGAATCTACCTTATTTGTATTTCGTGACGAATCCCCCTCCTCCCACTTTTTTTTCGCTCGCCGCTTCGAGAAGTTGTAACTTCAGTTCGAGTTTTTACACACTCGCCAGTCCTAAGTTTACGACCGCCTAATTACAAAGCAACAGCCAACCTTGACTTCCCGCCACCTCTCGTTTTCCATGACCTTAAAAAAAAGAACGAATCAACTAACAAATGAAAAGATGGAGAAAGAATTATTGAACCAGGTTAAAAGAACAAGCACTACATGCTGAGACTTGATGCGCTTTCTTTCAAATCCTTTTTTGGTAGACTCGTTGGCTGTCAAAGGTTGGATTTAAGGAAATATTTTTTTTTTCCAGATAGATATGATGCAAGTTCGTCTTTGGGAGTTTTTTCTAGGATATTGTTAAGGTCGTACAGATGTGTTAAAAAGTTCTTTTTCTTGAAAAGTGTGTCATTACTATTTAGCGTTTTGTTTCTTTTGCGAGGTTAGAATCTGAAAGAATTGTTGAGAAATTTGTAAATTGTGGACAAAGTAATTCAAGGTTGGTATTTACATTTTGACTTTGAGATCAACAAAGCTCTGGCCTCTGTGTACACATCCAATCAAAGACGAATTTTAAGTAAGGCATAAGACTATATTCTAATAATCGAAAGTTAGAACATAAATTTTTCTCCTTTTTGACACATTGTTTTCAGTCATAATGAAACGCAGATATCAGTATTTGGACTTATTAATTCTACCATCGGCAGAATCGGATGTATTAAAGGAAAACAAAAATTATTTACTTCTTTTACCCTTTTTTGTTGTCTGTTTCAAAGAGAGAATGATCCATAAGGATTTATCGTCTGAGCTCCAGGGGCATCCGAAGTTATTGACCCGTTAACTGTCAAATAAAAAAAAGTATATATTCAATGATGATTCAATTATAAATATAATTTGATTATTTAGTCATGGAAATTTTTTAAAATACATGAAGGATTTTAAATCTTATAAAGTACTATGGTTATGTATTCTCGATTTTTTAAGTCGAGTGTAAAGGAACAGTTAATTCTCGTATAGAAAGAAGTGACTTGGTCTGGAAGAATGAGATTCTTTGGAGACCTGTTTTGTTGATGACTGTCGTTTGAACAACTTATGTTGCTCTGATGTTATAAACCCGGAATCTTTAAATCTTCTCATTCTGATTTGTAAATTTGATGAGAAAAATAAAAGCTCTAATATTTCCCTAAACATCTGATTCGCTTCAGAATTCTCCAACACCAATGTACAGATTTCGATCGGTGTAAATCCAACCTAATACCAATCCGTCTGCGTGCTTTCTATTGGACAAGAATTTTTGCGGGAAGAATGTCATTACTTGTAGTGTGTGTGTGAGGGGGGGGGGAGGACGAATTATCCTCGCATTCTAAGGCAATTTTATGAAGAGTTAGCGGTACTGTTTGAAGATCCATGCTTTTATCGTCATTATGTCCCACTCGTACTTGCGTTTCTGCGCTACTTTTCCCTTCCTGGAGCACGCGAGATGGAAATCATTGCTTCAGATTTGACAGATGCACAATTTTCGCGTCAGAAGTCTTCAATTACTTAGGATGTTTCTGTTAGTTTGAGTACGTCATCAGTTTACTTTGACTGACGGTTGACAAAATGAAATTTTCCGTGAAATGAATTGATGAATTGAAATTCTATTTGAAATAATGTTCGCAAATTCTCCCGTGTTAAATTCGCAGTCTAACTAATTAGAATTAATTTCTATATGACTGTAAAACACCTATTCGTTCTGCAATTAATAGGATTCATATTGTTGTTCAAGTTGTACTTATTGTTACAACGAAAACATTACCTTAGTTCATCAAATCAGAGTTCAAGTAGAATACAAATAATATTTCGTTGTTCATGGCGCCTTATTCTTTGTTATTTATCATTTTGGTGGTATATGTTTCACTATCAATTATTAATACCAAATCGGCTGCCTTATCCTCAAATGGGAGATACGACACTTTTATTTATTTTTTTATTGTCGATTGTCATAATGTAATAAATAGGGACCATTTAACGTAACATTTATCTGAGTTTCGAGATGCTTTAGTAACATGTTGTAGGAAGTTCGAGAGAAAAAAATAAATTCCATATCACTTGAATTCAGAATTCGAAGTCAGTAAGGGGTACGATCGCTTTACTGGTGGAGTTTGAGGCTGGGTGATGGCAGGTTCTGGGCACCGTTCTGTTGAAGACCTGCATTCGGACTAGGGGAGCTAATCTACTAAAGCTTAGTGTGTCCTCAAAGTCCGCACCTAATGTGGTATGATAATATGGCTCGAACGCCACTAGTTCAATAACAACCATTCTCATCATTATAAACAAGTTTAAAATTGGGAGGTCCATTACCAATATATTTTTTATACGTATTTATATATAGCGGTAGTATTATGTTGAATAAAATAAGTCAAACAAAACGGCCAATACCTTGTTTTACTTCGTAACCAGTGTTTGAGGCCATGAACTTCGTGATTGGGTATATCTGAATCGAGTTTAGTTCAATGATGTCACAGAAAACCCTCTCGCAGAAGAATTGAGGGGCTGCAAAATTGAACCAAATTTTACTTATCGCCTGTATCTTATATATAATAGAGAGAGGAACTTATAAGTGTGTAGTGAGAACTCAAATGTCACCATTTCAAGATGACACTCAAATGTCATCATTTCATCATTTGACTGTGATTCATTTCAAGGTCCTTCGCCAGTATTTCTTGTATCACATAAAACAACGGTCTTCAAACTTTGTTCCGCGGAACATCAAGGTTCCGCGAGTCAAAATAAAAATTCGAAATGCAAATTTCAAAACCCTCACACTTACTAGTTTGGTTCATGTTTATTATTGAAAATAATGTAAAGATTGATTTAATTGATTGAAGATTGATTAAAGATTGATTTTTAAGCATTAATCGGAAGCTTCGATGTCTGCCAACGAAGGAAAGGAAGCAATTTATTAATATATCAACATATTCTACTTTAAACTCTATGCAATTCTACTTTATGCAATAGCAGCATCTAAATTTTTAGTTGTAGATTCATGAAGCATACCCCGATTTTTCTCATAGAGCTATAAAGTTCCGGGACAACGTAATTAAATGAAAAATTTTTCTGAACATATGTGGCAACAAGAACAAAATATACAGACATTAAATGCGACAACAGAAAACATTAGCAGAGCTAAACATTGGCAGTTTGTGCAAAGAAATACAAACACATCCCAGTCACTAAATATAATGCAAGGTTAAGAAACACCTGGTACTTGAGTTAATGCTATTTATGAGTAAATTCTATCATTTTTGCTATACATAAATTTAAAAAAAGAAATACAAAACTATTCTTTAATTGCCTTTGCGTAAATTACCTGTAACATGTTGATCTATTTTAAATATATTTTTGACATATTCTAAGACATTTTTGTAAGGTTAGGATGGGATTCCCCGAAAAATCCTTACAGTAAAAAGAATTCAGTCAGTCGACGAAATTTATTCTAGAACGACATTGATTCTCACCAACCATCCTGTGATTATCTTGCTACTGTTATTTAGTTGAATGAATTAATAAGCTAACAAACTTATGCCGCTGTATTTTATAATAAGTGAATAAGTATGCCTATATTTGAACACGAAAGCGACAAATAATTTTTAGTGACCATGAGTAAGATCTTTATTACATCATAGATAATTTTCATTAATAAAACTGTTATTTTTCGAAACAAATATACCCTCAAGTATCAATAAATATCTTTATTACTGCATAAATATTTAATCATTTAATTGTATTGGTACAATAAATATGATAGGTTATAATTCTTTACTTTGTATTCGCCGCACGTCGTTGAGATGTCATAAAATACTAGTACATAAACCAGGCTTTCATATTTATAGGTTTTCTTTCAACGTCTGTTGTGACGTGCGTTTAATGGAACTATTCCTTGTATTTTATTTATTTATTTTTTTCTGAATAGAGCTTTCTGTTCGACTTCTTTTCTGATCCTCTTATCGCATATTGCGGTGACATTGAAAGTAATCATTACAATAGGTTCAGATCTGGAGTGTTTGAAATCGGAAAATGTCCTCCTCGAATTTCGAAAAAATATGCATCACAAATGTCGGACGAACTTTCGACGCCATTGACAGATAATTTGGTTTTCTTGAAATCCCGAATGCGACATATATCAGTTTTTTTTTTAATGTTATTGTGAAAGCCAAAGGTATATATATATATATTAGCGACTGTAAATGTTTGCAGCCATTGCTGTGTCATCAATTAGGCTGATTATATTGATGTCTAATGCCCTGTCAAGATTAAAGCATAGTGGTGTAGTCGAAAGAAGCAAAGAGGTGGGAAAAAAAATCAGAAAAATTTCTCTTTACACTTAAATAAAATGGTATTAATCTTCTCTTTTATGGGGGGGGGGTGACATCTCAGGTGTCGTCCTCGTCACTTGTCCGAGGTTCAAAATTACGAGATCCGTCGCCAATAGCCCTCGTGTTGCTTACATTAATAAAACTAAACTAAATAGTCTCTTTGGAAATCTTTCCTTTAAAAATTTGCGCCATTTTTAAGGCAAATGTATGACGTTTCGCTAACGATTGAAATAATCTCTCCCCCCTCACTTTTTCTTTTTATAAGTTTCAAAAGGTATACAATAACTTCTTATTTTTTGCATGCACATTTTATCCTAATTAAATTTAATACTAATTTATTTACTTATTATATATCTGTGTTTACTTGAAGAGATCCATGTAATATTATTGAAAATTTAACATTTTAACGTATTAAGTAACAATGTAAAAATAATAACTGATTAAGCAAAATAAATGTAGTTAATTTATTTTGTGTGTATGATTTTTTGGTGTTATATATAATTAATTTTTTATTTAATTAAATAATTAATTATGAAATATTTATAAATTAATTTTATGTTAGTGGAAATAGATTGTGATTATTGTTTAGACATAACTTTAATAGTAATTAATTTGATTTGGACACCTTGCGTTCCAAAACATTTCTTGCCGTATACCTAAATATAGGCCTTTTACTTTAATTAACTTAATTTCTTTTATGTAATTTGATCATATATAAAGAGTTGGAAAAGGTTAGAGATTACTGAAAGTATTGAATCTCACTAAAAATTAATATGACTTTATTTGTAGCGAAAGAACTTGGATTTTTGAAATATGGGAGAAAAAAGTCTTTATTGCTCATTTTTGTTACTTTTAAATATTCTTAATTTTATTTTAAATAATTCCCAATTGATTTTATTCATTTAATTTTTTAATTTAATGTATCATCCCAATCTGAAATATTGAAATGATCTAAATTAATAAGTGAAATACTGAAATGAAGATAAATGGTGAAATAAAAAAGTTTTCTAAAGTCAAATTTTTTCAACCTGAAACATGATCAACTCATCCTCAAGTTAAATATCATGCACGAATTTTATGATTGAATTGTAATAATATTTAAAACAATGAATCAATACGTTAGATGTTTAAAAAATTTTCACTTTATTGATTCAAAACAATATTCTATTATGGTTCTACTGACTAAGCTTTGCAGGTGATTATCGAAACCATTTCTAATATTTTATAGGAGGATTGCAGTGCTCGAAGCGCCATTATACAAGTTCTTCAGATGTTTTTTGTATTCAAGTGTATCGTTGTGGAAAACAATTCGGATCGTTACATGTTTTCGTTGTATGGTTTCCTTAAATAGGCGTGCAAAATGCTGAAAAAATTGTTAGTAAAGAAAATAACTGTTTGTTTTACCCCAATTAAATGCATTGAAGTACTTTTAATTTATTTCATGATTATCAATAATAATAATAAAAAAAACATTAGCTGTTTGTCTTTCGAATTCTGTTCATAAAAATTAAATTATTCATAGTTTATTTTTGGAACTGGAATATTATGTATCGAACATTTTTATTTTCTAAAGTCATTTTTTATGCTAAAGTACTTTTGTAAAAAGTAAAAAAGTGCTAAAGTACTTTTTCTTTTTTTTAAAAAAAGAAATATTTGTTTGTGATAGATTTGTAATCCTTAAAAGATGGAAACATGCTTTATCGTTTACTTAGAACCCACATAAAAATGGGTTTAAAATTTCTATTGTGTTAGAATTCGTTTATATGAAGTTTCCCTCTCTTTGCAAAACGGATGTTTAATTTTTACTGTAGCTTCAGTTATGCCATGCAAGTCGTGAGATATGTTGCCCGGGAATTGATATTCTTTTGTTGCTATGCTTGGAGTCTCAATATAAGTCTCGATTATATCCTCATTTAAGTGTGCTTGGGAGAAAATAGACATGAAGGTCATAATCGTGATGAGCAACCAAATTTTTGCATTAGTATTAAAATTTATTCAATAAGATGCAGCTTGTTCTTTCTGAAACGAAGTATAAAATGATTTTATAAATATGTACCTACAGAAAAGAAAGTACTTTGCTGCTCTTTAGAAGTGACGAAATGTTTGGCATGTGGAATTATTATCGCTGATTCACATAGCACTTGTTGTTTTTTGTTAATAATTTTAGTTATTTTATTAAAAATATCGAGAGAGTCAGGTTGGGAATTTCCTAAAGATTATGAACCTGAATTATATATATATATATATATTAATATCTCTCTCTCTCTCTCTCTCTCTATATATATATATATATATATATATATATATATATATATACACACACACACACACGAATGAAGGCTTATAAAAATTTGCCAACATTTGAAAGGTGCATTTTTTTGGTAAATGGTTTTTCTCTCAAATGTTTTCGTTATCTTTATCATTGTTATGATACGACAAAATCTAAGCATTATTCTAATACGGTTTTTGGTTCTTTATAGTATCTCATTTCTAGACTATATTCTGTGCTATTATTTCCATGAAACGAACGATTTTCTGAAAATGCTCCAAATCGTTTGTAATTTAATTGTAGACTATATTTGCCACGCGCGAGTTGGTAGCATTTTTATTTTAGAATGGAATTGTTAGACCAAATTCAGAACGATTGAAACTTTGATCGAGACTTTAGCAGTTCCCTGTAATTTGTTCGTAATTCGTAGTTAGTTGTCCCTCTGTTTTTTTTTTCTTTTTTCCCCGTCTTCATAGCTTCATTTCACGTCTAGATGACAGTGTGTCGTCTGCCTCAAATTAGACTTGCGGAATGAGATAGCGTAGCGGCTTAGTTCACTGACATTTTTGAGAGGCTTCATATCGAATTTGTTGTTATTTTTTGTAACTAAGCCTATTTTTGCCCAATTTCTTTTTAGATAATGCAAGCGACGTCGCCGGGATCAGACTAGGATATCTTTATAGGAGTTCTCTCTCTCTCTTTTTAAATGTATGTTCGTGTATTAGATGCGATTTTGTAAATTTATAAAAAAATTGTAATGTAGAGAAATTTCTGGAAGTTTAATTTTAAAGATGGAGGAAAGTACCATTAACTTTGATAAAAGCTCCTTCTAGTAGGTTGAAAAATATTTTATATTTTCTTATTGAATCTCTTTAATGGGTTAAGAATTAGATCGTGCATTCGAATTTTTTAATTCACTTAAAACTACTATCTTTTATTATTTATCTTATTTCCTTGAAGCCTAAATCTAGTCAAGATTTTCTGAAGAACATTCTCATGTTTGAAGACTAAATAAAATATTCAGATATTATTTGTAAGGTACATGGGGTAGAAGAAATTTGTTTACATAAATATTAAAGTTATGTATGTAAAAAGTAATCGAGAAACCACATATAATATTTGTTACAATTTGAAAACTAATTTGTAGAGCAGTTATTATTTCCTAACAAACAACGCCTCCCCCCCTAAAAAAAAAAAAAAAAAAAAAAAAAAAAAAAAAAACAGTGGAATTAATTGTAGGTGACTGAAAAATAAATGTAGATGCTATTACTATTCACATTGCTGTCGATCAGCTACCACTCCGAAGTAAAAGTATTTACTATGATATTGGGTTTAAAGTTCTTGATCGAAATTATTTCGGATTTTATACGAGATAGAGCATGAAAGCTTTTCTGTTTTTAAGTGTTTCGCTAAAGGAAGCTATTTTGTTCAGAAGGGAATGAGTTTGGAGGAGGAAATAAAATGCTTTCTTCGTTTGTGAAGAATTAAAAAAATTAACTAACAAATGACTAAAATATAGATAAAGCTACCAACAGGACCTTAAATTGTAAACTTTAATAGCAAAAATGGAGATTACTTCACAACATTTGTCAGAAGGAATACTTGTACACGAGTTCAGAATACTTGAAAACGTGGGTTAATATTTTGAATTAATTAGTTAAGTTTCAAAATAAATTGCACACACACCAGTAAAAGCTTCTATTCCTGTGAACTGAATAACTTTAGCATAAATATTCTTGAAGAAAAGTATCATTCATGAATGCATTTATTATGAAATATAACATTTTCAAATTTTTTTTTTTATCACTTAGAATGAAATAAAATTCTATTTTTGTTTCTTACTCCCTGCTAATTGAGAGACTTAATATTTATTTTATACTTTCTAAATTGTGATTTTATTACTTATTATTACTTAATATTAAAAAAAATGGCGTCTTTTATGTATGGACTCCATTAAAACTATATAATCAAATTGTTAAATTTTTAATGAAACTACGAATAGTAAGGAAAATTGTCATGGAACAAAATTTTTTTTTGTATAGTTGATTGATTGAACAGTAAGAAATTACCGGTAATGGTCAGTAAACGAATCGTACTATTAATTTCCTGTGATTCAATAGAAAATAATAAATATTTTCAACAATATTACAACTATCCAATAAGTATATACGATATTTCAATCATCCAAGAGGTGAAATGTGATTGTTTGTTAACTCATCTTTGTTATTTTACGCATGAATCTTTTGAATCCGCAGAATGCCAAACTAGGGATTTTAGCTTGAGAAGGTCGAAGGAGATAATTATTAGTGCAATTAAAAAAGTTCTGCAATTTTTTTTTAATTTGATTGAATTATATTTTTCTTAAAAATTTACAACTTCCCAAAATTTTTGTTCCGGACATTAAATGAGAAATAAAATAATAAATTCACTGAGATTAAATATATTTGTTTGGAAATATATTTAACAAATATTTTGAAATTATTTAAATATATTTGTTTTCAAACTCTAGCGTGGGATTTAAAAAAGAAGGTATTGTGTTTTTGGTCTTTTCGTAAGATTTGTATAATTAGCAAAGGAAAATAAAAGAAAGAAATACATTTTTTTTTTATTTCGAGAAAATTGCATGGAAAATTAGAAACTTTTGAATATAATTTTAATTTCAATATTTATAGCAAAATAAGAAAAAAATATGTAATTGTTGGTTTTAATTAAATACTGATAAAAGTATAATTGTCGAACCATTTTTCTTATATTAATTTCTTACTGATAATAATTTCGCGCTCATTTTTCCTAATTATTTTTCTTTTCGCGTTTCGATTCACTTTTTCTCCAGGGGACGCTGAATTCGCAGTATTTCAGCGTAATTGACATATGTGCCTCATTTTTTTTAAAAAAAATTCAAACAAATAAATTGTGGTCCTTTTTAACGAGGTAAAATGTGTGGAAAAGTAGAATTAAATAATAGTGGCTTTTTGAATTTCTTTTTTGGGCAGCGTTCGAGGAAATTTACTTTCAAAACCGCAAGCAAGTCGCACATAAAAAAAAAAAAAAAAAAAAAAAAAAAAACCCGTCAGTCCTATAGGAAGCAATTTTATTTTTTTGAGGAAGTAACATTACTCTTCTTTTAATACCGCATCAACTCCTTATAGTATAAGCTCGAAAAAGAAGGCAGCGCGCTTTTAAATTCACTCCGGAAATCGCCTGAGAAGCCATCATAATCGCCAAATGCGTGACCCGTTGCAGTTTTAACTCGTATATCAAACCAGAATCCAGACGTCTGTGCGCGGTTTACTGTTAACCTATATTCAACGCCGACCGCGAAAATTGTTATTTATGTTATCTTCACTGGCAGAATCTTCTGGTGAATAACCTATATCGTTTGGAAGCTCGTTGACAAAAATTGATATACATACATTTTAAGTGTAGAGTTTATTGCATGGAAAACAGAAGTTTTGATTAACAAGGAATACAGAAATGTTATTGTCATTAAATATTTTCTTTCTTTATTTGCAGATTGTACATTTAAATCTTTAATGTGTGTTGGATTAGTTAGTAAAATTGTTTTTTTTTAGATAAGATTTGATGAATAATTTATGTTCAATGAAGCATTTTTGATTTTGTGTCTGATATTATATAATATATTTTTTTTGCTTCGGTTGTCAATGCTGCTTGTTTTATTAACATTTGATAGTTGTTAAGAGATAAAAATTATTAAAAGTAAATGAAAATAAATAAATAAATTTCAAGATTTCTTTTCAAAAATAATTTGTTTTTTCTCTCAAGTTATTAGGAAGCAAACAAGATTATTCCATTGACAAAATCGTAGTCCCACTGTAGCTCATGCATGTCGTAAGAGGCGACTGTAATAGGTACCTAGTGCTTTGGGGTATAGCCGGGTACCTTGCCCCTTGGAATTACATCAGGGGTTCTCCAATTTTGGGGTCCTCAGGGACTTCCCTTCTTTAGATGGGAATGGGCATCATGATCCCGAGGCACCCAAGTGATATCCCCCCCCCCATGGGATTTACTGGCCTTTGTAAACACGGGTGACATGCCCTTTAGCGATACTTCTCTATTTTTGACCCTCCTTCTTGTCAACCAATTTTGATCTTTTTTTCCCCCTCCATTTTTCAAATGACAAGATCACATCTTTACCTTGTTTTGCGCAGCATAGCCACACCTGGCTCTTGCATCATTAAAATACTATCACTTTCAGCAATGAGATCGTAATTGTGTAGTGAGAAATTTTTTTTCTTTAGAATAAACTAATTAAAATGGGATATAAAAAAAAAACATTTTGCATTTTTTGTGATAATGTAAGATTTGTGTAATTAGCAAACGAAAATAAATATAGAAATAAAAAAAAAAAAATCCCGGGAAAATTGCATAGAAAATTAGAAATTTCTTGTGAATATTAATATTTTTTTGTGATCATTAAACATTACTAGCGAAAATTAACTTTCTGCATTATGCCCGTAAATCAGCTGGTTAAAATGCATCATATGAAATAAATTTTAAAAGAGAAACGGCCGTGTGGAAATTTTAGTAGAAATCTTTCGGAAATGTCATGATTTTTACTGTTACGAAGTTGATAAAAAATGTTTGCTGATTTCGCGATTCCTCACATTTTTGAACATTAAATACCTTCTCTTTTTGTTTCGGAGAGAAAAAGGAATTTTCGCTACTTCGGGATCTTATTAATTAAATTAATATCTTATCTTTAAAAAATTCTGGTTGCAGTTTAAATAGACTTTAATTATTATGCCTTAATTAAAATTTTAAAACATTCCTGAAGTAATGCTTTTATTAGAAATCTCTTGGAAAGACTTTCCGTCTTCAAGTAGAAAGTGTTAAAATTAGAGTATTTGTTACACGATGAAATCTGTTGAATAAGAAAAGGAGAAAATGTTTATAGACAAGTGGAAAAACGATATCACGAAATGTAGAAAGTCAGCCATTCTTATGGAAATCGTAAAAAAATATAAGTTAAAAAAAATTCCGTCCAACAAAAGAAGAATGGGCTACGTAAACTACTCTTGATTGATATTTCGGAATCATTGTATACGCCCCCGCGATTTTCACACGATTATCTTAGAAAATGACTCCTGCCCTACTTTTGCATAGATCGGTTTATATTTGTTAAGAAGTTTTCTTTGTAGAATGACAGTAGTAGGAGCTGATTCGTTTTGGAAGGTAGTGAAAATATGAAGATAAAATTTTGTTTTATAAATTATAATTGTGTTTCATAATTCTTAAAACATTTCATACATTCTATAAGGATAATAATAAAATTATTGAATTGTATTTTATTCTCATTAAATACATAAAGTGAAATATTTTCGGATGTTTTGAATTTCGATTTACTTATAAGATTATCAAGAAACCCATTCATTTGTCTTGAACTATGAAAAGTAAATATAAATAAATAATGCCAATTTGTTTGGTAAAATTTCTTTTGAATATTTGTTATTTTATTGATGATTTAACTATTTATTACGCGTTTGTAAAAGTCATTGAACGAAAATTTTTTAAATGTATCTGCTTGTCTTTTTTTTTTTTTAATTGAAAGAATCGTCCTATATGTTTAACTATACAGGAAGAGGGTAATTGTTTGATAGGTTATTATGTTGAATATTGTTTCAACGTTTTGTAAATTTCAAACATTTCATTTTTAAATTCCATATCTTCTTGAACAAGTCAAGAATCGGTTAATGATGTATATTTTTTCTTTCCACTTTCACCTACGTCTTTTTTTTAAAACACACGTGGAATGAATCATTATATTAATTACTAATATTTGGGCGAAAACTCGTTTTGTAATAACTGAATAGTTGTATTTTGAAAACCCCAGTTTACTTCTATGTCTGGGTGTTGTGTAAATAAAAGTTTACGACTGACTCAGACAAGAAGGTTTTGACTTAATTTTCCAATGTATTTTGTTTTCCAACCTCTCATTTCCCCCAACTAAAATGGAAGACAGTGTTATTGAAGGCTGCCTTCTCCTTATGTCAAAGAACCCGATCGTAACTTTAAACATATCATCCAGACAGAAATTTTTTTTTTAGTACAACTGTGTATGGTACAATACTCTTAAAATTTAGAAACTTTCAAAAAATGAACATGCTAAGTTCAATACCCATTTAGCATTACAGAGTAGGAGATGAAATTGATTCAGTAAAAATTGATTGATTCAGTTAGAAATTAGTAATATTATAAAATACTCTTCTCTCTAAAAGATAGCGAAGTCAGAATACAAAATAAATGTTTGAGTCTTTTATTATCGGAAAAGGTGCTTCAATTTCGACTCCAATGCTTTAACATTACGCTAAGACAGCTTCAAGGTATTGACAAAAAAAAAAAAGTATATTTGTGGGAATTGTCCTGCTAAGCTACAGCTGCGCCATCTACAACTTAGTTTAGCATGTAAGACCACGAATAAGAAGAATTTTTTTTACTTTGTTTCTATTTAATTTTTGCTCTGCATTGGAAACGTCTTATTGTACTGGTACTCGGAAAAAGTGCAGAGTGAACTCCAATTTCTATCCTGACCGAGAGATAAAGGCGCATAAGGACTAAGCGCTCCATTTAACAGATCAATATAGTGAGATATAAAGGTGAAAGCACTGAAAAATGCTTGTTAGGCACTTTTTTAAAATTTTTTTTGCTCAATTTATAAACCTATTTTTCCTCGTAAAACAAGCGTGGATGACTGAAACACACCGAGGGCAACGTCCACACAATTATTTGGATCATTGTAGAAATGTAACTTAACGCGAAATTACTATTGCTCGAAATCTAAAAATTTCTATCCTGTAATTTTTTTTTTGAATGTCATTTAAATACATTAGGCCAGAAGGCTATAAAATACAACATTCAAATTTGCCACACATTGAAATTGGTTTGGTTTCTTGGTTCGCAAATTGAAATGGAGTGTAATTTTGGAGAGTGAGGTTGTCAACATGATGTTATCTGGCTGTAACTAAAAATACGAAGCGTATTACATGTGTAAAGCTAATTTCAAAGCAAAAATAGCGTTGTAATTAAATCATAAATTTATGAACATAATGCTCAGAATTTTAGGTATCATTTGTATACAAAAAGGTATTTCTCTCTAAATGTGTTTTGAAAATTGGTCCTTTAGCGCATTTTGAAAATGTAGTAACACATTCGCTTACATTTTAGGGATTCCGCTGTTTGTAACTGTTCAAATTTATGTTTCAGCCCCATTGGAATAATATTTCATTCATAAATACGTTAGTATCAAGAGGGGAAAAATTGAAACTACACTATTTCACAATCTGCATTCAGTTGTAGAAAATTGTCAAATACAGTCTGATCACATTAACACACGGTAGTTGAGACCCATGGTCATTAAACCGCGGCTTAAGTGAATCGTGGGTTACAGCGCAAATTGAGTGATATAAATACTACAAATTGAGCGATAGTATTAATTTCAACATTTATATGAGTTCTTTGCAACGAACATTTGCGTTATATACATAATAACTAGTTAATATTGAATAAACTAGTCAAAATAAATATATGGTCAAGTATGCCATTTTTTAATATATAAGTCTCAACAAAAATATGAAAAGAAATTTAATAAGACTTGAAATATTCAAAGAAAATAGATTTTATTGTTTTATCAACCAATCCTTAATAGATGCCTGTTTTTTACTGGAATTTTGTTTCTTCTTAATCTCTTGCATGACGCATGTTATTTGCTGGGCCTTAATCCGAGATCTCCGTTGCTCAAAATCACCGAATAATAAGTCCTGCTGCTTCGAAGATCTTAGAAGTGCCATTGGAGTCTGTTTTAACACATCTTCTTCATTACCTGACAGCTCTTCATCTAAAATACCTTGAACAATATCTTGTCCCCACTACTGACTGATCAGTATGAACCGTTGACCACACTTATGGGCGTGTTATATTGAAAAGGATTTTTTACAATAATAATAATCTAAATATGAGCATTTTACTTTCCGAGAAATGGCGATTTATATAATGTAAAATAGAATAGGAAAGAAAAAAAGTATTTATGTCTTCTCTTAACAAGAAGTCGCGAAGTCATCAGATCAAAAGGTTAATCCGAATTTCATAAAAAGAAAAATAAGAATTATGACGCCACAAAGTCCAGGAATGATATTACAAACGTTTGCTTATCGAGGGAGTCTTAGTAAAAACGCGTGTTAGGCAGATTCGCGTGTTACTGAAACACATGTTAATGAGGTTCGACTGTAAAAATAATTTCTTTACTATAATTTTAAATAATGTCTTAAGTATTGTTTTCTTGCATGCCTTTTTTATTTTATATTATAACAAAATGTTCTAAAATAGTATAGTTTTCAAAATGTAAAATAAATTCTTCAGTGGATAGGTAATTAAATGCAAAAGTTACAGCAATCGATTTTTTCCCCCAAACACAAATTTTGCATTATTCTATGTAGACACTCTACCCTAATTTAATAAAAAAAATCACCTTGAGTTATTTCTCTATGAAATTTCAAGAAGTGAATAAAATTATAATAAAAAAATACCCTTGAACTTTTGTGATAATGCGATTGAGAAGTAAAAGATTGCATCTTTTATGCATAATTCTACAACAACAACTAAAAAAAGAGTTATAAACTTTCTGCGTATACATTATCGCACGTGAAAGTTTCTGAAGATTCAGGATTGGTCTTAAGAGAGCATTCATAGAATCGTACTTTAGGGAAGAATTTACATCTAAAAATGTCCCATCGTAAATTTATTTTTCGAAAAACTTTTCTCGTTTGCGAAACAAAGGACCTCTTGGGATCTATTCTTATCTTATATATATATTTTTTAAATTCTCTTTTAAAAGTCAACAAGAAAAATCCAGGGAAAAAGTAACTTTAAAGCACTGTTAATTATTTTTTCATATTACTTTGCTGTGAATTAAATATTTTTTTTTTTCTGTATTTGTTATAATCCATTATATTGAAGATTCTTCTGTTGATGAAGCCTCTCATAGGCTAATAAGTTCAAAATTTGTAGTACTTTTACTGCTTATTGATATTCATTTTTGTCCTAATAATAAGTTTACAGTAACAAGGAAAGGAAAATTAAGAGACATTGATTATATGAGGCCTTGACCACCGTCAGGGGCCGCGGTAGCCTAGTGGTCAAGATCGTGGATAGCGGCTGGCGGTTTTCGTTCAGTCGCGGGTTCGATCCTTGGCCACCAAAGACCCGCCGTGTAGCCGGGGCTGATGCACGTTAAATCTGTTCGGGGCCCAAAGTCCTCCCGTTGGCGTGGTGTGGATGTTAGGAGAGGGGGGTGCCAGCTCAGGTGTCGTCCTCGTCACTTGACCGTGGTTCAAAATTACGAGGTCCGTCGCCAATAGCCCTCGTGTTGCTTCTAGTGCGACGTTAATAAAAACTAAACTAAACTAAACTAAACTGACCACCGTCAATATTTACAAACGCTGCTCAGTGAAAAAGAAACTCGTTTTTGGGATGTTATGCTTTGTTAGAGTATGGCATACTGATCTTGTACTACATCATACAATATGAATTCGTTTAAAAAAATGTAGATAATTCTTAGAAATTTAGTAGTAAGATTGAAAAAGTTCATCGAGAATCTAGAGACAGTTATTGAAAAAGGCAATGACTAGTTAATTGCAGGATGCGGGTAATAAAATATTAACTATCTTGAATTGATTTAAACCGTTCATACCACATGTGGTGTTCGCCCTTTTTTGTCGTGCATCGATCTAATTTGTCGCCTGGCTTGTTGCATATACCGGCGTCTAATTATTTTGATCCGGGACAACACCCTCAAAGTACATTGTTTGAACCATTAGGTGCACCTGGTCCTTCAAAATTGTTCGATAGGTCTTGTCAGCAATACGCCCTTCATTAACAATCAGTAGCTCTGGAGAATGCCTTGGTATTCTTGTCCAAATCATCGATCCATCTTTCTGCATCTGTCAGTTCATGCATTAAAACATATGGTGTTATATTAAACATTTTATTCCATATGTATGCTATTTAAACGAAATTGACAGTAAAAGTGGAATCTATGACAAACATTTCAAATTTTCTGAACTTCCAAGACATGCTTTGCTGTCAAAAGTTGTAGCTCAACGGTATAGATTTAGAAAAGGGATTTATAACATTTTTTTTTGTTTCTTTGCATATGAAAAATAATACTGAAGTTATAGTTTTAATATCTTGAATAATAGCAATATATAAATTTAATTATGTAAGTAATTGCAAGAAAAATTTCATCTTGTAATGATATGTCAGTACGAAAATTTTTGATGTTTATCTTGAATAAGAACCATAAATATTGCGATGAGATATTTTTGAAAACACCCATACAAATTGTGTTGATGTAATTGACTGCCTATATTTATACGAGAAAGAAATGCAGGATTAGGCAGCTGATTTTTTACTGATCCAAAATCATGAAATCCTTTGAACTTTTCCTGTTTTTGAATCCAGGATAATGATGAACTCTCTTTAACGAAGAAGATGATCAAAAGTTGGTGAATACTTCTATAATTTCGACGAGCCAATAATAAATTAAGATAGTAATTTTTTATGGGACGTCTCGATGTTGCGTTTTTAAATATGTTTATTAATTTTTTTAAAAAAAATCTAGTAAGTAGTGCGTTGCAGAATATTTTTCTATCAAATTTTGTCTACTTTTAATCGCATTTCAGTCATTTTTATTCTGTTTAGAATTTTATGTTTTATTGGATAACATAACTCTTTCGAGTAAAGTTATTTAGTTCCGGAAAATTACAAGAATTTATAGCTATATTCTTAGAAATCAGAAAATTGTCGCTTATAAGAAATTACTGTTTCGAACATAAATAAACCTTTAATTTATGTCTAGGGAGATTATTGATAAAAATATATATTCCTAACACTGAATTTGATTGTGAGATCAGACATGACTCTGTTATCTAATAGTGGTTCAAAATTATGACATCTGCTAATTCAAGACTGTTGTGTATAATAAAATCGAAAAAAGTTCTTCTATCAGTCAATTATGTTAGATATTCTATTTTTGATTCAAATGCAAACATTCTCCAAAAAAAAAAAAAAAAAAAAAAAAAAACTTTCATCTATTTCTCATCTCTGGAAATTTTTTTGATAAGACTTTTCCGATGAAATTATTCCGATTCCGATGAACTCTTCCGTACATTATTTAATGCTTATCAAGTAATGCCAATTAAGCAAACATATATATTTATAATTTTCAATTATTTTTTTTATTCGGTGAAGTACAAAAATCTCAATAAGATTATTAACTCCTCTAGACATATATGTATGAAACCTCTTACAGTTACTGAACTCTCTTTTTAAACCTGAAATCTACTCTCATTCTTTTCTTTTTCAATTGTTTTCCTCTGCAACAACAAAAAAGTCTCGCTACGGCGGTATTCCTTTGTGTAATGAACAAGAATGATATATTTCGCTTTGTGTATATTCAAAAACTATTATTTTAGATGACATTATATTTCCTTTTTCATTTTTTAATAGTAGACAATACTTCCTTGTTAAACATAGGAGGAAATACGTACCCTGTTCCTAGCTGGTTGTTTAAAAAGCCTCTTTCACCTTCTTTCAAGATACATGAATGCTATGGATGGTGATGATAATCTGTGTGAACGAAAATACATTATGGATTAGATGAAACGCATCGGTGGATTAATTGATTTCAAATGAGTTATCTGATTTTGTACCTAGAGAAATAATGTACAACATTTGTATTCAGATCGACTTTAACACTGTATTTTGTCCCGTTCTTGGTTAATATGCTATGATTTTCTGTCTGGTTGATGCAGGATCATAGAAGCATTACCATTTTTGGATCTTGCACTGAATGAAGTATCTAATCAAAAGTCGTTTGAAATGGTTTGTTTGATACTCGTTAGTTATGTTCAATAGACCGGCGTAAAATAATTCTTCGTATGTATTAGATTGTACATATAAGCACCAAAGACCCGTGTGGTGACCGGGAATGACAGAATAGTCCCACTGTAGCTCAAGCATGTCGTAAGAGGCGACTAAAATGGGTACCCAGCGTCTGGGGTATAGCCGGGCACCCTGGCCCTGGAGATTATATCAGGGGACCTCAGGGACTTGCCTTCTTCAGGTAAGTATGGGCATCATGACCCCGAGGCACCCTAGTGATCTTTTTCTTTCCTATGGGGTTTACTGTCTTTGGTAAACACGGATGACGTTCCCCCGGGATACCCTAGCGATCCTTCTCTATTTTAGACCCTCCTTCTTGTCAACCAATTTGTCTTTTCCTCAATTTCTTCTCGTCTAGACCAAAGTTAATTCTTGTTTGGAGCAGCATAACCATATTTGGCTCATGCGCCAATAGACTTTACTTTCTCGCATGACCTTTTTTGTCTATCAATCTTTTTTCAATGTTTTATTGTCTAGATCACAGATTTAACTTGTTTGGCGCAGTATGGCCACATCTGGTTCTTGCACCAATAAAACTTCTCTATCATCATCAAAAGAAACAGCACATTCATATTGTATGTATGTATGTGTGTGTGTGTGTATGTATGTATGTATGTATGTACGTGTGTGTGTAAACAAATGAATTATTAAAAAATGACATAATAAAATACAAAAATCTTAACAAGAGAAGAAATCATTTATATTAATGATTAAATAATTGAATAACAAATTAAATGCCCATCAAAACAAATCTTACATATTCAGTCTGGGGACTGCATTGTTGGGTTAAACGTGTTCTATAGTACCAACCCTGCCACAGTGCATCTTACTGAAGAACAATTGTATGACTCCAAAATGAAAATTATAATAGATTAAGTAAAAAAAAAAGGGGGGGGGGGAGAAGAGGCTAGAGAGGTACCCCAATTACAAAAATGTTTAATTAAAGATTTTAAGCAAAGATTTAAAAGATAAAAATGCATGAATCCAAGCTTGTAAAAAGAATGGAGGTCATTTAAAATATGTGTAAAAATCCAATTCTAAAGATTCTATGACATGTATGTAAGTGATTAAGAGTTAGAGTGCTAAAGGTTTTAAAAACCTTTTAAATAAGGATCTCCAAAAATGTGCACTGTTGCCAAATGTAATGTAAATATCAATAATTATTAATAAAGTAGCGTTAGAAAAAGTTTCAAATTTGATAAACATCTCAACATTAAAACAATTAACCAAAATTCAAAAAAACTCCCAAAAGAATACAAAAACTGAATTTAAGTTGTTAAAAATTTCTTGAGTACCGTGCAAATAAAATATGTGTCTATAAACGAAGCTCAAAATTAAGGTCCGTCGCTAATAGTCCTTGCATTGCTTTGAAATGTGACGTTAATAAATCACATTATCCCTTGCATTTCCCTATGGTTTGACTTGTAGTTGATTGCTTCATTAGAACACATAAAGAAGAGGGGAATTTTTTTTTTTATTTGTGTATGAACAATTATTTTATGAATAAATAAACAGTTCGGGATAATTATTTCTAAATTAAATAATAAAACTACTTATTTAATTGATTTTTTTCAATACAAATTCACATGCTCGTTAATTATACTTTATGTGATCAAATATAAACTATTCAGGTATTCAAATACCTTCGTCATGTATTCCATTTTTATTGCATAATAAACGCAATCCTTTGAAACGTTGTATCTTTAAAATTCATTTCTCCCTCTTGACAAAGCCCAAATTTTATGTGGTCTATCCAAAGTAAAAAAGCTCGGTTATCTTGTTTCGCAAAAGAAAAGAACAACTCATTAATTTGATATTGTTATACTAGAGTATAAAACTTTGTAACCCTTTTATCAGATATTCATTGTTTTCAATGATGTTAAAATCGTGTTACAATGTAAGCCAACTTAATCCAGAGTTTAATGAAGCGTATAATTGGTATCTATTAATAAAAAAAAAATCCGCCTTTTTTCATGCAGAAGTAAAAATGATCCGTTTCGCCGCGTCGTTATCTAAAAATAAAATGTTTTGCTGGAAACTTAAATTAAAACTCATGTTTCGCTCTGGTAAATGATAATGGAATGTCACTGATACGTACTACATGAAACACATCTAAAGCAATCTATGTATAATATTTCGCGTGAAATACTTATGGGAATTTTGGTATTATGATTAAATGTTTATGCTATCCGAATGAGATAAGATATAGTAGAGCGATATAAGATTGTTTGAATGAAAATGGGGTTGTGAATATTTGATACTAAAAATAAAATTTAGAGTGAGACGAATTTGATTTTGAAATCGATCGAATTTTATGTTTTTTTTTATTGATGCATCCTTTTTTGCTTATCTGAAAGGACTTTAAAAAGATGTGACTTACGTCAATTAAATTTGAGTTGATTTATCTGCAAGTATTTAATTTTATTTAGTTGCACTGACGGTGAGGAAGAAAGGCGAAAATAATAAAATGAATAAGAATAATGGAGAAAATGAACGAGGAAAATAATGAATATAATTTTAATACATTAGATGTGCTGAGTAGTTATATGTTTTTGTATCTGTCTTTCATGCATACTGGTTAGATTGCTTAGCTATTGATGAGGCAGCATTAATCGAGTGGTCAAGGTCGAAAGCTTTTAGAGTCAGGGGTGTTCAAATTTAGGTAGCGTGTTTTGTCTCCTAAAGACTGCTGTCCAGAATAACGAGACTACTGTACGTTAAATGGAACTATGCTTTGAAATCCTCACATGGCTGAGTAATGGAAGTTAGGAGAGGGAAATGCCTATCTAGATGTTTTCGTAATTTGATCATGCTTCAACATTTCTATACCAATTCCCAAGAGCCCTTATGTAACTCTAAAGCGCATTTATTCAAGCTAACCAACCAATGGTCCATTTTAAGTGTTGATATTTAATATTTTTGGTCATGATAGCGCTCTTGTACACAGAGTCGCATTATTTGCGATCGATGAATTGCTGGTTAGTCTCAATTCTGTCAAAAATCAACAAGTGGTATAATAGGGTACTTTGGTTCAAGTGGTATAATAGGGTACTTAGTAGTGTAGGGTACTTTTATAATATCTGTACTTTGAGTTCAATCAAATCCTCTCGTGGATGCGAGACATCGCCATAGGTTATATCCTCATCATCTAACCTTGATTTATAATTATAAAATCTTTCGCTGATAGCTTGTTGTGATCTGTTTGACAGTGCGTCCGGTGACCTTCACTGATGTACGCATGTGTCTTTTGCGTTTTTGAAACGCTAAAATGGGGGTGACGCATTGAAAATCAAAGATGCTGGTAAATAGTGTCTTATCGCGTAAAACTTCAGGAGTTACATTAAAATAATTTTAAGTAATTAAATAGGTGCTATTTCGCAAAATTTTAGTTTGAGAGATTGAAATGTAAGCTGTGTAATAAATTCAATGTGTTGAATATATTTGTTTTGATATTGTTTGTTTAAATTATAACACGCGCACACACATACAATTGAATGACTATGGAAAAATAAATTTATTTCTAAATTTTAGCAATAAGATTTTGCACTTCTAGGGAAAAAATAGCAACTTGATTATTTTTCATACTATTTAAACTTTGAAAATTTAGTAATTTATAATTTTGAAACTATTGCTTAAATTTTTTTTTTACAACTTTTAAATGCTCTATTGATTGTTCGCTGAAATGACAAATATCAATATAATTTTCAATGTAATTTAAATTTTTTGTGCTGAATATTTTTAAAGTGAACTTTTTTTTCTTTTTCTTTTTCTTTTTTTTTTTTTTTTAAAATCGTATACTTTGGGAAGCAATTCTTTAAAAATTATTAGGTAATGTAAGTTGAATTAAAAGGGAGAGATATCCAGTTGTAGAATGTCAGTTATTTAAACTGCATGAGATTTTAAATTTTTGCCATAATTTATGATTTTAATTCTGTTATAAAGCATATTATAAAATCTCAATAATTCGCCTCTTCTTCAATAACAAATCGTCCCCTTACTTTAAGCTCACTTCGAATTTTCACATTTCCAAAAATGCATCTTCGTTCATTAATTAGGCTACGTGTTCAGTTCAGTATTTTCTTCATGGTTACTTATGTTCTGCAGTTCTTATATTATTATTAGGAAGTGTGTGTGTGGGGGGGGATTCTGAGGTTTTCCGGGAACAATGTCCAGAAAATGTAATAGGTAATATGCCTTTTCCTTCCGTAGAAAGGATGGGGCGTGTTATCGAATTCTACAGTTATTCTAATAACTTTTTTTTTTTATTCGTTTAGGAAAGTGAAGCTTTATATTTCATGCGCTTTGTCTGTCTTCAGAATATGTAGGATGTTGGTTGAATAAATGGCATTCTGGAACTTCGCAAAATTATTTTGTTTCTTAAGCTTAAAATTACCCCAACCGTTGTTCTGCGTCTCATTAATGAACGTTTAATGTTTCCGGTCCCATAGATTTTTCTTCGAAGTAATCAAGACCGTAAGTCATTTATGGCGTGCGATGCAATTGCTCCTGTCATGTCCTTTTGACTTTAATGACAACTTTTATGTCCTGAGATGTAGTGGTGCGATTTTGCGTTAATCCCTCTCGATAATTGGAAAGACATTGCATAGTAAAGCTGCTGTCATGCTTTTCGGAATACATTCCCGATTTTTTTTTGCTTTAGACCCAAAATGAATCATTTTCTGTTTCCGTCGTCATATATTATTTCAGTTAGTTCTTTCGATGTTTCTTTCACTTGTCACATTGCAATGCATGCCAGTATTACAGCCTATTCGTGTAAGCCGAAACGTGCCATAATTCGAGCTTAAAACTGTTACCAGCTGCTCTCTCGTTTTCTGTTTTAACAACCTTTCGTCTTAAAAATAACTGTATATATATCCCTATCCTTGAAAAAAAAGGAACCCGCCTATTTTCTACCGTTAACGGTCGTTATAAAACAGTTCGGAAATATCGTTTTGTGAAGCCTGTGCAGGCATCGTTGTTTTGTCTACGAGAAAGTTACGGAGAGAAACTGCTTATTGTAATTCTGTTACACTGCACTTCTGGTTAACCTTTTGTTCTGTTTGTTTTTTTAA
>BMAW01096698.1:67969-161402 GCA_019974015.1 Nephila pilipes | reverse complement strand
GCCTATTCGTGTAAGCCGAAACGTGCCATAATTCGAGCTTAAAACTGTTACCAGCTGCTCTCTCGTTTTCTGTTTTAACAACCTTTCGTCTTAAAAATAACTGTATATATATCCCTATCCTTGAAAAAAAAGGAACCCGCCTATTTTCTACCGTTAACGGTCGTTATAAAACAGTTCGGAAATATCGTTTTGTGAAGCCTGTGCAGGCATCGTTGTTTTGTCTACGAGAAAGTTACGGAGAGAAACTGCTTATTGTAATTCTGTTACACTGCACTTCTGGTTAACCTTTTGTTCTGTTTGTTTTTTTAAATAACACTTTTAAAATACTTGTTTATTTGTTGCTATATATGCTTACGTTTAAAATCTGTTTCATTTTTGAGAATCTTAGATTTTTGTAAAATGAAATCATTATGAAAATAATAAATATGGAGTAAGGTTATTCTTTCTCAATTACAATTGAGACTGTAATCTTAAAATTTAATCGTAATTTGTAAAATCGTTGGAAAATTAGATGTTTAAACATGATGCTTATAATATATATATGTCAATAATTTAACTTTAATTTAATAATTTATGTAATAATTTAATTTTCTATTCTGTCCCATTCCCCTAAAGAAAGAGTTCATTTTATTTCATAATCCAATTCAAGTTATCCTTTTATTTATTAGAACACGCGCTCATAAAATTTGTTTAATCCGCTTTCTCACGATCGTACATCTGTCCGAATATTCCCTATTAGACTCTCTGTCTATAGTTGAATTCCCTAGAATCCCTAATCTTGTGCCGCGTGTTCTATCACGTCTATTGAGGAAAATCCATAATATACAATTGAATACTCTGCGAAAAGTGCACTTTTTAGAGAAAATTAATAATGAATAACATTTAACGCTATAGTCTATTTTAGTAACTAGAGTTGACTCTGTACTCTAATTTCTTGCCCAAATCATTTTGACTTTTACAGACTCGTATAACCTTTCAGCTGGTCAAAGCAATTTCACTATTGTAACAATAATGCTATTTCCGAACGTAAAGCATTTTTGTTGGTAAATAGAAAGTGCAAACGTGCGCATTATAACCATTAAAATAGCTCGAAATTTGTGTAAGATATTTCAGACAGAACCTCATGAATTACCTTTTTCCTTATTTTCTCCCCCTTTTTTTTATTTAATTAGCTTCTCCCAGTCATTCGAATATATATATATATATAATATAAATACTTATTCCTTTAAATAATTATTCTAGAGTGTATTTTTATCCCTCAAGCTTGTTTTTTTTTAAATCTTTCATCTTGCAAAAGCTATTCACACGTTAAACTATTCGTGATTCTACACGATTGATAACGCTTCCCATCGTACTTGAATCAAGAGTATAAGCTTACTCAAGCTGGTATTTGTATAGTTATTTAATTGTCGCTGAAGTCTCCTCTATGTTTCAAGTTTCTCTGCGATATGTTTCCCACGAAATATTGAGTTTCAATAAGTACTCCGAAATTGCGTGAGGTATTTTCATTGTTCAACTTGTGTACAATATTCCATCTGGGACTTCTATCTTTCTAGCTGTTCCCAGTAATAGGCATTTTTACTCGGGTAGATAAGCCTTATTCCTGTGTGTGATCCTTTATTTTCGTGCAGTTTATTAAATTTTATTCAATAATGGATATCTTTTGCTGTTATTTGCGTTCTTATTAGTATTTTTCATGAAATCCGATCTGATATCTGCCGGGTTACCGATAGAGTAGTGCATTACAAAATTTTGTCCCTCAAATATTTTCAATCCTAATATGTCATTTGATTTTTGCAGGCAATTTATAGAAATATTATAAAGAACAGTTTTGTGTCATTTTCTTTTTATGATTGTCAATAAAGATTTATTTGTCTGTGAAAGATATATATCTATTTAATGCCCATTTAAAAGGTTATACCAAGTGTAGGAGCCGAGAGCCACTATGTGCAATAGTATGATTGTTGCAACACATGCAAGATGTAAAATGATGAATTCAATGGATTTTTTTTTTAATATGCAGTTCGATAATTTTCGTTTCAAACTTTTTAATTCCATTTTATTTATTTATTTAGTACAGCGATGTTAAAGAATTTTTCTGTAAAATATTTTACCTTAATGAAATTGTTGCAGTGTCAATTACTTTTTTTTTGGCATTATTCAAGATATGTTTTTTAAAAGTTCTATTTATTTAATGTGTTTGAAATTGCAATTAAATGCTGTTAATTTACAATGTTACAAACGGAAAGAAAACGGCTATTACGGCAACCAATCGGTTTGATAAAAATGATTTCTGTGTCCTATAAAAAATAATTGTGTAAGTTATGTCTAATTTTTTTATTTATTTTCATAATAAAAAATATCGCTAAGTAAGTAATTTTTATTATAGAAGTGTAGAACTCGATTTTTTATACACTTTTTTTTGGAAAGAAATTGCTGATGTGTAAAAAATTTCGAATATATGTAATGTTTATTAACAAAAGTTCTCAAATTTGATTAATGGATTGTTTTCTTTCACGAGAAATATTTTTATTTCATGCTTTTTTTTTTTCATGTTTGAGAAATTTATTCACGTTAGAGTGAAAAAACAACAACGAATGTTGGTGTTGAGCAAAATATTCAAATATAAAATTTTATAGTTTGGAAAATATCTCAATTCCGAAAGTAAAACTTTTTTTGATTTATTTTTCTGTTAATCTATTTGTTATATTTCATTATTGTATGAAGTCTGTCATTATTAAGTTTATGTAGTATTTTAAGTAAAGTTTTGTGGGATTTTGACATTACCCTAAAGTAAAACGGAAAGATTGAAAACATCTTGCAAGAATGAAAATGTTGCGAATTATAAAATTTTATATAAACACTTATGTATTAACTACAGTAAGCAATAATAATGTACTCACAGCTATGAAAATTTTTCAAAAAAATTAAAAATATGGCTTCTGCAAGTAATGCTGCAATGCTAAGTTTAAAAAAATTATTGCTAATCGTCGCGTTTTTATCAGCTTTTAAGGGAACGATTTTCCTAAAAAGTTCTTTTAGTTGTTGTTAGTTCCGTGTCATTTATTC
This sequence comes from Nephila pilipes, assembly GCA_019974015.1. Taxonomy (NCBI): domain Eukaryota; kingdom Metazoa; phylum Arthropoda; class Arachnida; order Araneae; family Nephilidae; genus Nephila; species Nephila pilipes. The sequence goes on along the minus strand of BMAW01096698.1, from coordinate 158,333 downwards.
TACAGCTCTTTTATTTATTTTTTGTTACAGAAGACACTTATTTTTTCTTTTCCCTTCAAATCATTAAGAGGTTAGTAATGTTGTGCTCCTGCTATTTTTTTTTTTTTTTTTTTTAATATTTTCCTGGAAGTAGTTCAGTTTCAAGAACTAAGATTAAGACAGCGATTAATAAGTATCTTCTTTTAACTGCTTCTTTTTGTTTTGACAAAGAGAAGAGTTAAAAAGGGGTGAGAGGTCGAGGCGAAAACGGAAGAATGATGGGAAGGGGGGGATCTTAACCGAGGGATTATAAGAGGAAGGGAAATTTTTAATAGCTCGGAGAACAGTCATAACCGCAACAACTGCACGTGTCTTCTTCTACTTTGAGTGTGCACATAAAAAATAATGATTGAGTTTTACCATTTTTGGCGGCTTATCCCCCTTTTTGTAAGTTTTATCTCATATTTTCGTATAAATTGTTTCATGCTGTGCAGGCATCCTTTTAGTTGTCCTTTACTGTAACGGAAAGATATCTGACGACCGGCTAAATCGAATTATGTTGTGGTGTCTGTTGCGTTGAGTGGAGTTGTATAACAATGTTACATGAGATGAGATATGTCCTGTCTGTTTAAATTTTCTGGAATGCTTAATTTTTGCTTCATTAATACTTCACGTACCAAAATTACATTTAATAAGATGAAGTAATTCATACAAAAAAGTAATTAAATTGTCTCCTTCTAATAAAAGTATGCAAAATTTTCACGAAATTAAATATACTTTTTATTCCCTGCTGAATTGAATACAGCATTTAACGGGGGGTGGGGGACTGAAGGCTGTGGAGAGTCTGGTATATTTGAAATATTTTTCACATTACGGATTGTATTTTTTTGTGCTGTTACCTAAAGGAAATAAAATTATCTACTGAAAACTTCATTATCTTACTATAAAATTTCTAAAAAGTAATTAAATGTTGTTTTCGTTCAATATCTAATTGTGGGGTCGAAATTCGGATTATATTTTCAGAAAGAGAAAATTCTTAATATTAAATATTATATTTATTTGTTTTTAGATATTCATCCATTTCTCATGTTGCGTTCTTAAAATTTAAGATTTTTTTCTATAAACGCGGCATTTTTCTCACTAAATTTAAAGTTAAATATCAGTTAAGCATTGAATGTAAGAGACAAAGTGAAAACATATTTTTTTAGGGAAAAAATTGATTAATTCTTCAGCAGTAGTGTAATAAAATTTGGTTTTCTCTATTATATGATAAAATGAAAATCTAATGATTAATGTGCAAATATTTTTCTACATCTTATTCTTTAACAATGTGAGAACAGTCTCTTTAAGCCACTTCTTTGAAAGGGAAACTAGAATTTCCTAATTTCTGATATTGTTTAATTTAAACTTTACAAAAATCAAAATTTACGTATTCAAATCGGATGAAAAATTTTTGTAAATTACATCTATCACTAACTCAATCAAGGAAAACTGTCTAGGTAAGCGATGTTGAAAAGCCTATTTACTTTAAGGCAATTAAACATTAAATCTTGCCTAAGCTTGTATAAAATATCCTATTTTATTGCTAATTGAAATGTGCTTTTAATTGCTCTTAACTGGTTAACTTTTATAAGGTAATAAAATAAAGTATGTTTCATATTACTAAAGATGTTTACTTTTTTGGAACTTATTTAAGTGTATTTATTAATCAGTCTTTAATTTTATTTTGTGACATTAGAAAGTCAAGCGAATTCATAATCAATAACTGTAAAAGCGATTTGCTAGCAATATTTTCTTAGAAACTAGAGTTTGCTTTTCGGTTCATTCAAAAGGTGATTCAAGTCTCTTCCTTTAGGTATTTTGACTTAGTCGAAACATAACGAAAAGATGTAAGATAAAACTGTTAATGAAATTAGAAACTAGGTATATTGTGCAAAAAAATAATAATTGAGGCATAAATCTTGTTTGTATTTAAAAGTTTAAAAAAATAACAAAATAACAATGAAAATGTTAAAAAATAAATAAATAAAAATCTGCAGCTCCCCAAAATGTTTCCTCGATTGCAGCAAATTGCACTTTTGGAATGCAATGTTGTTTTGTGGCGAGTAGAGGGTGCATTTTAGCTAGTCAAACTAAGATGGCTCAAAATTTGAAAAATATATTTAATATAATTCAACTCTCGCTCAAGGTCAAAGAAAGTGTCCCATGCTCCATCTCTTATCGTACGCTTCCCAATATGTGTCTTACATTCTCGACTGACCGAGCTATTTATCCATTGTAGAGGCCGATTTAATTGCGATCGAGGTTGATTAATTATTAATACATAAAGAAAACTAAGATTTTAAGTTTTTGTCGTCGTATCTTAAAAGGAAGCTTATTAGAGAACTTATCATTTCCTTTCCTTCGTTGCGTTGGTTGCTTATGAAATGCCCGGGCCCACGAAATTATGAAACTAATGAATCATAACAAATTACTTTTGAAAGATGTACTAATAAAATATTGTATGAAGGAGCGCGAACGGGAAATTTGTCTGCATGTAGATTATAAATCAGACGAGCCTTTATCCCATCACGTAGCAGAAGAGGAGTATCCATAGGTGCTGAACACCCCCGCAAAATCTTCGTTTTATTCATCGGAAGCTCTTTACAAGGGCATTTAAACCTGTACCATTTATAGCACAAATTATTGATACAGTAAACAAGTAGAGCTATTTTTATTGCGTTCAGCAGTTACTTTTTTTTTTTTTAACGCAGAAGTGGAGATACTACAAACTACTACATATCTTCTCAAATGAAGGATCTTTAAGAAAACTATTCGTATAAATCTTACGTGCTTATAATTTCGAAGAGTCCTTATTTTATTTTTTAACACTACGATAAGTTCATCGCATAGAGTTGGATTAAAATTAATTTGATTAATTTGTCGTGTGTCAAGGTCATATAATTGCAGCAATAGCCTTTGTAACTTAAATAGGTGTTACACAAGCAATCATTAATTATCCATCTATATAAATAATTTTTAAACATCATATCTATCAACCAAAAGGGAAAATAAAATATTCATTGTATTTTGTCAATTGGTAGAATTAAAGACATAAAATTTCACCTCATTAAACAGAAAAGTTAATTATATATTTTTTACATCTGTGTATGTGATTCATAAAAAAAAATATACAGAAGTGCATTTGCGCATCTTGTATTGTTTTCCTAAAACTTTTAACGAAGTTCAATGAATATGTAAAATGTCTAATATTGTTAGCTGCGTAAAATTCTTGTTATCTTTTTATTCGTTATGTGTTATTCCTTTATTCCACTTTTTGTGTAAATATGTTTTTTTAAGATTTTTTTTTATTTTAGTGCTCGCAGCTTGATTGTAAAATTCTAAGAGATTAAAAATCTAATTTTTAAAAGTAATTATGGAGATCGAGCCGTAAAATGATGTTATTATAATGGGTGAATCCAATAGGAGCGATGTATTATATAATTTGCATTTTCTCATTAAGATATATTTTTTTAATTCCTTTATTGAGTGATAAGGGGAGGGATGTTTACACAAATATAAATAATTTTGCTGAAAGTTATATAAAAATAGGATTTATTTTCAAATATAATGAATATATTGTGTGTCCATAAACTAGGTATTTTACTGTTATGTGAAACATAATACAAGAGATAAATAAAGTCCACATTGTATTCCAGTTTCTTATTGACTGAAATCATATACTTTAATTTTATTCAAACAGTTATCGGTCGTAGTCCACGCATAAACAGTGAGAGATATATATTCCTCGTGGATGTTTGGAAGTAAGCAGTACTTTCAAGAAGTGTGAAATCCCCGAGTGTTGCTCTGTCATACAATCTTGTGCTGCAGATATATCTCTGCTGTTGTTTCAGTTGCCGCAGAAACTGAATGGTCATAGTCGCTAGCTCATGATTGGCGTTATTGCAGTCGAATCGTGGGTTCGAGTTTTGACTTTACTTAGGATACCCGCCGTGTAGTGGTGCCGATACACGTTATATCTGTTGAGGCTTAAAGTCCTCTCGTTGGCGTAGCTGGAAATTTGGAGAATGGTACGCTAGAGAGTGGGATGTACTGTCCTATTAATCTAATCGTCGTTCAAAATTACGAGGTTCGTCGCCAATTATCCTCGTTTTGCTTCTAAGTGTGAGATTATCAGTCAGTCAAACCGGTTTTTTATCGAGTGATATTATGTTATGAGTCAAAGAAAAAAATATTCCTGCATTGAATTTGCTGTATTTATATCTAAATTTGGGTGTAACTTCATTTAGTATGCAAGTTCCTTGAAGTTATAATAGCTATAAAATCGCACATAAATTAATTGAATCCTTGATTTATCCTTTAAATAATTAAATACGTTCTATGTATATCTTACGAATGTTTTTAGTTGCGTAATGTTAAAATTGGTCTAGAATATCCTATATAATACATTTGACTTAATGCATCTGGCACGTAGAATACTAATCACTTCAACGCAGGTCTTCTGAAGCCATGCAATCATCTCGTTTCTCTTGAAAACCCAACTCAAATATCTGTTTTGCTTTTTTCCCGTGTTCTGTGAATTTCTGGGGATGGCGCCAATTCAGGATCAATAATGTACAAGGTATTACATCTTTTCTCATTCAAAATCTCGACAGTCTCTTAAAAGAACGAAACTTATTTTATTATTCAACTGGCTGTTGCAATTTGTTTTGCTTGGGCAGGAGCATTGTGAAACAAATATTTAAAATGAGTATCTATTTTTGGATATGAAACTTTTATATATCTTGGAGTCACAAAACGTAAAATATTTCATAACTTGCATTTTATTGCTCGCTGCTGGATTTTCTTCTTTTGCTTCGTGAACGTATGCTGTCGGATTTTGCCTTATATTTGTGTAGTCGAGGTTCACGGTTACTAAATCACGAGTTACAGTATTAAATTTGAAATTGAGTGATGATATAAAATTCCATCATTGATGCGAATTTCTCTCTACGTAACCTTTATGCTTTTTCAGCATTATTTTAAATTATTACGGAAATCACTTATACAAGGGGGAAAAATCTTTATAACTTTTAAAATTTTACTAATAAAAATGGTTGAGCGAACATCCGATTTGACCGCGAGATCGAGAAAGTGATCTATTTCGAAAAAAATTGAACTAGAACGTTTCATTTTCCGAGAAATGGTGATTTATATCCATTTCAAACATTCAAATCCAAAAAAAGACAAATAAAAAGTATTAAAATAGTATGTCCTCTCCGTTTTGTCGGATTTCTGTATTCTCTCATTTGTGACGAAAGTCACTGTCTGCACGTTACGATCAGGAGACTCTCGCGTTCTGATTTCGTAAAAGATTCCTACTCAACTCCTGCGCTTCCTTTGCCCCGTTTTTTTGATGCGAAAGCGCCGTTTGACAATTTTCTTTCTCTCTCTCTCCCTCCCTGTTTAGTTTCTAATTTCTCTCATTCGAAGTATAAGCTTGCTATTGCAAATTGGAACTCCATGGCTGTTTTATCGTACGATATATAAAATAGAAGGGGGGATATTAATCTCTGCTCTTAATAGGAAGTCCTGACGGCATCTGAAAAAAAAAAAAAGATTAATCCGAATCTGATGAAAAAGGGTGGTAAAAGCGTAAGATAAGCGGATTCGCGTGTTAACGAATAGCGAGTTAATTGTATTGATTTTCAACGAAAGAGTTTTATATATATATATATATATATATATATATATATATATATATATATTTGAAAAAATAATCGATATTGTTAAAAACATTTTATGCTTTTTGATTTTGTCTGATAATTAGCTTTTACCGAAATGAGATCATTACAAAAAATATGAAATGAATCCCCATTAATTTTATCGTTTTTAATTATACTTACTTTTTATTTACTAAGCACCACATATTTAAATTATAACGTACGAGTTTCTTTCTATTAAAGGGAAGAGAAAGTGTGTATAGCATACCCAAAGTATTTTTTTTCCCGGATCCGCCTATCCCATTCACAGCAATACAAGTTTAAACACATTTCGTGCTATGTAATTTTCTGTTTAATTTCCCATTAATATTTTCTAATTGTAGGTTTTTTCCACTTCGTATGATTCGCTCAAAGGAACCTACGCTGTGTAATCCAAAGGTAGCATCTGTACAGCGACGCGAGAGGACGTTTAAAGATTTAATTGAGTGTAACTGTTAGCCTTGGGTAGTCGCTGATCGTAATTGCTTGTTAAATGGGCCGGATCCTTAGTGTGATGACTATTTATGAACCTTGTGTGTGAAGGGATGTATCTCTGTGTGGGTTTGGGGTGCCTTGGAATATGTGACCTTTAAAATTTAAGTTTTCATTTATCGACTTGCTTATTATGTCTCTTGATTATATTTTAGTTGCATAGCTATTAGAAGCCATGACCTTCTAATCGTTATTTAAAATTAAATTTAAATATGCTTTGCATAGAGCCGGAATTCCTTGCTTATAATTCTGTCGCGGTAGCTAAGTGGATATAGTAGGGACTATATCCACTTGGCTACCGCGACGAAGAGAAGAAAGAGGACATCTGGGTGTGGGTATGGGTAGGTGGGGTTGATGTTGCCTTTGAATATGTGACCTTTAAAAATTAAGTTTGCATTTATCGACCTGCTTATTTATATCTCTTGATTATTTTAGCTGCATAGCTATTAGAAGCCATGACCTTTTAATCGTTATTTAAAATCATACATGTTTGATTAACCATCACGATTTGTTTTTTGTTATGCAAGTACCGATTTTTAGTCTTTTCAATGTAATTTGCTCTCGCAGCTCTGAAGACAGTAGTAATTTGCTTTGCATAGAGCTGGAATTCCTAGCATATTTATAGCACTGTCGCGGTAGTCAAGTGGATTCAGTCATGAGCTCGCGGCTGGTGTTACTTTAGTCGAGTCATGGTTTCAAATACTGTTGTAATTTTCGACCCGTCGTGTAGCGGAACCAATGCTCATTAAATATGTCGGGACTCATAAGCCCTCACGTTGGCGTGATGTGGAAGTTTTCAGAGGGAAGTGCCACCTCAGGTGTCGTCCTCGTCACTCGATCAGGACTCAGAATTACGTTTTTCACCAAAGACTATGTGTTGCTTGTTATTATGACATAAATAATCAATCAATAAAACAACCAACACGTACCACACAACAGGTGGCAAATTGATTTAAACGTAAGGTCCTAAAACTATCAAGACAAATCCCTCTCTCATTCTTGGTATATGAACAGTTTTATTCCACAAAACGTAGCCTTGGAATCTAAAAGATATATTCAGACATATTCAACCTCTTTGTCTAAAAGTTCGAATACCACTGAAATAGGATATCGGTATGGTGTTTATTAGATTATAGGTCCGAAATTTCGGTTAGACGAAAATCATTGCGCAGAATATAAAAGGCTGGCGCATGTGAAATTTAGCTCACCCATCGGCGTCCTCAGAGGCAGTGTGGAAGTTGGAATAGGAAGGGAATCATGCAAATATCTATTGCATGCAAGAAAGTTAATAATCGTCTTGCGATACTCCTTAATATTTGTTTGTACTTAATTAGAATATTGTATGTCTGATGTAGCTGAATCTTTAATATTTTTCGTGGAACATAATTTAATACTTTATGCTCAATCGTTTTTAGCCTGATACGTTTTTAGGTTTATATGAACACAAGACTGTCAAGGAAATAGAGACATTTAAAAATTTCTTATGAACCGTTTTGATTTTTTGAGACTTTTACCACTTTGAAAGTTAGTCTCAAATACTAATATTTTATCTTATTTTATTACACATTGTGTCTTTTTACAATTCAGCGTTTTATGAACCTGTCATATTTGAACTTGCACGAGAAAACTAATTTATTACTTTAAAAACATGGTAATAAAACAAATAATGCGTCGGATGAAATGAATATTTATTTTATACCCATAAGATATTCTAACTGACCTTGATTTTTTTTTGTTATGTCGCCAAATTTGGCGCTTTTTGTCAATTCCGGCAACCCCATATTTGTAACGGACGAGTTTGTTTATGAAAACTTTTTTTTTTTTTGTTTTTTGTAATCAAATCCGCGCGGAATTGTCTACTCCTATTGAAGGTGTCGGCTTATGTTACTCAGTATAGAATACGCGGAAAAAGAAGAATCTTCAAAAGATGCTCTCTCTCTTTTTTTTTAACAATCAGAAGAGGGAAGCCCTGATCTTCTTTTCGCATCATTGTCTCTGTGAAGATTTAATTTGAGGGGAAAGGAATCGCAGAGGAAAAGGAAGTTTGGATTTTTGCACACAATGATAACATTAGCAATCATCCAATTATATTCCACTTTCGAGGGTTTAGTAAACAAATCCGACCCTAGATGAGTGGGATTCGGAAGCATTCTTTTACATTAATTGCGTTTTGTTCTTGCTTGAACTCTTACAGTTTAATGTATTCAGCAAGTTTATATATTCTGTTGTCTTTCCCTTTCTTTAGCCGAAGTTGATAGCGAAATTATTCAAGTTTATTCTGAATGCTGAAGTATACGATCTTATCTAGTATCGTGTATTAAACTGTTATTGTTATCTATGTAGTAATGTTCGAATATTTACTTTATATTAGTAGAAGGAATCCAAGTTTAAAATCACAATTTATTAAAAATACCAAAATGAGCAATATATTGTTAAATCTGGTATCTATTCCCTTTCTTTTCCCGAAGAAGCCTAGGCCGAAAGCATCACAGCTGGACATATTCTTATTCAGTCAGACATACGAGTTCTGATTCCTTTGAAAAGGAGGGGTGAATGTTAATTCGATTGGACTTCCAAATCCACTTTGGCGTGATGTGGAAATAAGGTAAAAAAACCTAGTTAATGGTATGTTCACGAGCTTCATGGCGGGTGATGTTGTTATCAGCAATGGATACAAATCGTGATTCCATTAATTTTCAGAATCGGGGTAAGGGGATATCGTGTGTTAGATTCAATTCGACTTCAAAGTCCTTGTGGCATGATATCGAAATAAGTAGAGACTTAGATGTCGTTCACGAGATTTGGCCGCGGTTCAAAATTATGAGGTCCGTTGGCAGTAGCTTTCGTGTAATCCTACAGCAATTTATTCATAATTGATCAAGGTAGCCTTTTATGATGTTTAATATCTAATTATTTTTACCTTTTTTTTTAAAAAAAATAAATAAATTATAGTATGGTCCTAGATTTGGCGAATAATTCTTTGTTCAGCCTATTACTATTTAAAATACATTTATAAAAAGGAAATACTTTGTAATTATTTCCTTGTAAAATTCGACGTTTATTAACATGTTCAATGTTCATATCCCCTTCGTATTTAATTATGGATATATAATTTAAATTATTTGATATAATTTAAAGAGGTATATGTGTTGAGAATCAAAAGAAGTATATAGAACACGATGCACATACAGTGACGTGCCCAGAAATTTATTGATTTCTTTTTGAGGTGGTGGTGCATATCAACATAGTCATTAAAAAAGCGGTTTTTTTTTTTTTTTTTTTTAAGTTTAGAATTTTTTTTCTCTGTAAAGTTTATAATTATCAACTGGAAAAAACTAAAAAATACGCTGTATGAGTCTTATTTCTCTTGTTTAAAATTGCTCTAGATTCACTATTTCTATCAAGTTACAAAAATAAAGATAATTTAAGAAAAATGATAAAATATTCTATGAGAACTGAGAAATTCTTCCTAATTAGAATCGGTGGAATCCAAAATGAGTGAAAAATGATAAAAATCATTTGGGGAAAAAAAAAAATGGTTACAATTTAAAAAATGATTAAAAAATGTGCGAGTGTAATGAAAAACTCTATACACATTGGTTTTTACTGAGTTATATTTAATACCTCAATTTTTGTTTTTGCTAAATATTTAATTTTCTTTACTTGATGATATACTTTTAAATATGTATAACAGAGTCCATTTAAACGCATTTCAGATTTATTGCTTTCTTAAATAGGTTTTTAAACATTTCTCAGTAAAAAATGATATTTCGAAAGCAAAGGCGAACACAATGTCTTAAAGTTTTTGGATATTCAGGAAAATATGTGCATTGTAGTCTTGCACAGCTTCTAAAGCAGTTAATTTAGTCTGTTGTACTAGTAATTTCATTTTTTCCATAGCTGATATATTCTGCAGTCAAAATACTTATACTATAATCTGAAAATTTTGAAGAATAAGTTTCCTTCAGTATTTCTAATTTGTTTTGAACTGAAGACATGAGATCATTCTTTGCACGGTAAGATTAAAGTATTTAATGAAAAAGAAAAAGATGTCTTTTCAGCCTGGTTGGTAAGAGCATGACAAAAAGCGACCGGTCAACTTTCCTTCGGACCACCGGGGGCCGAAAACTCATTCCCGCTTTATGTTTTGTTAGTCTTTTTTGAAGATGCAAAATTAGAGCATCCAAAAACTGATTAAAAACTGTTATCCTTAAATAAGTTTCGGGTGGAATTCCGGGAAAAAAATCTTAGGGGGAAGGGAGAGTGCATACGTCCTTTTACACCTCTCCATAGGTACGCCACTAATGCAATAAGGAATGTACGAATAAATCCCAAATTGAGCTTCATTTGCTTGCATGGCACTGCAGTCTTTCAGTGAGGATCTTTATTAACTTAATGGATTTTTATCTGTTATACTAATAAGTTCGAAATCCACAATATAGTTACATCGTAACTATAATATTGATTAGTACTTTGTCAGTAATTCATATATATATATATATATATATATATATCTGAAATCAAAGATTCTCTTATCAGCCGATAAATCTACTCATAAATAATTCGAGATAAAAACCAACGTTTTTATATGGTGGTAAAGTTTATTAAAGAAAATTATTGAAATATTAGTTAAAAACTGGTCGCAAATATCTAAATATTGCATTGTTAGGTGAGTAAGAATGATTCCCAAGGTTTCAGAGCTTTGGTTTGATGGGAAGTTGGTTAAATTAACGATCGAAAATTTGATGACACACACACACCAAGTGAAATACATAAAAACATTTTAAGAAACAGTCAGCATTATTAAGATTTATACAACAGTGATTTTATAATATTTTGAGAGAAGAAAATAAATAAAAATCGAATAAAAACACCCGACATTTTTGTTTGTTTTAAGGATCATTTACTACATATAATCACAATCGCAATGATTTGCAATTTAAATATATTGCATAAATGCCAAAATATTTATTAATTTTGTAAATGCTGTTAGTATATAAATAATACAACATTAATTGGGCTCTTTTTACATTTCATTCCAAAATTCTTTTCTTTAAATTTCTACATCAAACACATTTTCGTTTTTTTTAAAAAAATCATTGTGATTTTTGAATATTATAATTGTTTATTTATAAGTATCACTTAAATATAAATAAGTTTCAATAAATTATTTGTTATGTAGCAAGAATATCATTAATAATACAATGTATTAGTGTGTTATGTATATAAGGTTACAAAAAATACATCCTTAAATTTCTATAGCTCCTTTTCATTTTTTTAAAAATCACTGTAGTTTATAGAACGTGTAATTAACTTCATTTTTATAAGGAGACCTTAAATATAAACAATAAATTTTAATTAACAATTTTTAACTTCATTCGTATCAATAGCAATTTAAACAAAATATTTTACACAATTTTGTGTGAAAAATTTCGTGTTTAGCATACTTTTTATGGAATCAGGGTACATTGTTGCAATTTTATAATTCATTATGATAGCAGGCTTTTATAATTATGTCGCCCATGCATGAAAAAAAAATTAATGCTCTGAATAATTAAGGGTATTCCATAGCCGAAATACCTTTACTTTTACGGAGCAATGACATCGTTTTGTAGCTTCCTGCCTCGCCCTCATTGGCGCCGTGGAGCTTAACTTAAATTACGTATTCAGTAGTCAGAAGTGTAATTGGCAGCTACTCAAGAATAGGAGGGGTTATATATCCCAACAAGGAGCATTAAACGTATGTAAAAACATCATCCAACTTATGATCGATCAAATTTTATTTTTTTGATTTCAAGTTTTGGATTTTTAAAGTCTTAAAAAAGGATTCTTAATGTAGGGCTGCTAAGTAGTTTTATTTAAAAACCTCGTGCGTTTTGTAAAAGAGCGGAATGTATTAAAAATTTAAAAAAAAAAAAAATTATTACATATTCTCTAATTATAAACAAAGATAATGTTATTTAAATATGTGTATTAATACAAATATTCACTTGAAACAAATTTAAATCATAAACATATCCAATTTAATTTTTCCATCTTATTCGTTGATGTTAAAACTCAGTTAAAATAAATCTGTTCAATGGTTTAATTCCTTTACTATTGCAGATTTAATTCTTTCGTTTACTTAAAGTACTTTTTACTTTTAGAATAATCTTTAAAATAAATGGACGTCTTGAATAAATTAGGAACTACTGGGCATATAACTCTTAAGCTGGACTGCCTTGAAAAATCGGAATAAATGGATATTCCGTGTGAAACGGACTGAATAGATGTACGAGTCAAAAAACGCATAAACCATTTCGTTATTTGTTTTAATTTTCTTATGGTAGCAAACTTTTTATCTGGTAGTACAATATTACGTAGCCAATGGTGACGACCCGTCAAAACATTAATTGTAATTACCAGAACTGTAACTGCTAGATTCATAACGAAAAGTAATAACTGCATAAATTGTGTCGGGAGAGAAATAATAGGAATGATAGTAAATAATGATTAAGTGAAGACACGGCGATATAAGAAGGAAATGAAAATAATTGATAAGCCCTGATGAACAAAATTGGATTTCGGTATCTTGGTGCTTATTCCGAATTATTTTTATGATTTCGAACATTAATGTGTCGATAATTTTTTTTAACTTTAAGTGCAATTTTATAAATCATTGAATTTATTATATATGCTTCTCTTCCCCCCCCCCGCCCTCATGGACCAGATAGAAAATACTACTTGAAGCAAAAGAAAATTCGTAATAGACCCTAGTTTATTCTATTTTACGCTTTTATCAAATATTAGTCTGATCTGATTCCTCTTTTATCTGATTTTAAACTGCTTTTCCATCATTTACATCAAAATTGCTTTTAATGTTCTCTATTTGACACACTAGGATTTTATATTTTCCCTTATCGCGATGCTTTAGTACATTTTTATGTATCACCTGGTTTGGCGCAACATAGCCATATTTGGCTCTTGCGCCATAAAATTCCATCACCACTCACTCTCTTCCCCTCCCCCCTTAGATTTTTCTATAAATTATTTCTTATTCTTTCAAAATTAGAAACTTCACAATTTTTTGAAAATATTTATTAGTGAAATATGGCACCAAAACTGAATTCGGTCAATATTCTCACTAATTTCTTGATCACTATTATCATCCGACAACATTTTTATATATTTCACTTGGTGTGAGTGTGTCATCAAATTTTCGATTGTTAATTTAACCAATTTCCCATCAAGCTAGAGCTCTGAAACTTTGGGAATCGTTCTTACTCGCCTAACAATAACAATATTTAGACATTTGCGACAAGTTTTATCTAATATTTCAATAATTTTTTTTAATGATGTAGTTTGTGTAGTAAGGGGGCGCCATTTATGGAAGATATGTTGAATTACGCAGAGAGAGTAATCTTAAAGACGAGAGAGAGATGAGGTTTTTTAAATGTTTTAACTAATATTTAAAATAAAAAAAAATAATAATAAACTTTGCCACCATTTTAAAACGTTAGTTTTTATTTCGAATTATTTTTTCGTACAGTTAATAAATTGTTTACATTTTTAATTCTGTATAAACAATGTTGCTTCAGAGTGGAATTCTTTGCGCTTTCTGCTGCAGATTAAATTCTGTTTACGAATATTTTCATATGTAGCTGTCTACTACTATACATGGCGAAATCTGCATCGCTTTCAACATTTTTACCTCTCATTTTAATTTAGAAATATGCCATTGTGGGTATCGTATTACATTTATGACCTTGGTATGTTAAAATGATTGCGTGCTGTGTTGACATTTAAAACTTGCCTACAGTACTGCATTGCGACCTGTTTTTATTTGTGCTTGCAAAATCTGTGATATAGTCATTTCCATTAATGTCGAGGCGTCCTTTGTTAACCGATGCATGAAGCATTTCGCAATTAATTTTTGGATTTAAAAGAAATAAGTTTTATATTTCCTTATCTGTTATTTATGGTAATTGCTAATTGAGGTTTTTTTATTAATTGATAAATGATACTAATTGGACGTTGATTTGATCCATTTTAATATAAGAAACGTTTAAAATTGCTGCTGTTTCGCAATGCTTTCTAGAGTAGTTGGTAGAAGGAGAAACAGAGATTGCGCAAGAGAAAGAAATTAATATTTCGACCATTTTCAAACATTCACTGTTTTTGCATTTTAAGCGATTATGATAACGATATGTGAACCTTTATGTCTTATTCAATTATTCTTTTTGTATTTATCTGTGTAGATGTCACGTAAATTATTGATCGCCTTTTATTGAATTTTTTTTAATTTTTCGAATTAAATTTTTCTTTTGATGAAATTACTATATTTTAAATCATTTAATGAAAAGCAGCGGTGACCAACAATTTTGCATTCCTTGGCCGCATTGGATGAAGACGAGGTGTTTGGAGCAGCGCGCGCATATATATATATATATATATATATATATATATATATATATAATGGAATTTGATAGACGTTGTTTTATCTATCTTATATGACATTGTATGCATAACATTTTACTGTAAATTTTATAAGCTAGAAATCTTAAAATTTATGTGATATTTGGCCTCCTTAATTCTGGAATTTTTTTTGTTTTGTTTTTCGAAAAAAATATACGCATTCCTGAACAATGACATAAATAACGAATGTTAGTACAGTGAAGAATGTTTGTTTTTGGGCGAGTATGATTTATAAAAATACAATAAAGAGACTATGAAATTTCTCTTTGTTAGACGTCAGGTTGATTGTTTATTAACGTCGCACTTAAAAGTAACCAGATGGTTATTGGCGATGGGCCTCGTGATTTTGAACCTCTTTCAAGCGACGAGGACGGTACCTAAGCTGACACCACATTTTCCAAACTTCCACCCTCGCCAACTTGATTAAAAGTCGGATTGCAATTCTATGTATTCCATTTGAACATTTGCTGGCAGCATATCTATTTTGACTGCAGATTAAGTCACAAAATTAAAAATAAACATGTTTGTTTTTTCGAAAATCCTGAAATTTATTTTGAATTTTTTGTTCCAAAGGGATGGACTTGATTCACAGAAGTAATTTAGCACAAATAATCTTAAATTAATTTAAGGAAGATTTCTTTTGCATTGGGTATTGATATTTCTTTCGCTCTCCCTCCATTGAACCTTGGGTTGGGCACCACTATTGTAAGACATTTGCGAATAGTTTAATCTAGTTTAAATTTCTATTAGAACAATTGCTTAAAAATGAATAAGTAGTATCCTGCTAGGGGAAATTTATATAAATATCTTATTTTTATATTTTCGAAATAAAAATCATATATTTTTTTTAAAATATGCTAACTAATTTGAGAAGTATTTTAAGGTGAATAAATCACATTTATTCGTATTATTATAGAGAAATAGATATTTCTTATTTTATACAATATTTGTAGACGTTATATTTGTATTTTTTTATTGGGCTATTATATTATACTTATTTGCAGAGTTTTGCAACGACAAGAATAAGATATACATGCTTACTGAATTGCAGAAATGGCTTCAGAGTTGTTTTCATAATAATATTTCTCATTAAATATTCTATTCAATAGGGAAAAAAACGTCAAATATAAATTAGTAGAAAATATTAGTTTAATTTAATATCTCTTGCTCGATATTTTAAGTAATTAAGAAAATTTTAAAATGCACAGGTCGGTAAATTTTTTATTATTTTCTTCTATTCAGATGGATGAAATTTTTATATTGTTTAAAAAAATATTTTAGTTATGTAGTGATTGTTTTTAATTAGGTTTTCTTTTTATTCAGTCGTCATTCATATTCATTTATTTGCTCATGCAATTATTCTTCAAGAACTTTTAAATATTCTAAAATCCTTCGCATGAAAGATTATTTGCATTTGCTTTTTAACGGAATTATTTAAAAAAATTTTTTAACAAGTTATTTTTTTTTATCATATTTAGAATTCATGAAATATTTTTGTTATATCACCCTACAAAACATTGTGAATTTTAAACCAGTCGCACTATTTAATCGCCTGTTGCCAAATTTAAATTTATAAAACTTGTGGCATTGTTAAGAAAATTAAAATTTAATTTTATGCATGTGTAATATTCGTCATAAAACCTCACTTTTATTAAATGTTATCTTTTTGAAATGCGCGTACTAAATGCCCTTACTTTCAAAACAAAAATAAAAATCCACTTACAAACATGCACTATGAAGACAAATACACGAAAGATAAAATATATTGTTCCTCTCATCCCAAAACGAAAATGTAGGAATTCGTCCCTTCCATTTCTGCTGGAAAAATGACTCTCTTCAGCAAATTTTTCACAAAATATAAATAAGCATCTCACACGGTACAGGAAAATCTAATTTAAACAAGACCCAAGCGTCATTTCATTTTCATCCTCACTGCATTTTTCTTTTTCTAGGATCCCTCTCCGTCTTATTTGAACAGTTTTTTCACGTCTTCGTCCTGCAGTGACGCGTGCTTGCGTGTTTCCTTCGACGTCTGACGCGTGACGGGAGGAAGCGTCATTAATAATCGCTATCTCCGCCGTTTTCGATTTCGGACGCGCGTCGCATATCTGATAAACGTGGACACTGGCCTCGGGTGCTCTTTGTTTTAGGTGTCATTATCAGTATTCGCTCCTAATTGTTCGGATGTTGGTCTCTGGTGTGGTGGTTGTTGCGTTCTAGCATTGAGAAACTGATTGTGTAGTAGATATTTTGTCATTTCTCTGAATTGATTTAGCTGTTCTGAGACACGAGTTCATAACTTGTGAGCAATGTCTCTTGTTTCTCGAATCTCCGGAATTCGGAACTTTTCCTGGAATAGTCTTATATATATATGACGTAATGTAAAAACTTTCTTCTAACTAGTACTATTTATTTAATTAATTTTTAAAATAACAGTCCAAGCCAATTTCATCATCATAGAATTATTTTATTGTAGCGGAGAGAGAGACCATTTCCACATGGCGGGAATTACACAACTCCGCCGTTGGATATAGATTATGACAGCATGAGTGTAAAAGCAAGAGAAGGCGTGTTTCGCTGTGTTTTGCATTATATATCATTGAAATTTCGCCATAAACGTCAGAGACCACGTGGTATGGATGGAGGGATTTCAAGGGAAACTAAATACAGACTTAAAATCTGATAGGGATCATCCCTACAGAATCTGAAACGTGGGATCTGCTGACTTTGCAGATTTTAAGAGTGCTTGATTGCATAAATTAAATTTAATTAATAAGCACTATCTTTTAAAGGAGAGAACGGGACAATTTAGGAAATTAAATTATTATTGTGAGAAACTAATAGGAATTAAAGTTAAATCATTATATATATATATATATATATATAATTGGACGAGTAAACAGGGACATTGAGAAGTCATGGCTGTAATGAGAACATTATTTTGGAATAAAGTCTGTTTATTCCTTTTGATGAGAACTAAATCTTTCCAGTGACGGTCAAAATGTCTTACCAGGTTTGGTTGAAAATGTGCCAAACACAGCCTTATTATGAATGTTCCACGTAAAGAAATTACAAACGGGATCGAAATCGACAGAAAAATTTCATTGGTCGATAAACTAAGTGGCGAACAGATTACACAAAATTTGTAAACCCAGAACAAGACCAGGTTTCAACTGGAAATATTTAAGTCTTGTGAGAACAAGGTTCTACTGCATTAAATACATTTATAAAATCTTTCTAGTATAAGAAAAAAAAATATCAACTCTGCGGAACTTATGAATTTATGTATAATTCGTAATGTTTTTGAAGAGAGATGAAACTCGGAAGCAATGCGTTATCAAATAGTTTTTTAAACAGTAATACTCAATGTATTTTTTTTGTCACAACTTGTTTCTACTATCACTGTCCTGTATTTATTATTCCTTTTTGATGTTTTAAAATCAATAAAAGAATATTCAAATAAAATTAATGTTCAATGTTTGAATTTAATTTTGTACATCCTAGAATGGCGAAATATATTTGTTGGATTTTGTATTACTTACAAAGGTTTAGAATGTGCGTAAACACATTAAATACATGTTTTAATCGTTTAAATTGGTTCCTCCGTTAAAATTATATTGAAACTCGATGATCTGGCGTTGGCGTGCCGGATGAAAGAGCGCTTACTGAATACAATATCTAATATTCGGTTTGATGACGAGCTTTCAAATCCCAATTTGAAAAGTATGCTGTGCATTTAGAAATGACGATATGATGAAACAGTAAATTGAGTAGTTGTACATTTTATGCTTTTCTCATTAATTATATGAGGCAACATTAAATTTTCCACGAATATTATTTTGTCGTGTGATTTAAAATCTAAATAATAATTTAATTTAAGTTTGGAAGAAAATAACTTTTTGTCAATGAATATTATTTTTAAAATACTAAAGCAGTGGTTAGACTCAAATAATATAACTATAAGGTCATTAACCTAAAACTGTTTTAAATATTTAAAAAAAAATAGAAAAAACATACCCCTTGAGAGAATCCTGATTGTAAGTGCCATTTTAACAACCAGTTCGTGGAATTCAACAAAAATTTAGGTGCCGGTTCTGCTGAACTGGTTCGAATCTTGTGAATCCCGCCAATGTTTTTATGTCGCTGAACATAGATGATGTTATCAGTATTTCTTTTGTTTGAAATCTCCATGGTCTTAATTCCTCCACTACGAGTAATGTAAGTTTTTAGTTAGTTTCTTTATTTGATTAGGCGTATATTTCACTCAATAAAAGCAAATTTAAAAATTGTGTTCCGTCTAAAAATACTCTGTATCCATCTATGCTCTTCAAAAAATGTTCTTTTGAGTAACTTTTTTTTTACAAAGTCCGCTAATAGAGATTGATAATTTTATTTGCTTGAATGGTTAAAAAGTATTGCACCCAGTTTGGAATATTAATGTAAATTAATCGGAACGTAATTTAAGAAGTAAAAATTTTCGAGTATAAAACGTCACATATGTTTAATATATTTTAATAAACAGCTGCATGGAGCTTATATTTTTTGAGGAGAGAAAAAAATACAGGAGTACCTCCCTTGGTTTTAACCACAAGTTGCTGTAAACGAAAAAAAAAAAAAAAAAAAAATCTGGGTGTCGACCCAGACTTCGGCTTACAACATCAATTTTTGGCAAATTTCGACGAAACATCACTCTCTAATCTGGAATCCGCCGTGTTACGAGACTGATGCACGTTATATCTTATCGAGGTCCCTAGTCCTCACGTTGGAACTACGTGGACGTTTGGAAAGGACGGTGCTAGTTCAAGTGTCGTCCTCGTCGCTTGACTGAGGTTCAGAACTTTGAGGTTCTTCACCAATAGCCCTCGTTACTTCGATGTTAATAAACAATCACAATCACGCCTGGATCTGGAAAGTACCCGATAATAGGCTTAGACAGACAATAGGTTTTTGAGAAAATCGCATTAAATTTTTTAAAAATAATCATACCTGCGTCATTTATATAACTTTGTGCTCAATTTGAATTAAATAGTATATTATTATCTCCTTGGGTATAATAGAAGTCAGTTTTGGTTTACAACGCTAATGCTATAATCAATTATTGTCGTTGACCTAAGTACCATTGTATTTACATTGGTATATATAAATGTTTTCTATTATATATGAAGAAGTATGACAGATAAATGAATATTTTTCACGATGCAAAAAATTTCATGCTTTCTTAAACTGTCTTTGGTTTGAACTAAAAAATAGTCCAGCGTTCTTTTATTTCAATTATATTTGAGAAGTAATGACAATTTAACTATCAGGTAACCAAGACAAATTTCGGTGCGGTTTCTATTATTTCGCTTCGATGACTTGTTTTTTGATCTTGCGGTGAGTTTCATCGGGTAATTTTCTTTTATGCGTCACGAGGAATAAAATGTGAGTCAGGAAGGTGAATGTTTTTCTGGGCGTTTTAATCTTTTCCCGTAATCTTGAGTTTCCTATTTTTAGTCGAATTTGGTATTCCCCTTGTCTCTTTGTTATCAAATTTTTAAACTTAGTCTGCAGCAAATAAAAGTGCTGCAGAGGTAAAGTTTGAAAAAAAAGATGATACGATTTACATTACAAAATGGTATAAAAATTAATATTAATATATCGCAGAAACATGCATTGAATTTACTATCAATAAAAGGGGTGGTGTGGTGAAGGAGACTTTTTTTTCGCAAAACCAAATTTTGCATTTGGGTTATATCGTAAAATTATTAAAAATTACAATTTTAGCCAATTAATGTATGATATGGATCATGCTATAATTCTTTTAAAAGTCATGCATGTTGAAAATATTTTTTTCTCAGTTAAACGGAAGTTGGCTTAATATGTTTTTAAATATGTTAATTTTTATCTGAGTTTATTTTCACTTCTAAGGACATTTCCCAAAATTTTTATGACTTAAAAAAGAAATTAGAATGTGAGAACACAGATTTTCCTAACTAGTCGTGGATTATTTAAAAAATAAAATTACAATAATATTTTATAAATAGAATTTTATCTATTTTATTCATTCGATATATATTTTTGGATTATTATCATTCGTAAAAATTCATTTCTCATGTATATACTTCTTTTTTCTTTTTAGGTGAGTACTTTTTTGCATCCATCCTAGAATATTGTCGAATATGTATTGGTGAGTTCTCAAAAAACTTTAATGCTATTTAATTAGGTTCTATAACTTCAAAATTACTTTTTTATAGCTTTAAGCAGAACAAACCTGTATTACTTGGATGAAAGTTTATCTAATGTTTAATTTAAAATGCAGTTATGAGCGTTATTTTTATAAAAAAAAAATTCAACTTTTTTGTAATAAAAAAATACATTCTATTTTTTGTATTTTGTAGATCGGCATTTTTTGATAGTCTTCATCAACACTATTACAATCGGTTTTCGTATAATACATTCTAATACTTCTTCAACGTTGAATAAGACTAAATTACATATTAAAATGAAAATGATTTGATTGCATATGTTTTTTATGAATTTGAAACAAAAAAATGCATCTTTTTCGAATTCTCTTTCGATTAAAAATAACATCACTTTTTAAACATTAACTTAAATGCAATTTTCATCTATTTTTTAAATTGAAACAAAAATGTTTGACTTTATTATCAGTATGAATTGCAGAACGTGTTGCTAAATATTAAGTCACTGTTTCGCAACTACGGAAGTATTGCTTAATGTATAACTCTGAACGAAATGACCAATATCTACCATGTGATTCCTCCATCTTCCTACGACGAATATTATTATCATCCTTTTCCTTTTAAAATTATGTTCGAATTAAATAACCTTTCTATCATTTAATATGTAACTAAACACCAAATAAAACATCTGACCGACTACCATTTATACTACCTTGTTTCATATTTGAGCATCCACCTACAAGAATTGAGCGTCCAAGCGCTCAACTGCATACGTTCCGAGACGCATAACTGAACCAGATAAAACCGTCTGCTGGGATCCATCAGCTGTCGCTGATGACGTCGGCAAGGGGCAGGGAGGGGTTGCCATATTTGGCGACAGTGATGATGCATTAGGGTTGGACGAAGACTGTCAATTTCATTATCATCTTTCGTCACGAGACTTGTAATTGTAGAGGGTGACTGGATGACACTGAAATATTGTTGTTATTATTACTTCTTGGGATTTGTTATTGTTTTTTTCTACGTGTTTTGATTTTTTTTTCTTTCATGATTCTGTGTAGGAGAGAATCGAGTTACATGAATTTGATTGCATTGGATTTTTTTTTTTAATGTCTCAAAATAAGAGACCTTTGAAATGGATTTGATTCTGTTTGTATTATCGAGACACTAGTTGATCTAGAGAACTTTTTTTTTTTTTTTTTATTGAAGAGTACAGATTCATAATTTTTTTTCTTTTTACTCAGGGAGCGTATAAATTTTCAATGAGAGATGTATCATATATATTTGTTCATATTTAAAACTGCAATGTCTTGGTATTTCTTACCTATCTTCGTTTCGTTGAATAATAAACATATTAGTGAACTAAATTTGAAATAAAAAAAATTGAGGTGTGGGGAAGGAATATATGTAATGACTGGGTTACATATATACTTAAAACTGTACTTTACATTTTGTATTTCAAGCGGTGAATTATTTTTATTATTAGACAACAAATAACTGAATATCTTAAATTATTTTCTAAATTTTATTTTTCAACAAAAGTATGATTTTCTTTTATTTATTGAGTCATTTAAAATAGTTATATCAATGTTTCGATCATTGTATGTTTCAAATTAGGTACCAAAGTTTATTTCCGATTGGATCATGCTACTTCAATAAATTGAATTTATGATTTAATTTATCATAGTTTATATTTTATATATTCTGAAAAATAATGATGGCAATAATTTTTTTTTAGTTTGAATTCTGAAGTCCATGGATTGATAATTTTTTTTAAAATGAGCTTATTTCCCCCCTTTATTATTCTGTTAATTTATGAAATACTTTTATCTCTGGATTTTTTTTGAGAAAATGAAAATTGTTTTGGTCTCTCTCCAATACCGTAGAATATGAAATTATTCAATCCAATATGAAAATTATGATGTGATATGAAAATTATTCGATCTTTCGCAACATTTTTGGATCTTTTTAATTAAAAGAATGCATAGTTTTTATAATGCATAAGAATGCATAGTTTTTTTTTTTTTTATCTGAAGATATTACAAATTTATGACGATCAAAATAAAATATCGGTGCAAATAAAATAGATACTTGGAAGTTAGTTAAATTTTGAAAAATATTTCTCTCCTCTTCTGCTCAAAGTATTTTACAGAATCGAATTATTTTTTTTATACATGCAAGACAAATTATAAGAATGAAATTTTTACTAAAAAAAAATTCTTGAATTGAAAGCACTTGTTGAAAAAAATACAACTTTACATTTATGTGGGATTTTTATTTGTAGGAAATACATTTGTAACAATTATACCTTTCTACATATTTTAAATAACTGAGATGTCTATTAATTTTAATATGTCTGACTTTCATATTTTGTTGATAATAAGCATGTAAGAAATTATGAAAGTTATCACAAAAATTATGTCTGGTAACAATATAAATGATCAAATATTGTATTTTTTGAAAATATTTCTTTTTTGTGGAATATTTATTTAAAAAAAAAATGCTCGCTCGCAACTCCTTTATTAAAACCAACATTGATCTGTAGTTCCTTTTGTCTGTATTTTTGCACTGTGTCGCCATCTATCATCAGTAGCAGTAATAAAAGCGTTTACATTATCGCTATAATTTTTTTAAGTAAAGCATTTGACTTTAATTTTATTTTCGAATTTGAAACTGTGAAAATGTTTCTCGTACTGAAAGTGAAAGTAGAAAATATCTAAACTTTGAGCTGTATATTATTTATATACGTGTATATTTTTTAAACCTACTGTTATATACACAATTGCAAATTATGTTCAAATATTTAGATGTGCTCCTTTCCATTTATATTTGTTTTTATTATATTTTTTTCTGCTGATTTATATATATATATATATATATATATATATATATATATATTGACTCTAAAGATCTGCGAAATAAGTAATAAATTAAGTAAAACATGAATGCATTTCTGTAGAATATTAATTATCGTAGTTTTATTTTTCGTGATTTTTTTTTTCTTTCTTTCAGTCAAAATTTTTTGTCCTATTATTTTTAGAATAAGTTTAGTTTTGCTATAGATACTTATGGCCAAACAAGTTTTGTGTATAATTGTAAAACTATTCTAAAACTGGATTACACAAAATCCACATTACTGTGTAATATGTGAATATATTTTCGTTGCTATTTTTGTATGTTATAGAATTTTTTTAAAATTAATGTTCGATTCGCTGCACACGATCAACTTTTTAAGTGTTTTATGTAATTCAAATGTGGACTACCACGCTGACTTATAAATTTCCGCCGGAGCTATAAAGGAAATGCTTAATTTCCTGCATCGTGTATATACACACAGTGCAATCTTAAATCGATCCTTCAAACAATTTACATTGGCATAAAAAACAGTTGAATTGACGAGCAGATCTTGAATTGGATCTTTTGTTGAGGAATCAAAGATGATACTCTGCTCTAGTGACTTTCTGGCTTAATCTTTCACGATTTTAATCAATCTATATGGTGTTTACATATCATGTTTCGATTATATTTAAAACTTACGGTTTTTTTTGTATGCTGCGACTTGAATGAAAGTGTATAAAAATGCTCTGTATGATTCGAAAATAAATTTTCTGAAGATGGTTGAATAAAGAATTTAATAAATAAATTGTAAATTTATGTTTTTTTAATAATATAAAGGAAGCGAAAATACAGGTTATGTTTCGTAAATGGGGTAATCAATTGAAAACGTCACATCTCTCATAAAATTAACACATTTATCACCAGACAGTTTCTGATTTTACCTACATTTTGTCTTACAAAATCCCAGTAGCAGAAATTAAAATAAATGACTCTATATAAATTAAATTATTTTATATTGAATTCAAGAAAACCATTCTACGGTGATGCTTGCGATGACGTTTTATTTAAATATCGTTCATAAAAAATAGATATGTTGATGGCAAACTTTTTACATGATTTTTTTGGGGAAAAAAATCCTCGTGACACGCAAATGCGATCACGTGTCCAAAGATCCTCTTCACCCCCGTAAACTTAAATTCTTAAATAGTTTAAATATAAATAAAAAAAAATATTTAAAACTCTATTCACTCGTTGGGTCAATTGTCCTAGCACTAGCGTTCTGCAAGTTTTCCTTTTCTTAAAGCAGCATTTTTCATTCTCTTTTTTCCCTTTTTTGGCATTTTATACACTTTCGAGTTTTTTTCCTTTTCTAATTGCTTTTTTGGCAAACATTTTTTAGGATAAACGTTAACTCGCTGACGCTCATTAACGATCTAATTTCAGTGAGTAGCAATTGTAGCTGCAATAGTCGAGTGGTCATTGTCATGAGCTTTGCATCGTGACGATGAGCTTTGCAATCAGCACTCAAACACGCGACTGATATTCACATCGAGTCGCGTGTTTGAGTGCTGATTTCTTTAAAAGCACGTCATGCAGAACAAAGGGGACTGCCGCACCTTAAATAAAACTTAGTCACAATATTTAATGCAGCGTGCAATGCAAATTCCTGAATCAGTGTGTGGAAATTAGGGGAGTGGAGCAGTAGCTCAGGTGTTAGTCAGTTGGACAATTGTCAAAATTACAAAAATTAAACCCATTGCCTTTTGTCTTTGTGGCTGTCTAGTGATCATATTCACGGACTCGCAGCAGGTGTTCTTTTCGTCGAGTCATGGGTTCGAGTCCTGATACCAATAAAAGACCAGCCGTGTAGCGAGGCTGATTCACGTTACATCTGGGCGAGGTCACATGTTTTCCCTTTGGGGTGGCGTGGAAGTTGGGAGAGGGAGGTGCCAGAGGGTGTGGCCCTCGCCTGAAGTTCAAAATTTCGAAGTGCGTCACCGATATCCATCGGGGTGCTTCTTATTGCATCGTTAATAGACAATCTCATCATATTTATCCTCGTGCTGCTTCAGAGCTACGATTTTCAATTTATATGCCACTTCAGTCGTAGGGAATGCCGCGATAATTATTAAAAATTGTAAATCAAATCATTTTCGAAACATGCGCACATCAGTTTATTTTAATCTCCTTCGAAACGAAAACATTTCGCCCTTGCTTTCTACCCTTAAAAATGCCATCGCCAAAATAAATGTGTTTTTAAGTTAAATTTTTTTTTCTTTTTTTTTTTATATATATGATACCATTAAAATAATTGTATGATATGTGCAGATTTTGTGCGTGGAAAAAAATATCTTAGAATATGCCTGTTTTGTATCCCACCTTGCAAAGAAGGTATTCTAGAGAAATATCAAGTATAGATATATTATTAAATGTTAATTTAAAATAAACGAGAAAAATATATATACATATAAATAGTTTTTGAAGAATTTTAATTATCTGTATGTTACAAATTGTAAATAATTTTTTATTTTAATTTTTAACTTGGTCCAGATAGTATATTTTGCTTACGGTGAAAATTGAGCCGAAAAAGATGTATGCGTTTGTAATATACTTTTTTAGATAGTTGTGGTTTAGGTATACCCCGGAAGTTTGACTATTTTTTGAAGAGTTATGAAAACGATTATGCTCCTAAGCGACCTCGAAAGTAATCATGGCTACGGTAGCCTAGTGGTCACGGTCGCGGATTTGTAGAAGACAGTTTTCGTCGATTCGTGGGCTCGAGCCCTGATGCCACTAAACATCCGCTGTATAGCGGGACTGATGCACGTTAAATCTTTAGAGGACCCTAGTCCTCCCATTGGTGTGGTGTGGAAGTTTGGAGAGTGAAATGCCAACTGTGGTCCTCGTCACTTGATTCGGTGCGGTAGCCTAGTGGTCGTGGTTTCGGATTCGTGACCGGCAGTTTTCGTTCAGTCGCGGGTTCGATCCTTGGCTGCTAAAGACCCGCCGTGTAGTCGGGGCTGATGCACGTTAAATCTGTCGGGGCCCAAAGTCCTCCCTTTGGCGTGGTGTGGAAGTTCGGAGAGGGGGTGCCAGTTCAGGTGTCGTCGTCGTCACTTGACCGTGGTTCAAAATTACGAGGTCCGTCGCCAATAGCCCTCGTGTTGCTTCTAGTGCGACGTTAATAAAAACTAAACTAAACTAAATCTCGTCACTTGATGCAGGTTCAAAATGACGAGGTCCATCCTCAATGGTCCTCGTGTTGCTTCTCAGTATGACGTTAATAAACAATCACAATCATAATCATAATAATCATTATTAAAAGGCGTTATGTGGGAAATTTTGTTCCTTGTACAAAATATTTGCATATGTCAAATGTATAATATATCAAAGTTTTTTTTATTAAATTTTTGCATGAATCGGTATTCGTTTTATAAAAAAAAGAATTTTTTTAAATGACTTTGATTTTATATACCTTTTCCACCTATTAGACTTCTTGAGCAATGATTCGTCTCAAAGGTGTTTTTTCAATTGTATGAATCATGTCATAAGACCTTTGTTTTACTATTTCTTTCATAGAAGTATGACTGGAATTTTAAAGCTTTTCATCTGCGCAAATATTGAACTAGGTGCGTAAGATTAGGTACGCATACATACCTCGAGGAAGAAAATTTATAAACGTATTGTCCAAAAATGTTTTTCAAAACTTTGTGTTTTGTTTTATTATTTGCGGTTATAACCTTGGAGTTCACTGAATGTAATATATGCCTTGTGGAAGGAAAGGAAGTTGTAAGTCTTATTGCATTTCTGCGTCTTTTGTGAATATTTGCTGCATCATGAATAACATAATGCATTTTATACATTCTATTAAGTTGTTACTTACTAATTACGTAGATGTAATTAATGGCTGTTTTGTTTTATGTGAATGCATCTTTTTTGCTTTTATCTGGAATTATTAGTTCTTGACAATCATGCTGCAATGTGCTTGGTAGATTTAGTATAACTTTCTAATATATATTTTTAAATATATAATAGAAAACTTTCAGTATACTTATAATGATTCTCTATAACTTTTTCATATTCTGCGGTAAAGGTCGAATATACGTTTTGAAATATCATTTATATAATGATTTTACGAGTGTTTCTTTTACCGTAAAAACTAGCTGTTTGGAAATAAAGATATACGATTTATGTCGTCCAATTTAAAATGAGTTTATTGCTCATGTTTGACTATATTCTGTCAAATGAAAAGCTTTTTTTATGTTAAATAATAAATGTTATTCATATAAACGATTCAAAAGGGTTAATTCAAAGCCCTGAGTGTCCCTATATCAGTATTTTGAGATGTGCCAGGGATCTCTCTGTCTTCCTTTCGAATAGTGATAAACAATCATTTCGATACATATTAATTTCAAGTAATTTAATTTTCTAATATTCCCATTCTCTAAATCAAAAGTAAAGACTTAATTCCTATTTTCTAATCCAATTCCAAATTATTCTTTTATTTATTAGATCATGCACTCATAAAATCTGTTGAATCTATCTTACCGTACAATAAATCTGGCAGAAATAATCCCTTCTTGACTGATAACCATCATGCTAATCTCTCAGAATTCCTGCATCTTATTTCATGTGAGTTGCTATGTAATCGGGAGAAATTCCTGCCATAGAATCAATTGCACGGTGAAATTCGCTCTCCTCTTTGTTTTTCTATTGTAATCGAGACGATATGTATATATGTAGTGTAATAATTTACATTTTATTTTTATTAGTTTCTTTTAATATTAATTTAATTTCCCAATTTTTCCCATTCTTTCATTTAAAAGGAAAGCTTTCATTCTAATTTCCTGATACCATTCTTTTTTAACTTAATTTATGCAATCATGCGTTCTTAAAAATTCTCTGAGAATGCAGATCTTACGGCTTAGATCTTTCTGCAGGAATGATCCCTACTAGATTTTCTGTCTGCAGCTGAAGTCCCTAAGAATCCCTCCACTTATATCACATGATCTATTACGAAATTCCTTACTATAAAACTCGAAGCAAGAGAAAATTATCTCTCTTGTGACCTCTTCTGCGCTCTTGTACTCTATAGGAAACGGCGGAGTTGTATCTCTAGCCTTGTGGTTATGGTCTCTCTCCCTCTCAGCAACTGTAAAATAAATAAAAATTAAATTTGAATTTTACCTCGACTGGTTTTAAATTAAATCTTTATTTTAAAAGGAAGGTGAAAGTAATTTCATATATATATATATATATATATATATATATATTTACACACATATTTTTGCTTAAGTAATGGCCTTAGTTGTTTCATTTATGACACACAAAAAGGAAGCTTCTGTTCGTTAAATGTTCATTTATTTTGTATTAGACACAAGAGGAGAGGCAGATAATACGCGATAGCGACGGTCACACTTGCACTGAGACAAGCAATTTAGAACGAAATGATAGAAGCTTTTCCCTGTTTGAGAAGTTAATGTAAGGTTTATTCAGATCACGTGGTAATAGTTGTAGGGATCTTAAGGTATTTTATATGCAGACAAATCTGAAAATCGTGTGATCGAATATATTAAAAGCTTAAGATGAATTAGACCAGAAAATAAAGATGAACGTATAAACTATGGGATAAATTAAGAAATTAATTTAAATTTAAGTGAAATATATATATATATATATATGGGATTTTCCAGCTAATTATTAAAGAATTAATTTTATTTTCCAATGTACTGTAAAACCAGTTCCTCCGATACTCGATAGATGGTACCACGAATCAGCGTCATGTGATAGCTCATTCAGTGCCACCTATTCCAGAACAAAACTGAGCGACCTTTCGTTCTCGCTCTCTATCCTCCACTTTCCGCTTCTCTTCTCCTTCGCATTACCCGCGTCGGAAGTAAACTCCGAATTCCAGAGCGCTTTCCAGCGGCCTTCGCAGAAATGGGTTAAATGAGGCAGCCATCTAACAATTTTGCTCCGATGAACTGGTCAATTCGTCATCTCCTGTTGTAAATATTTCTCATTTCATCTCTCCAAATAATAAACGAAGTATAATAAATCGAGCCTCATCATTGAATTGATACAATATCATCATGGAATCCGGTAATGGAATTACCCCCTAGACAACCAGCCCTTTGCTTACTATCGTAGATTCGGGTTGTACAATCTCATCACCCCACCGTCTCTCTCTCTGTGTATATATATATATATATATATATATATATATAGTATGTATAAATGTGTCATTTGTATAAATGCACCCTCTGCATCATTTGTATTTCTGCGTTATATACATTACTTATAATGTACAAAAAATAATATTAATAATGTAGCTTTAAATAAAATGAAATATATGAAAAACAACTTTATATGTATGAAAATATTTATCGCTTTTGACGAGGTGAACTTTATATCTTCTCTAGGGATGAGCCTAACTATTATTTTTTGAGTGATAAGTTTCAACAATTCTGTTCCAGTTTGGTAATGAGCTCTTCTATCCTGTTACTTTTGTCTTTAGTGACATAAATTCTTAGAGTAACTTCAGAAACGGATGCTATATAAAAGCATTGGTAATGCTATGTCGGGAAAGAGCTTACATTTGTTTTCCATTAAATTGGTGGCAAACTTTTGTAAAATATTTTATAGAATCCGGACGTTTCATATAATTCTGATATCTGCTATGTTAAATAACCGCAGTCCTTCATCATAATGATGGAAATACGCTAGGAATGATGACGGACGTGGGAAACGAAATATCGGAGAGAAAATGTTCGATATTGCGCTTGTTAAATGAATAGTTGTGCGTGATATTATTGTTAACAATTTTTCCATATTCGGGTAAATTTTATTGCAGTAAATGATGATTAAAAGAATTTTTATTTTAAATTAATTTTTAATAAAATAACGCATTGAGACATATTTTGAGAAATACTTTTGTTTTTTTATTCATAATTAAGTCAGGTACACATTTTTAAGAATGATCTGCACTTGGATATTTCAACAATTTTAACCATGATGTATAAATTTAATTTTTTTTTCAAAGAAAAGGCTGGTGCATGTATGCAATTATTTGGAAAAAAAAAAAAAAAAAAAAAAAACTCGTTTGCATTTTATGACACAAACCTAAAGATAAAAATAATTAAAAAAAGCTCTATGCAAAGTTTTGCAAAGAACAGATTTAACCTCCCAAGGTGTGATTTTTTTTAAAATAATAATTATTAAATTATTCAATTAAATATAAGAATTAATGTAAACGATGAAATACCGAGAAGTGGACAATAGTAAACTGTTCCGATATTAAAATTAAAGGAAACGGTAAATCATTACATTGAAAATATTTATGCTAAATGTAATTAAAATTTAAGCAGGTGATAAAAAACGAAAAGTGATCTGGTACGCTAAAAGCGATCCAACTAAAACAATAGCCCCTTGGATGGCTAAAAAAAGAATATTAGTGTATAGAGAGCACGCACGCACGCACGCACACACAGTTCTTTATGTAGCAATATTAATTCTTCCCATTAGCTTTGTAACTAATGTGCGATTGGAATACCTGTTAAATATAATACGGACATATAATAATAATCAGAATAAAATAAATCATATGGAATTGATCAAAACCTGCAATAAGTAATCACTTCAGACAATTTTCCGGTAAAAATTTTCGAGAGATTTATTTAATTGTAAAAAAAAAAAAAATGTATTGAATTCTGAAAAATATTATATTTTCCTTTAATACAGTAGTACTTCTTGAAGAGACACCTCCGAATAAGGAGCACCTCTATTTTCTGTTTGTTCCAGTCCCATTGGATAGTGTGTGTATATATATATATATATATATATATATATACATCTTATTTAGGGACACCTCTGTATAAGGGACAAAATGTGTAACGAACGATTAATTCTACCCGACGCTTGTGCCATAGTTCAATTAAATGTAACTAAAAGTCAATAATTTCTCCAAAGACACACAAGTCCAATCCAACTTAACTATTTATTTATCAATTACTAAAATTAATTATCTCTTTAGATTGTGTGGTTAGCCAACCAATTTAAATATCACTGAAATTATATGCTCTTATCAAACCCTTCCAGTTGGGGTTGCTTTCTCCGACAAATCCTCTGCGACAGCAATAACTGATAACTAACTCTTGATGTTACCGGCCTCTTGTTAGAACTATTCTCAAAACTAACCACACTATCTCTCTTTCCTCTAAATTTCACTTTACTTATATATCACTATATCTGAATTACTTCACTTTATTTGCACCTGTATCTAATTAACATAATCACGTTTCATTTCGGTTGGGAAGAAATTGTTATTTCAGGCAATGAATCTCAATTTAAGTCCTTTAGGCTAGTAAAGAGAAAATCGCGAATAACCCGACGTCACAATTGTCTTATCTGATGGGTGTCTCTATTTCGCATGTACTACTGTATTTATATGATCATATAGTTTTTTCAAACATTTATATGCATTTGTTAATAGAAGGCACGAATAGTATATTGATAATTATAACTATTCATGAAAAATTGTCATCTGAATCTAGCTTATTATGTGGTGAATTTTAGAATTGAATGTACATAATTTTTTACGAGCATATCGAACGTGTTTAATAACCCAAACACTAAGATTTATTTTTAACTCTTAAAAACTTTTTTAAAAATCTTATCTCGAACAAGAAAATCTTTTTTTTTGTATGATTTGAGGGGGAAGAGAGTGAGAGAGAGAGAGAGAAAGAGAAAGAAAGAAGAGAATATTGACAGTATTATATAACTCAACTTTCGCTGATAAATGATAGCTCCAATGTACCTATTTCTTTCCTACACGGTATGAAATCCAGTCTGATGCGAGAGAAATATGGTGAAATAACTATGAAAATTGCACAATGCAATATTCTTTCACAATCTCATCCATCATATTTCAAGCTGGTCACGCTGTCTTCGCCTCCATAGGTACTCGCGAACGAAGAATACCCAATTTTTTTTTATTCCTTTCTTCTTCTTCTTTTTTTTTTTTTAAAGAAATGATTTGCGTGACCTGAGGTCTTTCGTCTCGTGCTGTGGTGACTAGAAGACCATAAAATAGGAAATTTTCAGGAAGCGGCTACCGTCCATTTTTCCACCTGGTTGTGCAATGCTGTTTTGTGGTTGCGTGGAAAGATTCATCCTCTTCGGCGCCTTTTTTGAATAAAAGGATTTAAAGAGGACATTCTTTTCGGCCATCGCATGGATGGACAAGTGCATTGTAGGCTTTGCTTTGTCTTCGGCATGGGTGGTTGGAGATAATGTATCACGGATAAGATGTGTTAGCTGATATGCTGAAGTGTTTAGAGAGTTATTTTTATAACTTAATTTCTCTCCGATTTGTTTTAGATTTAGTGTTCCGTTGTTAAAGAATAGGATATATGTGTTTTTGTATCATGCATGATTATCTAGTTCAAAAATGACCTTTGTCGCACAGGGGTAAATTTAATATATTTAAATGTTACTTATTTTTAGATTGACAACAATGCAGTCGGAAGATTTTGCTTTTGAAACTGTTTCCTTCCTAAAACCATCGTATGGGACAATGAGGGACACATAACGTTAAATCTAGTTGAATTTATTTATCGAAATCTGTTCGTAACATGAGTCAAGTGTCATTTTTAATGACCTCCCCCACATTATAAAACATTTGCACAACTAATTTATTCAGATTTGTTACTTAGCGTTTAATTTTAGTGTTTACTTTGGACGTTAATAAGGCCACGGTAGCCTAGTGGTCACGGTCGTGAACACGCAGCCGGCATTGGCTCCCTTGAGTCATGGGTTCGAGCCCGATGTCTGTAAAGATCCATCGTGTACCGAGGCTGATGCACGTTAAATCTGTCGAGGCTTCAAATTCTCCTTTGGCTTGGACAGAAGTTTGGAGAGGCAGTTTCCAGTTCAGGTATCGTCTTTGTCCCTCCTTACCGAGGTTCAAAATTGCAAGGTCTGTCTCCAATAGCCCTCGTGTTGCTTCTAAGTGCGACGTCAATAAACATTCAATGAAATGTTTATAGAGAAATAATAATGTCTTGTCACTGGAATTTTTTTTTTTAAAAAAAAACTTTTGTAAAGATGAGAGGGGTGGGGAAATGATATATTTTTAGTTAGTAAAATAATGAGAATAAAAAAAAAAAAAAGATGCGAAGAATAATCTATTACGGAACCGAACCAAAGAATTACCTTTCCTAAAATGAAGTGAAGTGAATTGATTCTGGTCTGAAAGCTGTGCGAGTATAAACAGCGATTCTAACTGTGAAGTTGTATTTAAACTTGAAACCTTTTTTATGGTTAGCCTTTTCTCGTAAATTTATGTAAATAATAAATGTGAACTAAATGTACGGAAGGGAAACTCATTATCGAATACTCTAATCACTTTATATTAACAGTTCGACGTATTTCAACTTCGACTTTTTTTTTTTTTTTGCTCTTCATAATGGATAACATAGGTTGTTGTACAGGGTTATTCAAGATGATTCATTCGATTTCAAAATGCTATATTTTCATAAATGAACGACACACAGTAAGTAATACGTAAATAAAAGGGGGAAATATTGAAGTTTTTCTTTAATTTTTTTTACAAGTGTTCGATATAATTCGATATGTAAATTTCTACCAAAAACGTTGTAAAGGTCAGCTGTAATTGTATGTATAGAAGCAGAAATTCGTTGCTTAAATTCACACAAATTTGTGAAATTGGCGCATCCATGATATCTTTTACAAACCCCAAAGGAAGAAATCGCATGGGACCGTATCAGGTGACTTAGGTGGCCAGTTGTGTAACATCGAGCCACCTGGTCCTCTGCGACCGTTCCAACCGCGAGG
Source organism: Nephila pilipes (assembly GCA_019974015.1). Classification (NCBI taxonomy): domain Eukaryota; kingdom Metazoa; phylum Arthropoda; class Arachnida; order Araneae; family Nephilidae; genus Nephila; species Nephila pilipes. Next base: position 123,796 of record BMAW01096698.1, on the reverse strand, counting down.
TAGCTCCGTGAACGCTTCAAAAACAGTTTCAGTGAAATAGTCTCACGAAGAACACTCGAAGGCCATCTATTTTTTACAATATTCGACTTCCACAGTTTTCCTTTGTATTCATGTATTACTTATTATACCGTGTTGTTCATCTTTGAAAATATAGAATTTTGTTATCGGATTAATCATTTTGAATAACCTTGTACATTATTTAAGATTCATATCAGGGTACAAAGATATGCTTCTGCAGGATTTAATGTAATGAAAAATAACAAAATGAGATTAATGTGTTTGAGAAAAAGAATAGTGAAGAAAAAGGATTGTTTTGGGATGTAATCGAGGCTATTCCCCCCTCCCCCTTGTAATATAGACCGAATATAGTTATAGTTTTCTAACGAATGACTGAAGCGTAGGTTAGCAGGAGGACAAATAAGACGGTCCGTATCACAAAACCTACATAGAATTAACTGTGTGGTGCACGAGATAAAATTTTAATGTCGTATACATCCTGACTCTACCCGCATAAGGGGGAGCAGATACAGTCGACTCACTTTATAACGACTATTCACGTACCGCCGGAATGAGGTCGTAATAACGAATGGGCGTTGGAATGAGTATTAGTGTCTGTGGAATGTACCAAGAGAGGGGCGAATCGCTCGTAAAAGCTTGGGGCCCATCCTAAAGTGATTCTGCTGTAAAGCTTTTCGTTACTTTTTAAAGAATGTTAACGAAATTTTATTTATCAAGCTCAGTATGAGCACATGGTGCATTATAATCTTGACTCCTCCAGCCACAGATTTTGATTCGGAAAATATTCTGTGTTTAATCAGAATTGAAGTCTGAGCTTCGTAAATTCTTTTCACATTTTGATTAGGTGTAGCATATTATTTGGATAGTTTTCCTTCGTACTTTTTTGATGTAATCTGCAGATAGGGTATCAAATTATAATTCTCGTGTTTTAACGATATGTGTGTAAGATGAACTGTGTACCCCAATATGCAATACAGTTTTGAAGATTAAGTCAAAACAGCACCAACTGTTAAACTGTCTTCGCTTTTGTTTCTAAAAGACGGCCCTTTAAATATACACACTATATCACAAACAAAAAGTGCAGCTTTAAAAGTTCAATTCTTATGGAAATAGGTTTTGAAGTATTAGATTACTTTTCAGTAATTGAGAATATTTTCCTAATGTAAGCTTTTTGATTCACAAAAAGAATGCCTTCTCATTGCATATAGTTGTTGACGCGGTAGCCTAAGGGTTATAGTCTCGGACTCACAGCCGGCGGTTTTCGTCGCTTCGTGGGTTCAAGCCTTGATGGCACTAAAGTTCCGCCGTGTGGCGAGGCTATTAAATCTGGTCGAGGTCCGAAGTCCTTTCATGGAATGGAAGTTTAGAGAGGGATGTGCCAGTTCACTGGTGTCGTACTCGTCTCTTGACCGAGGTGGGCCGCGGTAGCCTAGTGGTCATGGTTTCGGATTCGTGGCTGGCGGTTTTCTTTTAGTCGCGAGTTCGATCCTTGGCCCCCGATGACCAGCCGTGTAGCCAGGGCTGATGCACGTTACATCTGTCGGGGCCCAAAGTCCTCCCGTTGGCGTGGTGGGGATGTTAGGAGAGGGGGGTGCCAGCTCAGGTGTCGTCCTCGTCACTTGACCATGGTTCAAAATTACGAGGTCCGTCGCCAATAACCCTCGTGTTACTTCTACTGCGACGTTAATAAAAACTAAACTAAACTAAAACTCTTGACCGAGGCTCAAAATTGCATGGTCCATCGTCAGTGGCCTTCGTGTTACTTTTCCGTACGATGTTAATAAACGATCACATTACATTGAATAGTAGAGTAGTTGGTCTTGTTATCAGGAAATTTTCTTGTGACCAAAAAATCTGTTACTGTGTGATTGTTATTTTAATAAAATGATAAGATTGATAGATATGTGTGTTTTTGTAATTGGTTGTTTTTTTCATTTTTGTTATGGAATTCTAGTATTAACAAGTTCAAGTTGCATTATTGGGCTGTGTACAGGTACTGCTTGAAAGTGATCGAATTTTTAGTTTCTGTTTTGATGTTTATCCCTTTGATTATAAATATTATAACTCTTTATGTAATATGGTAGGAATTTTTTTGGAAATTTTTAAATCAGTGGTTCTTAAGTTTGATATTGGTACACATACCTTTGTGGATAACAAGACAAATGTAAATTGTATCGTAAGTTTAAAATATTTGAAATTTATATAATGGTCACACATAACTTTCTCAGAAGCTTTTCTTGTGAGATTCCGTATAAATTAGAAACCAATTTGGATAGCCATTGCCTTGAGTAAAAGAAAAAAAAATGAGAAGATGCAATAAAATACGAAAAAGTGAAAAAGCATGCAACTTTTCACATCAAAATTTCTTTAACATTTTTTTACTATATCGGAGGTAAAATTTTTGGAATATCTTTCAGTAATATAATTTAATTAAAATATATGAGAATTCTAGCAATTTCATTTTTAAATGTTGCTTACTGTTTGGATCAAAAGATGGCGACACGGTAGCTTCGATGTACGAAAGATCACTGATAAGGATATGTTCTTCACGTTACAGGTGGTGGGGTGCTTACATTTGGCTGAGTTATCGCCTCGGATGAATTTCAACTTTCGTAAGAAGTGGAAATATTTCCAGAATTCATTGATCGGATATCGATTAAAAATGTATATTGTTTCAGGAGGAAAATGCTATTGGATTTCCCACAGTACATTGAGTTTAGTTGTTGAGTGACGTTATTTCTTCTTTTTAAATTAGTGTGACCTTGGAGTGTAAAAAATCTTTCTTCTCAACAATTAGAATTTTCTTATTTTTGAGTGTTAACGATTGATTTTAAAAAAAAAAAAAAAAAAAAAAAACCACTTTACATTTCTAAACTGTTTTCTTTATTTAATTCCATAATTGTATCTATATGTTATATCTTGAGAAAATGCATATGATTCGTAACAAAACTCTTGCTTGTCGTTCTCAATATTATACATGTAAAATATTCACCTTCTATATTAATGATAAAGGAACCTAATTATTGTAAAATTTAAGTTGTATTATATATTAATAAAAAAAATCTTTAAGAATTCTTTTTAAAAGACAATGAAGAAAAAGGATTGTAAATGCAATTCATTGTTTACGGCAAATTTCTGTAAAATAAAATGTTTTTCGTTTTTGTATAGAAGGGTTTGATTAAGTAGTATATACCTTTGAATTCCCCCTCCCCCTTGTATGAAACATATTAAGTATAAACAATTTTAATTGATCGAAATCCTCTGATTATATATTTGGTGAAATTAAAAAAAAAAAATTATAATTAAAATCTCTCCTGTTTTACACTGTGTAATAATAAAATAATTTTAACTGTAAGTTATTCTTTTGAGCAAAAGTTCAGCTGGTAATTCTTTAAATGTATGCTATGTATATAAGTTTGAACCACACCATTCATCAAAGTTTTTGTAAAAGAAAGCGTATGAAATCACACTAACTCTAAATCGCCTTTTTGTGTGAATTCTCGCTATAAATTCAAATAGCTCTATTATAGTATTTAAACTCGTTATGTTATAATCATGTAAAAGGTATTGTTTGAATGAAGAAATGCTGATGATCAATTCCGTTACCTTAAAAGTGTGTGTAAGTGGTAAATTTGAAAGAGTAAATACCAATAATAGTATGTATGTGGGAAAAAAAGCGTGGCGCACATATTAATATCAACTAATAAACATATTTGGTTGAAATGAACCATTTTTCATTAAATGAAAAACTAATGAACATATTTGGTTTTCTATTTCTTTTTAAAAAGAAATAGAAAATTATTCAATTAAAGTAAAATACTACAAAAGTTTTGATTCCTCCTGAAAGAATACAATTAAACTGAATTAATTTAAGTAATTCTTTTTTGTAGGATTTTTTTTTTTATTGTTAACTAAAACTGTAAATATTCTTTTTGAAACTTTTTTTGTACTCAATGAACCACTATTATTCTGTGTTCCTATATGCCTATCAGTCAAAGCTTTCTATGAGAACTAAAATTCATTCCAAAATAGCCATCTGATATTGCAGATTTATCCGTGCGTGATGAATTGAACATTTTATGAAATCTTTGTCAATATTTTTCGTCCACTTGCCTTGAATCTGAAATGTTTAACCTTCTGAACAGCCGTATTAGCTATTCTGAAGAGCTTTATTATGAGACAGCACAGCTGCTTTAAAAACAAATAACATTAGTTTCCGTGTTTATACATGGGTGCGATTGACTGCAGGTGCATTTGTTCATGCAGTTTTGTGGTTAGTAGGTATCGATCAGAAGCTATTTCTGTTCTCCTTGTTATATATTGTGGTTTTAGAAACAAATTTATTCGATGCAGAATTTAACATTAACCATGTTCAATATATGGATCAGTATTACAAAATAAAGAAGGTAAAAATAATTTTGTAGATATAGAGAACATTGTTGAACGGTTTTCAAACTTTGTTTTCTCTTTTCAAACCTCTTAGTTCTAATCCCAAGTGAAGAACTGTTGTTTTCATGAAATAAGCGTAACCTTTGGAAAAATTCAGTGATAGGGTAGATTCTCTTGTAATAATTTATTCCATTTTTTTGTTGCACTTCTCGCTCACACCCCTTGCGAATCTTTATGTACCGCTAATAGTACGCATACCTGATTTTAATACCAACTGCATTAACCTCGTGTTGCTTCGAGTGCGACGTTAATAAAAGCTAAACTAAACTAAACCAACTGCATTAAACAAACAAATTGATAAATATAAAGTTTATGTATTTCTATGATTGTAGTGACACTACATTTCGGATAAAATTATTCACATCTTACGAATTTTATTACATGAAGGCTATAGTTTCGAATTAGTCGTTGAGTTAGATTAAAATTCCAAATTTTATTGAAAAGCCAGCAACGCTTTAGGTGTTTCTCTTTTTATATGATCGTGCTTCAAAATAACTTGTCAATAGCTCATTGCTGATGCCTCAGCAAAATCCCTTTTCATTTAATTAACTATACCATTGTCATTAAATTGGCGGAGGAAATGTATTTACGATCTTGAATGGTTGCTAAGATTAATATTGACATTAATAAATAACACATTTTTTTATAAGAGAATCAGATTGTAACTTCATTTAATCACAATAGCACTCACTCTGTATTATTATATCATACGACCAGTTTTTTTTTTATTTTTTGCGGGGGGGAGGGGGTACGGAATCCGGTGTTTTTTAAAACATATTTGAACTCTTATTTTTTTCACATTTTTTTTTTTTTTAAATTTAGGAAATATTTTTTCAAATAAGAGAGTTATACTTAGAAGATGGTATAGTAAAAGTTTGTTTTGAAAAAAAAAGCATTATAAACTCTTAAATGATACTTATTATATTAATAGGAACAATTTATGATTGTTTTATATTTTTTAAATATTGTTAGTAAATCATTTTTAAGAGTTGAACTTGTTATGCCTTTTTCAAACAACGTTTTCTTCCCATAGACATCCTATACTTCATCGAAAAACTTTTAAGTTTATCAGAAATCCTTTGCATTTTTTACAGGTGTAATGTATATCTATGAGAAATATATAGGATTGGAATAGTAATGTTATTCCAATTTGCTCAACCATGTTTAATTACACTGTTTTATATATATATATATATATAATAAACAATGTTTTCTCTTTTCTAATTCCGTCATACGATTAAAAAGTATTGGAATATTTAATGAAAAAAAACCATTTTGATAATAACTAGCAATCAATTATGAGTTCCAATCAAGGAAATAATTGAGTTTCTTTAGATTTAAATTAATTATAAAGCTATTCTCATTTGACTATAGAAGGAGATTTTAACTCAACAAGTGAAGAAACCATTAATTTCTAGAAGTTTTTAGTGATTGTCAAGGAATTTAAAGATTTAGGGATATCTTGCTGCAGGTAATGTTCATGACGTGCAAAATCATTTCCACTAAATATATATTTAGTAACCGTAATGGCGGAATGTAATCAGACTGATATCTCTAGGCTATGTATCTAGCGTTGTGGAATATCATGATATTACAATTTCATGTCCTTAATAATCTCTAGAGCTATACCTGCTTACAAGAAATGTTGTGGAGGATTTGATCAATCATTAAATATACTGTAAGCATATTGTGGTAGATACTTTGCTGAAAAAATATAACATCTTTTGAACGAATAACTAACAATTTCCCTATGTTTTACTATAACACGAAAGATAGTGTAATAGATGTAATAATAATAATAAATTGAAAGTATTCTGTATTTCTATACATAAGTTTACTAGGAATAAATCCAGAGATTTAAGCGACTGTAAAATCTAGAATTAATGAAAAACTTTGTAAAAGTTTTTTGATTTTTCTCAAATTTTAAAACCCTATGAAATTTTATGAAGATCTTACACCATTCGTATGAAAACACATTAATTACAGTTTTAAATTTATGTGTTGATTAGGAATATTAAAATTTGGAATGAGAACATATATATTCCCAAGTTATTTACTACATTCTTATATGATACTGTTGGGCAACTTAACGTTGCAAATGTATTGAAGTAATAAGTGTAAGAGAAAGAAAATAAGTATCGTTATTACCTCCTTTTGGTGAATCGCAGAACTTATTCACTTTAATTACGTACTTAAAACAGTTCTAAACTTTCAAGCTGGCTGAAAACTTATTTCTGGTTTCGGTAATCTTTAATAACTCTCTCTCCTGGAACGTTTGGTGAAAGATTTTATTGTCCAAAAATCTTTCATATCCATCGAGACGTTAATGGACCTCAGTTTGTTCGAATAACAACTTTGTTCCATTACGCGTTTATTGCGTGAATCAAGAAAAGGAAACGTTTAAAATGTTTCCTTAATTAACTTCCTAGGAAAACCTTAACTTGAGAATCAGCTTTGCTGTTTCTGCAGTGACGGGAAAACTCTTTTCGACGTTGAACGCGAGAATGCGCTGTTGCCACCACATGGAAATTAAATGCCAAAAATGGAACAAAGCTGAGATAATTAACATTTCGTTTTATGGCAGCTTACGACGCGCAGACGATATTTTCTTTTTGTTTTTCCTGGAGATAATAATTGTTTCCCCTATAGAAAAGTTTTTGTTTTGTTAGACGATGGGAAAGAGAATAAAAAAGAACTTGAAGATAATAAAAAGAAGAATTGTTTTTTTTTTTTTGCTCGTGAATTCGAGAATACGTGAATGATTTATTTGAATTCCTATTTTTAGAAGTTTGTCTGTGTATGATCAAAGAAGGTAACGTGCTATTTTATGGCTTTCGTTTCGAGTTGCGTTAAGTGCAATGACTATAGCAACTTCTGCCATAAAGACAGAATTTAAAAACAAATTTCCGTTAGATAACATTATTTTGTTGTAATCTCATGGGATTCAATTGTTCTGCGTGAAAATTAGTTTAATCAGATATAGATTTGCATGAATCATAAATACTTTTAAAAGACGTGTTCATTTTTTCCTTTAAATTTAAAATGATTAAATATGTATTTTTATGTGTTTTTATTCATTATTAACATTCATTTTTAATTTACATTTATTTCATATCCGATTATGTTGAGAAATATATTGTAAATGAACCTTGATATAGATGAAATAAATATGAATTTTGCTGAAGAAAGTTTGTTTAATGGTATTTATAAGTTTTCTTTTCAATAAATATAAATTTTTCAAACAGATACTAGAATTTTGTCTTGCACGAGAAAATACAAATAAATGAAATTTGTCATGAATGTTGTATATATAAATAAAATTTATGGTTGTATTCAGTTATGATTGTTTCATTCGACCACATTAAAATTCTATTCAAAATTTAATTCAAAATGTATCTGATTGCGAAACCAAAAACAATTTGTGTTGCTATCTTGAATATCTTAACGCATATTTTGGCATTGAAATCATTTGATTGACACATGCACACTCGTTTATTTGAGCGCCATTTATGTGATTGGATAGCAACCTATTTTGTTCATCACGCACGGAATATATTTATCATTTTTCTCGCAAAAGCATCAGCATTAATAAACGTTTAATAAAAGAAATAATATCTTTGCTGTTTCTGAGAGTAGGTTCGGTTTGAATTAAAGTCGTTGTGGAGTAGTATGACTGTTATTGGCTTAGGACTTCGTAATTTGCTTCTTTTTTATAGAATCATTATCTCTTTTTACACGGTTTCAGTAAGGCCATTTTTTCAAAGATCGTAACTATTAGTTATACTTGATCTTTCCCTAGGAATTTTAAAAGTGAATTAAATCATATTTAATCACAATAAGATCATGTTAGTGATATCTTTCCAAATAAAATTTATTTTTTTCTAGACTTTTATCATTCGTTTGAAAGGAGAGGAGGAAATTTTGATGATCTCTTTATTACAAAAATAAATAGGAAAAAAAAAAAAAAAATGTAATCTCGATTCCTTTTATATAACTTAATACATCTTGAGATTATCTCACAACAAATGACTGTATTTGTATGATCCAAAGTGTACGAAATTCTAACACAGTTAAAAAAATTTGATATGGAATGAGAAGATTTTTTTTTTCCCGTTTTATAATCGTGCATGTTTTCTCATGTAAAATATATCCAGAATTCAGACTAGTTCTTCACCTGGTGAAAAAAAAAATCATGATATAACAATATTAAATAGGGTTTAATTTTTAATATATGGCAATACTATACACATAGCATTCCAAAAGAGCTCATAATAAAATATCCGCACATTTTTGATTTCTCAGTGTAAAAGAGATTCCACTGGTTAAATTACTAAGGTTGATTCAATAATAAATTAATGTTTGGCTCAATCCAAGTAGTTTGATATTGTAAGATCACTTTTGTTTCTATTTTTTATGTATTGGGTGAGAAAGGAGGGTCTTGTATCGAAATATAATAAGACACATGTCGGGACTAACCATCAGGTCAACTTTAAGTAGTTGTCTACTTAGAAATGTGATCAACTTTGGAAGTTTTATTTTATCTTTGCTATAGTTATTGCACTTTTGTATATTGTTACAAATTGTTATTCGTTATAAGTCGTTGCCGCTGCATTCAGTTTTTGTGACAATATCCTGAAGCGTCTTGTGCGAAATTTGTTAACTGTTAAATGAAAGATTGTTTTTACAAGACATATAAAAAGTACAGGAATAATAAATATGACTATCAAAGGGATAAAATTGATACATTGATATAAATTAATGATTTTAGATATTAATCGAGGTATGCATGGTTTATAAATATCAAAATATGTGAATATTTTTGTTTTATTTATAAGGAACTGAATATTTTATAATTTTTTCATTACATTTCTAATCCGAAAATTTTGCAGTTTTGAATTCGTTTTATATAATTAGTTAATTATGCTGCATTTCTTTCTTTTTTTTGAAGTTTTAATTAGTTTATCCATTGTTAATGAAGTAGAAATTAATGCAGTATTAAAAGGCAACAATCTCGAAATGTGCTAAACTATTCAATATGAATTTAGCATTTTTCATAACGTATTATATTAATTTAATTACGATCTTGGTCGTAACTCATAAGAAAATTACATTTACTGTACGTTTTTTTTTTTAAAAAAAATCTAGTGAAATTTTAAATTTATGGAATTTTATTCTTTATTTATTTTGAGTTATTATTTCTCTCTGTTTTATAGTACTTTTATATGAAAAGGAATACTTAGTGAAAAACTCTCTTTTGTTTGAAAGTTCTCAAAATAAATAAATATCCATAAATTTATATCTAGGCAAATATCCTACCCATGTTTTGAAATTATTTTGTAGCATTTACCTGGAATATGCATTACCTCTTATATTGTACGAAATTCAAGGTTTCTTTATCTGGAATTGATTGTTTTTCTTCATTGTATCATATACTGTTTTTTTTTTTTATCACGTTATTCCGTATCTTTACGTGAACTGAATTCCTCAAGAGCGATAAAACGGTAACGGCAGTAGAGTACCCATCCGATAATGGTATTGATTGGTTTCTTGTCCTCTATGCTCTCTAATTAAATAAGCTTTAAAGGAAATGGAGACTCTCTGCCTCTAGCCATACACATCTGTCTCTTTTCCAGCAGTTCAACGTTCTGTGGAGATGGTTGTTGTGTATTGAATTACTTGAAGGAATAGAAAGCTTTAAGTGTAGTTTTATTTGTTATTTGAATGTTTTACTTTCTTGAAATGTGCATTGTTTATTAAAAGTTATGTGGTACCTTAGATATATCCCCCGCTCTAAATATGTTTCCAATAGTTTTGAGATTTATATTAAATGCATAAATTAAATATTAGATTATAACTGGGCGATTTGCTGCGAAAAATTATGCGTAGAAATACTATAAATTTGTTGTGGAAAATATGGGTAAAATCTCAAAATATATAATGGTAACTTTTCTAAAGTAAAGTTATAATGATTCTCTTCAAGTTATGAATGTGATGGAAAAAACTCTAATTATGAACGAGTAAGTCAAACTGTAAAGCTGTAGGAGTATTTCAAGTCCTTTCAAGGTATAAGAATAGAGGCAGGAAGATTTCGATACTCAAGACAAGATTCTTCCCACAGTTTGTAAAAAGAAGTAAGAATGTAAGGATATGTGAATATTAGATTGCATTAAATTCCTATAATGAATTTTTTTGGGGTATTTAGGTGGAAATGAGGTAAATGTGTGTGTGGGGGGGATTAAGCTTTTAAGCATCTAATAGCAATAATCGTCTTTTTAACCGTTAATTTATAAGAGTTTTGTTGTGTAGTTGGTAGGATTGCTTCAACCTTAATTAAATTTTCTTACTTATAATGACCAAGAGTATGATTTATCTGATTTCCCTGAGCAAAATATATATTCTTGAGACCGCCATACATTTTTGAGTTGTGCGATTATCTCTTTTTGCGTCTTACGATTGTGAGTTACATTTTGCCACCGAGAATGTGAGTTATGAATAAATGAATTGGTCAAGTGTGAACAATCAAATGCAAAGAAACGAATTTATCCTTTTACAACAACTATTTAAAAGGTGCCTCAATTTCCACTCCATCGTCAGCTTATGTCGCTGGTTACCACTTCTTTTAGGTAGCTAGTCAAGTCGTCAGCTGATATTTCTATATTGACTTAAATTTATTTTAATTGTATTTTTTTAAAAATGTGAATAAATTGTTGTGGTTTCTTGAAAAGTCCTTTTTCTGATCTCCTGCTTTCTGACATATCTGAAGTGAGGTAGGTGACTACAAAATGGTCAAGCCTACGGATTTATGTTTAAAATATTCATGCGTTTGTCGTTATATAAATCTTCAGTGAATCATTTTCTATTGATGTGATGTCAAAATATTTTCGATAGCATTTAAGTTGTAAAATTCTGTCAGGAATTCTTTTGATTTGATTATAAAATATTGCTTGAATTTTTTTTCCTTCCAGAGTGGTAAAAATCCTGCAATTTAGGGCTATGGTGGGCTAAATCACCACAATGAATAAGTATGGGAATTATAGCTAGTTTTTTTTTTTTAAAACCTTCACATAAATCCAACTAAAATATTTTGCTCCTAGCACATGTAGGATACCAATAAACGTAACTCATAGAAATTTAACTTTAAATTCAAATGCTAATCTATGATAAAATTAGCATAACAAATTTAACACCGGATGCCAGCGCTGGGAAAACACTCGCTTAGAATATAGCGCACGTATTTTAAATAACAGGTTGTTGCAATTTTTTAAACAACGACCATTTTTGAAAATTTTTTCCTTAAAAGCTTTCCTTCAAGATCTCTGTCATAACGTCTCGTCAGTTTCTGAAATTATTAAATTTGTAACTTTATTTAAGACAACCCACCCCCACGCTCTAGGGAAAAAAAAATCTTATTAAGAAAAAGAACAGTGGAATAAAGCTCTATCAGAATCGATAATATCTCTAGAAATCTTGCTGTTTGGAAATTTTAATTTTGGTATGCTACTTAAAAGGAAATATTTATATAATCAAGTATATAATTCATTGGTGGAATATTGTGCTTCATGGGAACTTCTTTCTTTTCATGCTTTTTTGAAACTTGTTTCTAATTTTTTCCTTGTTTCCGATTCTAAAGTTCGTGGTCTTCGGATCGTGATTTAACTCTTGATTTCGCCTAAGATCGTTGTGTAAAATTATAACGAATGTAACATTTTGAAAGTATGTTATATAATTCGATATAAAAACCAACGTTTTTAAAAACAACGTTTTTATATGGTGGCAAAGTTTATTAGAGAAAATTATTGAAATATTAGTTAAAACTGTTGGTTATTTTTAACTTTAAAATTTACTAAAAAAGAGATATTTGTGAGCGTATTAAAAAATTCATAATACTCATAAAATCAAAACATGCATTTGAAAATTTGTAAGTCATTCTATTAAAAAAAAAATGGGAACCAGAATTCAGAAAAAATTATTGTGATAAGACATGGTGCCAAATATTGGAAACTTTCTTTCTTGCGAATGATTACAGTCTAAAAGTCAGCAACCCTTACTATCTCGGAGATAGTAAAGGGGAGATAGTATCTCCCCTTTGTGAGTACAATAGTTTTACGAGGCCTCATGTGGTGTGGGGAGTGCCCGGTGTTCCCAGAGGGGGAAAGAAATTTTCCCCTCAATCCTAAAAGTGCCGAGAGGAAAGAATATTTTGACTTATTAAAATTATGGAAATATTAGTTAAAACTTCTCGCAAACGTCTATATATTGCATTGTTAGGCCAGTACGAACGATTCCCAAAATTTCAAAGCTCTAGCTTGATGGGAAGTTGGTTAAATTAACGATCGAAAATTTGATGACACACACACACACTCACACACACACACCAAGTGAAATTCAGAAAAACGTTGTAAAAATCAAGATGCCGCCTTTGTCGTTTTAGGCCATGGTTCAAAATCACGAGGTTCTTCGTCGAAAAAAAAAAAAAATTGCTCAGCTATAATTCTATTTTACTTTGAAAAATACATACAATTTGTGTTTTTTTCAATAATCGAGGAAAAATTCTTGTCGTGGTAAACCGTAAGGTCACAAGGTCAGTAGTATATCAGTGTCAAGGTATTGCATTGAATCTAAATGACATCCATTAATGAGGTTATTCCGAGAGAAGCTCAACTTGTTTATTGTACGAATATGATAAATTTCATATCTAAAAACCGCAGTACGGGAGGGAAATTTGTTTCTCGAGCCGTAGTTTGGCCTTCTCTGATATTTTTTAAGTATATTAGCCACATAGTTGCAACCTTAAAAATCATTTATAAAAATCATGGATTATTTCAATCGTAGACGGAAAAGTAAATATTTATGTTGTAGAAAAAAATGATTAATGATAAATTTGGCGATTTTCGTTTTTACTTAACATTATTTTGTTGGAAACTGTGCCAGATATTGTTACGAAAATTAAATTGTGTGGGTGTAACAGTAAAGTCTGTCCAATAAGGAGGAGAAAGTCAAATGACACTTTAATCACAAATATTCAGGATAAGACAAACATAGATAGTAAAAATAAGATTAACAGCGCATTTAGGAACACAGCACTTGTACAATACAGGTTAGCAACACAACAGGTACAAAGACAGCACTTGCACAGATCAACAACAAAGATACAAAGCAGAACTTGTAATAACAGTCACAGCACTTTCGATAACATTCAGCTCACCAGCTTGCCGTTTCGCACTACAGACTGCTTTGTGGAGAGTCCGACACCTTCCGGCACTCACGACAGATTTCCCTATTGATGCAGGCCGCTTCCCGGCAGATTCACTTGGCCACGCTACCCACAGATTCCTCGGCAGATTCACTCAGCCAGTGTCGATCACTTCGTATTTTTTGGCATTCCGCTCCGGCCAGGTGTGACGTCACCGGGGAAAATCTTGGAAAAGTCCATAATTTTCGCCTTTATCTAGATTTCGGGAAAATGCCAGCATTTCAGTGAACCTTTATTTTGTCGCCAAATGTCGCCCAGTCACTTAAATCGTCTCTAAAGTTGGAGGATCATTGCTTAAGTTTTACTTGACATTCGACCAAATTTTTTGTAAATGTTTCTTTTCCTAAACAAGCGTACCATTGTAAGGGAAGCGTCATCGCAGGTTCGTAACAATACTTTGAGAAGAAATAAATTTCCGAATTTTCTCATTCCGTTATTTCTTAATACAAATGTAGTTCCTTTTTATTCGAGTCTTGATAGCATTAAACACCCTTCGTGTAACGGGAATGATGCACATTGAAGCTATCGAGACTAGCTATTTAGAAGTCTTCACCTTGGCGAGGGGTGGCCGCGGTAGTATAGTGGTACTGGTTTCGGATTCGTGGCCAGCGGTTTTCATTCAGTCGCGGGTTCGAGCCTTGGCTGCTAAAGACCCGCCGTGTATTCGGGGCTGATGCACGTTAAATATGTCGGGGCCCAAAGTCTTCTCGTTGTCTTGGTGTGGAAGTTAGAAGAGGAGGGTACCAGCTCAGGTGTCGTCCTCGTCACTTGACCGAGGTTCAAAATTACGAGGTCCGTCGCCAATAGCCCTCGTGTTGCTTCTAGTGCGATATTAATATAAACTAAACTAAAACTAAATTCATCTTGGCAAGGAAGGGAAATTAGAATAGTAAGGTAACATTTCAGATTGAGATTCGAAGTTGCGAGATTTGTCTCCAAAGCCTTTTTGTGTTATTTCTAAGTGCTTCATTGATGAACAATCAATCAATGAAATGGGGTTCAGAGCGTTCGCTGCCTGATTAATTATTGAAAATTTCTTTGCCTGTGAAGAATGAATTTTATTGAGAGTCATGGGGATACCTTATTAATAATCTCTGATTGTCTTCATGAATATTCAAATTTTAAAAAAAATGCAATGAAAGGAATTTAAGAAACCGTAGTCGCTCCGAAGTAAAACACGAAGTTTATTTTTTAAGGACTGAATTACAATAAAATGTTTCACTGAATAAGTCAATGACTCATTTTATCTTTTTGTCTCTGAAGATATCATTAATGTTTTGACTGAGAGAGACTGAAAAAGAGTTAAAATGTTTTCGGAATCAATTTTTTCTTTTCATTAGCGTTAATGTGGCAGTGTTCGATGGCGTATCTTCCCGACAAGAAACTTTTTTTTTATATCAAGGTTACTTTCTAAAATAATTCATCTATGTATCCGTGTGTAATGATATTTGCCTTTCGATCACACTCTTAGAACACCTGTGAAAGGGTTGGCAATAAGCCAGCTATGTCGTGACACATCTTTTGAGAACTCTCTGCAACAGATGTGATGTTCAAATCATCATTTTTCATCTTGCAGTTTCCGAAATTTTTTTAAATGGCAAAAGGGAGAAAGCAGCGTTTTCATTATCTGCATCCCATTTTTTTTTATCATTACAAAAAGAAATTTTTTTGAGTATCGGCTGCTCGTTATTTTTGAGAGAAAGCACTATAATTAAGAGATTTAGCGATAAAAAGTATTCCATGGAAAATTAGTGACGTCGAATTTCTTTTAGGTTGAAGGGAGTGACAAATAAAAAGAAATATGGTCTGAGCTTGAAACATTTAACTAATCTTTTGATTCACAAGTATTTTTATTCGGGGTGTTTTTACTCACTTTTAATTTTTGTTTTAAAATATTCTTATGAAAGTCGATTGAAACGTAATGAAGCTGGATAATGAATCACTGGAAACAAAAACGTCTTTAACTTCGAATAAATAATTACAAGCACATTTTATCAGCATTTTTAAAATTAATTAAAATAAGTTTATTTGTCCTCAATAAAGGTTCCAGGGGAGTTTTGCTGTTTTTAGTTTTATCTTGCATAAACAGGGATCTGTTTCTCAATAAAAATTCTCACAAGTGAAATTTTCCTTCTTTCTGTTTTTTAGCTTAAAACTTTACTTTCGAAATCGACTTTAGTCAAGGATTAATCGGTATCCTGACAGAATTTTAGTGTGCGTCTTGTTTGGAGATTTACAGTTCTTTTCCTCCGCTTTAACAGTCAGGTTTTAATTGGTAGATAGGTTAATTGTTAAGCTCTTGTGTAAACATGTGCTTAGAACACACGAGGTTTACCTTGAGGTTATTCAACCACGGTCAGATTTTTTTTAAAATTTGCGTTCTTTTTCCTTGTGGTGGTATATGTAGTGAAAAGTACTCTCAGAACCATATATGAATTAATTTGTAAATCTAACTAAACCTTTTTATTTCTTTCTCTTTTCTATTGCCAGAAAAAAAAAACCCTGCTTGTTGGTTCTCCTTGGAAACCGAAAGATAAAAACACATTTAAAGAGGTTTATACTTCAATTTTAATTCGTCTGTTTTGAAGCCGTATATAGATATACCCATCCTTACGGAGGAAGGAAAAAAAATCGAATAATAAAACAATTTAGCAAATAGGAAATGTACTACGCAGTTTAACTATAGTCCAAATTTAAAAATTTTACTATCCCTTCCCGCAAAAATAGCTGAATGCGAAAGTAGCTTTAAAAAATATTTATGCAAAGTTTTGCAAAGAACAACAGATTTAGCCAACTAAGTTACGCTTTTTTAAAATTATTATTTAATTACGCAATTAAATATAAGAATCATAGTAAATGATGAAATTTCGAGAAATGGATAACAGTAAGCTTTTCCGACATTAAAATTAAAGGAAACGATAAATTATTAAACTGAATACATATAAGCTAAATGTAATTAAAATTTAAGCAAATGATATTAAATTTGAATATTATATCAGCCACATGTAATTAAAATTAAAGCAACGATAAAGGTGAAGCAATCGATAAAAAATTGAAAAGTGACCTGGTACGACAAAAGTGATCCAACTAAAACAATAGCACCTTGAGTGGCTAATTAAGATTTTTTTAAAGTAAAGTTTTGTTGGTATATTTTTAAAAAACGAATGCGCTAAATTTTCTGGCATTTAGTTCTATAACGAATAAGAGAATCTGTACGAGAAACTCAAACGTTGCCCTCAAAACTTGAATTATCTCCCGTTAACCTTGATTTCTTCGATAACTTTTTGTAATTAAAGATTAAATTCAGCATTCTGAATTATTATTTTAGATTATTTCAATATTATTCAACCAAAAATTCCAGACGATTTTAATCTGTGAGGTCTAACTTAACCTTTAATACGATTAAAAATGTTATATTGCACGAATTTATACGTACAGCTTTGAATAGAATTTTTTTTTGTTAAATGTTGCTGAGAATAGCTTTAATCTGTATTTGTGTGTGTGTTTGCTTTTTAAAATTCTTTTTCTTAAGTGTCTGATTTCTGAAAAGTATTACGTGCCATTGAAATTAGTTGAATTTTACGAAAAAGGAAATCATTAACCCAGAAGACTTAGACATTTAGTTTGCTGCACTGTAGGCTTAAAAATACGCAAAAGAAATAACTTGTGTGTGTAATCTTATTATGTTATTATTGTTATCTTTTTTGTTGATTTCCAAGGTCATCGGATAGGGTATGCAATTTTTAATAATGTAATGTTTTTTTCCTTGAATTGTACCGTCTAAAGATAATTTTTGTTTTTACATCGTTTCTATTCTGTTTTATGTAAAGAAATTCGTAAAGATTTTAACTTTAAATTGTTTTATATCTGACAATTCTTCAATTTTATTCGTAACACTTGCGTGTTTTTTGGGGGAAGAAGGAAAAGTTTTGATTCTGTAGTTTTTCTTGGGATTTTTTTTTTTTATTTTAGTAGTTTTCGAAATCGCTTAGAAAGGTAAAAAAAAAAGTTCATTTGTGTAATTTATTTCTATAAGAAGGAGAGAAAAAATTTCTATGCAAAGTTTTGCAAAGAACAGATTTAGCTACCCAAGGTGTGCTTTTTTTTTAAAAAAAAAAATTATTGTTATTAAAGTACGCAATTAAATATAAGAATTAAAGTAAAGGATGAAATATCGAGAAATGGACAATATTTAACTTTTCCGATATTAAAATTAAAGGAAACGGTAAATTATTAAATTGAATATATTTAAGCTAAATGTAATTAAAATTTAAGTGACGATAAATTATTAAATTGGATATATTTAGCTACATGTAATTTAAATTAAAGGAAACAATAAAAAATTGAAAAGTGATCTGGTACGCCTAAAATGATCCAACTAAAACAATAATCTCTTGGGTGGCTAATAAAAAATAAAAATAAGAAAATATCTGCCTCGCAACTGTCCGAAAATTCTGTATAAGGTTATTTATTTTTAGCCATATCTTGATTCCAGTTTACATATGATTTAAGGTAATACATAAATCGATACGTAAATAAAATACTCAATTTTTATATTTGTTTCACTTCAATCCAATAAAAAAAAATTGGAGGAAATTTATTATGGCACATTTTGGCAAATTAAATTCATTAGCGGTGAAAGCAGGTGTCAGAAATATATTACATATATTTTATCTCAATCCAATAAAAAATTCAGGAGAAATTTATTATGCCGTATTTTTGAAAATTAAGCTCTTTACTGGTAAAAACAGACATAAAAAATATACACAAAAACAAGATATATTTTTGAAAAGTGATCAGTTACGACATTTTTGGGTAAACAAAAACAATAGCCTCTTGGGTGGCAGAAAAAAAAAATCCACGAAATTCCCCCTCCCCGTCCTATCTTTGAAACTTAAAAAGAAATAATTTTTATATTATTAGCCTCACTCGAAATAATTCATATAACTAGCCTTCCTCGATCTCAAATTTGCTACACTCTCTTTCACCACTTATTTTATTAAGGTTTGTCAAAATATCACTGACCCATTCCGGAATTTTTTTTTAAAATTCTTTCACAAGTATCACCGAATCTCATCTTTCGTGTCAATATTTAACTTCACTCTTACACTTCTGAAATCCCCAAATAAAGAAAAAGATGAACTTAACCTTCGCCGACTCACTCATCTTTCCAAAGGGTACTGGAAGAACCCCCTCGATATTTAAAGAACTCGAAAAATAAACATTCTTCTCTCACTTTATTTTTTTCAATACTTTTGATCCCGATCTGTATGAAAAAAGTGACCTTTCTCCATCCGACATCATCGACGAATTGTGACGTAATCGCTTTGGCGAGCTTCTGGCCTTTATTTACGGCAACCCTTAACACTTCTCGAGCCGGATAGCTATGAAACTCCTTCTTCACCGTCATTACGATATCCTCTCCACTGTCCGTCAACACTTTTGACCTTTGTCCGTTGTTGACGAAACGAGAGGGAACTGCCGTGTTCGCGGCATTGGGGTCTTTTCCTTAAGAAAGATGTTCAAGAACGAAAGACTTTTATCGCCTGGTTGAAGTAGAGTTCTGTTGCCTACTTCACTGCGTGGCTTCAATGCGGGTTGACGGGCATTGCCCTAGCCTCTGTGGGACCACCTTCGTGGATATTTTGAATACAAACAACTTTATCTTTTAAGTTTCTTATTACGCGGTGGCAATAGTGATACCGGTTTGCGTGAAAGAACTGGAACATTTTGATCAGCCAATTTCATACAACGCTAGAACTTCGCCGGTGTTGTGTGTAAATAATGAGTCGTGCTTAAATTGCGTGCGATTGGATTTGATATTGACGTTGTCATGGAAAAAAAAGCTGTTTTGTTTCATTCTGAATTTGATACTGTGACTTGTTCGGACGTTCAATAATGTAATTGGATTTTAAATTTGACATTGTGCTCTTTTTTATTTCTTTTTTGACTGTGGACTATAAAATAAACATTGAGACTATAGAAGGGAATATTCACATCGCAGAAAATTGTTACAGGTAAGTTTCGTACCGAAACGTTAGTTTTTCCGTTTTGTTATAGCTTCTCTAATTTATTTAGCAATAGTTACAAATTGGTTTGGAAATTTTTTTTAATGTTAGAATCATTTTTTGTGTGTAAATTTCAAAGTGTGTATCGAAAGTCATTTAGCGTGTCTTCAGTGTAATTTTGATATTCGTTCCAAGTAAGTAAATAGAGCAATTTTTATTCGTTTTATTTTTTATCGTGATTCCAAAATTCTTTTGATTTAGAAGCTAGCTTCTCGTTTTTCATTTTAAAAGTATATTTGCTTTGTAACTGACTCACAAGTATGCCAACTTTTGAATCGGGAAGAGCCGTGCTCTTGTGCCCTGCTAAAACTTCCGAATTTCTTTTAAAATATCATTCTCTTCATAAGGACTCTACTCGTATCCTGCAATTTTTATTAAAAATCCGAATTTATTTTTCAAGTATTATATTTTGATACTCTCTAGCTAAAATAAAAGTGGCTTATTACGTGGTATATTCTTCTGTTTTGGAAACTAAACTGATGTTCTAAAGAAAACTAAATTTAAATTTTTCAGAAGTTGTTATCTTTGTCTGAACAAATGGATTAATTTACATCTATGCATTAGCAAAAATATTTATTTTAACTTAAAAGGAAACCTGTCTTTTTTTAGTGGAAGGGAGACCCAATTGTGGTAAAGACCTTCAACACTTGCTTTTGATCCAGAATAATGGACTTCTTAACTGATAACCCATTATGTAACTTCGGTTTGATACCGACTAAACAAAAATGACTTATGACTGCTAGTTTATAAAAATATCTGGAATGAATTCTAATTTGTTATTTCGTTGTTATTAATCGAAACTCTAAAATAATGCATTTTTTTTAAAAAAAAAAAATCAAATTTGTTATAATGTTGATATTAATTGGATTTCTTAAACACTATTTATTTATTTTTTAAAAATTACAATACCATGTATTCTAGTATCGTTTTTACTGAAACTCGTTGTTGAAGAAGCTGCCTATCGAAAAATAAATCTAATGTATATTTAACTAAACTGTTTTTTACTAGGTGGTTTTTTAAAATTAAATTTTTTTATGTACAAATTTATGTTTTTTGTTCATGATCTGAATACGCAAGTCGTGTTGAAATCAACTGCTATTCTTAATATAACATTTGGGAAATTATGTTTAAAAAAAAAATGGAAAACAATCTGTTCTCGTTCACATTTCGGAGAAAAAAACCATATGCATTTGAAACGAAGAGAAGGGGAAAAAAATTCCCGTGATTTAGCTCTGTTCCTTTTAATTTGGCTTGATGTCAAAAATTCTAGCACACTCGATGCTTCACTCTACCCACTCCCCCCGATACATCATCTAGATGTGTGCATGTTATCCTCATTACTTCCGTATAACCCACATAGAGATTAAAATTTGAAAGAAGTGTGTGGTAGATCCTGGTACAACTTATTTGTGTGAATAAACGGGGTTAGGTTTTGTAAACGGGTTTTTTTTTTTAATTAAAAAAAATGCATGTTTGAGATATATTTAGCTCTTAGGTAATGCCTAAACTGTTTTTTTGAAGATTGTCAACGGAAAAAGGTGAATCCGTTATTTCAAACACATTTTCGGACAGAAAATAGCTTTTATACTCATGTTCTATTGCAACAACTTTTTCACATGCGGAGCAGAATTTGCCAAGATGTCAGTTGGAACAATTAATAGGTGCCAAGATTTTTGAAAATAACGCCTAAAACTGACTTTCAAGGCTGATAAATTGTCTTTACGAATCATCATCGTATTGCACGAGATTAGTATTTTAAGTGTGGGGCTACAATTTTTGATTTATAGTCTCCTGCAGGCACTCTTACATCAAGCTAGTGCTCCCCCCCTGAAAAAAAAAAAACAGTTATGGTTATTCCTAGTATACAGTTCATGTATACTAGGAATAACCATAACTGTTATTTTAGGAATAACTCTGTTTCAATTAATTCACGATTTGGTTTTCAATATTCATCTTTTATATTCTTTTTCTTACATTTGAGTATATACAGTTAAATATCCTTTTCACTCTAAAATGTAGAATTTCATTTTTATTATAAATTTCTCATTTTTGAAAGACTTATTATTGTAAATTGGATTATGTTTCAAAATAATTTCAAATCAAATTAATGTTCGACCCATTTTTGTAAAAAATGTTTCGAAACGAAGCTTGCATCTTAACAAACATCTTAAATATGTTTTCTAATAGAAATGTCACCTATTCTTTAATATTGATTCAAAAGTCTTTCTTTCTTTTTCTTTTTTTGTGCATTTAGGTGATTTATTTCTATGGCTTATTCTTTGACTTTTTGTATACGATGATTTAAATAGGATTTAAAATTTGAGTTTATCTGTCAGTCTATTTATGAAGAATAATGAATTTTTTTTTTTGAAAAAACTTTTGTCTTTCTTTCAAATTATGCATTTATCGTGGGGGGGGGGTGTTTTATAAATAAGCATTTGAATTTTAATCAACTTTCAGTTTAAAACCCCCCCCCCCCCCTACAGTTTGTTTTATTTCATAACATTGTAATTATAGTATTTAGTAATCTTAAAATGTAAACATCAAAACTTATCCTTTTTATAAGAATCGAATAAATCATTAGGGCCATTTCAGTTTCACATTGTAATAATGTAAAATTTGTTGAAAATATGAAGACATTTTAATTAAAGTATAAATTTCACGGCTACATAATTTTTTTCCTCTACTTTTGCATGTATTTGCAGATATGAAAATTTAAGCGATAGTGAAAGTTGAGTAATAGTATCTTTTTACTCGCACAAAAACTTGATTAACTTTTTATACCCCGGTGGATTTTTTCATTCTCCAGTGAAGGCGAAATCGTTTCTTGGATCAGCGATTTCAATCAGTGAAATTGTTCAGCCTTCAAGTCGGTAGGAATTTGTAATGAAAGGAAACTATTAAATTGTGAATGACCCTCGAACATTTACTTTAAATCACGTGCTTTATTGGTTCAAAAGAAAACGTAACGAGCATTTGCACCGAATTTTTTTTCTTCTTTCTGTTTCTTTTCCTATCTGCCATTTTCCATGTAGTATTTCCAGGATGTATGGGCATTACGCACACACACACATCAACATTAACGGGAGGTTAATGGTCTAAAAGAGTGGAGGGGAACCTCTACCTCTTGAGGTGGATTATGTTGCTTTTGAACAAATATTTTGCTGTTTGAAATATTTTACTATTTGAATGTGTACTTTTAAATTGTCAATATTTTTTCATGATCATGTTTTTATATTACCCTTTGTTTAACGTGTAGAAGGACACCCTTTAACCAGATATTGGGTCCCAAACATAAGACGATTTCTTATACATGTGAATAGTATTAGATATATTAAAAAATTGCTCAATTCCTTGTAATTGAAATCTTCATTACTTGAGGTCGATACCCTATGATTATGTATCAGATGAGAATGACGAGGATTTAAATAGTTTCTTGGATGAATGAAATAAAAAAAAAATTTATATCTTGATGCAAAATACATAAAAGAAATTTTTTTTTAAATCAGATTTTAAGCCCCACAAATCGGAGGGTTCTTTATATACATTAAAATACGGTAATTTAAAATAGTTATATATATTTATCATGTAGATTAAATTTTAGTTAGTGAGTTTCCGTTTTTATATTATGCGTATGTAAAATCTATCAATATACATTTATTGTTCTGTTATCACTTTTATGTAATTAAATTTTTTAAATTTTGCCCGCTCGCCTTTTAAGGGAATAATAATTGAAAAGTTCAAAATTTATATCAGGATTGATGAATTCAGTAAATTAGAAACCAACATGTCTCCTTTCGGTCACATTTGATTAAGAAATTGTTCGTTTCTATAAGTATAATTTTAATTTGTTAACGAAATAATGTTACTTATTTCTTATTTACATGTAAAGTCGGGAGGAGAGTTCTTTTTACCTTTTTGATGTTCTCTGTTGGGAAGGTCTATTAAATCATAGTTAATGCTATTCTGTAATCGTTTATATTTGATTAATTTAAATCTATGATTCTCAAACTTTTTTTTGTCAAGGTACTCCTTGAATGACTGCGAAGATCGAACGTATCCAAAACTCTTTTAGTGCCGATCGACAATATATCGCCATTCTACAACATTTGCGAAAAGTGCTAATGACATGCAACCTTTCGTATGCTATGGCATCGTACTATTCACATCATGAGAAAACTCGCCATTTATTTTGAGATGAATAAATTTTTAGAACATTATAAATAGTTTAATTCCTTTACAATTTTTTTTTAAAAAAAAGTGTTTATGGATTTAACTTTTTATATTTATGTGGGTTGTTACACGCTTCAGCGATAAGAGACCGTAATCGCAGGATTTAAATAGCTATTAAAGGGAAAAAAATGTCTCCTTAATACGAAATAATGTTGCATAGACACATCATGAGTTAATTTTTTTAGTCTTTCCTTGGCCTTTGTAAAGATCATATCTATTTCTTTGCTGTAAGTGTTCGAAAAATTTCACTTTTGTGGTTGCTGTTGTTTTACAATTATGTCAAACATTCTTGTTTCTGATACATTGATAATTGATAGCTGAGATTTTTTAAAAATTTGCCGCTGCCTTTTTTAAAAAAAGACATTGTTACGGATGATACAGAATTCATTCAATTTATTGATGAGTTGGAAATAAGTGAAGAAGATATTGATGATGATGAACTGTTATTGGCCGAGAAATCGGCGTCCTCGTAGAATACATAGTGGCTGTGAAAATAGTGAAGAAATATCGGAACACAAGAGAATAATAGCGATAATGAGGAATCTTTCGAATTTACCGTGATAAATGATTGTGAATGTAATTCTCACCGATTATTTTGGGAATCCTCTACTCCTAAACATATGCCACCGAAAAATTTGAAACATATTTTGGTTTTTATGAACTTTTCCCCAAACAGCAAATTCGTCAAATTGGTCAGGCCTTCTTCGTTTAGGTATCATGCTTTTGGTTGGCAATAAAAGGATTATGTTAGAATATTTGTAATAATACACATGTATTTTAGCTCTTTGGTAATTGTTGTTTATTTCTACCTGAGCTACTCACTTGCCTCTCAGAAAGGGGTCTTTGTGTATTCCCAGGACTACACGTACCTCAGTTTGAGAATCACAGGGTTAGATTGTTTATGTCCTCACTTGGCCGTTTAAAATAAATAAGAATTAAAAAAAAAAAAAAAAAAAAAAAAACTCAGATGTGGCCTTATTAGATTATTTATAAATTAATGATGCGGCCTTATTGAATTGAAAATACCCTATGTCATCGCAGTTTAAAAAAGATTTCTCACACATGACCTAAAAGTATTATGGCTTGATAAATTTATAGTGGGTTATTTATTATTTTTTTTTAGGTTTTCGATTCTGCTCATATTTTGGTCTATTTAAAGGATTATGTCTCTTTAAGTGACTAGAGATAACTTTTATTTCATCAATTTGTTAAGCGATATTTATTTCACCGAAGAACTATTTGAGATTTTACATCTGATAATTGTTTGTTTTTAATTTGTATTTACTTGTGAGTAAAAGTTTTTGAAATTTATTCAGTGTGAGGAAATTTTAGAATTGAACATCATTTTTATTACTGGGAACATAAAGTCTAAATGCAGCTTTCTTCAGTATCTGTTTGAAGTCAAACATTCATTTCAGATGTTAATTTAATGTTTAACGAATGAATTGTAAGAAAATTTGATTCAAACTTATGTTTTCAAATGCTGCATGCTTATATAAGGAAACTAGTGTTATCAAATGCACTTGTATATATATATATATATATATATATATACACACACACACATTAAACACGTAAACAAAATTAATTAATTTCTACACAAACTGAATTTATTGAATTCTCTGAAGTTAAGTGATATTATTTTGTAGCTTCTGTTGCAGCCAATGATAATTTATATTAATAAGTAACATTTCTTCAAAATTGTTACAAGGCACTTTGAAGGAACAAACTTCAATTATATTCCAAATTTAAAAACTATTGCAGTTAAATAGCAACTAATTTGATAAAATTAGGCGATAGCACATATCACGTGTATCAGTACAACTAATTATTTTCAGTAGCGATGTTTTCAGTATTCTGTTCGTAGTTTTAAATGTTTAAAATGAGAAATGTCCGTTTAGGCAAAACTAAATTTATTAAGTCGTTTGCACTAAAAATAGAAAAGGAAACACGTTCCTGCAAAATAAATGTACCTTAATCTTTCTTAATTAGCTAGAGAAATTGTTTATTATTTTTCATCGGCATTTATTTTGAAATAACAAACAACAAATTGTCTCTTTTGGTCTATGACAGTCACGAAAAAGTCGTTTGCATGCAATAGTTTGTCTATTAAAGCGGGTGTCACTTGATGTATACATTATTTCCAAACGTGATTACAGAATAGCGTGCAGACGACTTTTTCGTTTCTTAGCAATACGAATGACCGAAACCGGAACTGAAGTGATTCGCTATGCAAGTTCAATTCGTTCCTGTTTAGCAAGAACGATTCAAGGTAGCAGCCGATTTTTTTTTTAAGTAATGATGTGGAGTACCAAGAATTAAAAATGAGCTGGATTTTGGCTCTCAATTGTTGTTGCGATTAAAGAGAAATGATGAAAATTAATAGGTTTTTCTTTTATGGAACTAATGTTTTATCACATTACCGAGAAAAGTTGGACAACCGATTTATTGATATTTTTTTCAGTTTTCTTTTGTATGTTGATGAATGAACCTCTAACCACTTCGGCGAATTGATGGATTCAGTTTTGAAATTGCATTTAAGATTTATCTGCTCGACTACTTT
The DNA here is from genome assembly GCA_019974015.1 of Nephila pilipes. Lineage (NCBI taxonomy): Eukaryota > Metazoa > Arthropoda > Arachnida > Araneae > Nephilidae > Nephila > Nephila pilipes. The sequence goes on along the minus strand of BMAW01096698.1, from coordinate 97,212 downwards.
ATTTAACAACGATTTCCGAGAACAGAATTCTTTTTATCATTATTGGATGGGAGGAAATTTCTTTACGTATATAAATGTTTGAGTTTCATTTCTATTTAAGTATCACATGCAGTGCAGCTGTGGTGATACAGTAATATGCTCTGTCAAAATTTTTCTTGGATGGGAGTGAATAGGATTTTTTTAAAGCTTCGTGGAAAAGTAAACGTTGACAAAATTTTAATGACTATAGAAGTTCGAAGAAAATCTAAATTATAATTGTGGTTGAATAAAGAAATAAATTGCGTTTTCTTTGTCGTTGCTTCTGAAAGAGACTATTTGTTTTACAATTACTTATAATTAGTTTACTGCGAACTTTTTAGCTATGTAAAGATCTTTTTGAAAGTTTTTACACCAGAAGCCCATAATTGTGTAAATAGTTATAAATTTGACACTGTATTTCATGAGAAATTGTCGTATGGAGTAATAGGAATTGTTACACATTACATCTAATTTGTTCAAGGTCGTCAGATTGACATTGAAGGAAAATTTGGGGAATGAGATGTACCAGTTCATGTCGTATTCTCTTTTTTTTTATGTGATTATTAACCGTGGTAGTCTGTGTTAACCGTGATCATAATCGCGAAATTTCATGGCCGACGACATCAGAGACTTAGTATCACGAAGTCGAGGAAAAAGTACCTGGTCTTCTGATGTCGTCATCTTCACTTAACATTCACTCAGAGTTATGAGGTTCGTCACCAATAATTCCCATGTATCTTCAGAACAATATTAATTCAAACAAATCAATCATCTAACTGGCATCTTATGTTATACAAATTGAGTTAAGTCATTAATAATGCATTGTTTAATTGTAATGTGTTCTTTTGACTGATGGATCAATTTTTTTTTCGTATTTACATGCTTGAGAGTTAATTATAGTTTATTCAGAATTCTTGATCAGATTCTTTTCAACTTAATTTATAAAAATAGCTTTATGATTGATCGTACATGTATGATATTTTTTAGAGTTTTTCTTTCAAATTCTGTGAATTGAAGGGTTAAAATTTATTTTATTTTATTTTATCTTCGTTTACTGTGTGTTGGAAAACAGAAAATGTTTTTTTTTTTTGTATTTTGCATTTAATTTAAAAATTCACAAAAGTGAAAAAAGAATTCAATTTTATATTTTAGATTGCCTACTTTCTTTCTTTTTTTTTTCTTTCTTTTAACGATGACTCTAAATTAGATAACTCTGGCTCATCTCTCCTGCTGATGTGATTTCATCGAAATGAAATATTTCGTTCGTAAAAACCATCGGAGGATTCCAACAATTAATGGTTTGGAAAAGGTAGAGCAAATCTTACCGAAATGCGTTCCGTTACGAGTTATTTTCTTTCATTTTCTTTTCTTTTTTCATTCTTTTTTTATTTTTCTAAACTGTTAGTGCCTTCTCAGTATGATGAATGATTTCCTAGTTCAATATTGCGGTGGGGTTGAGGTTATTTTTCTTCTGTGTGTATGTTATTCCCTTATATGCAGTGACTTATTTTTTCCGGACATGGCGTAGTGGGTACTGCGAAGTGCTAAGTTACCTGCTTCTTAGTTGATGATGGATAACTTAGATAAAATATTTTCTTCTACTTCATAAAATTCGCCCCTTTCTTCTTTTGTTAAAAGTAGAATGAAAACTCTTAAAAATGGAAGCGAAATAATGCAAAAATACATCGTGGTGCTATTTATGAATATATATATATATATATTTAAAAAAATATATAATTCCGCTTCCGTTAATTTATTCTTATGTAGAATTTTGATAAAGTTATCTTGTTAAGTTTTTGTTAGTTATGTTTAAAGCGTTCTTTCATGTTAACATATTTTATTACTGAACATCTAAAAGATTTCTGAAATTAATGGAAAAAAATAGAAAATGTAATACAGTTTGACCTTATTACTATGCCTCCTTCTCAGGCAAGGGGTTACGTTTTGATTAGCTCTCCAAGAATATATAAGAATCGAGGAGCAGTCGGAATTTTCGAATTTTGGCCCAGAAAAAAAATATTTTATGCGTATTACGTTTGTCAAGACTCTAGTAGAGAGAAGATATTATCGCCTTTTTTTTCTTTCTATTTTAATATCGTGGGAGGAACAGGCCATGAAGTTCTTTTTTGCGATAGCAAACTTTTACTCCAAATGAGAGAAATTAGAAACACGAGAAAGAAATAAGTCAAATGATGGTTACTCACCTGACAATGAACAAAAAAGAAGCACAGGGGTAGTGAAGAAATTTTTACGTAATCAGAAGTAAAAGAAATAAACCAATAAAAGAGTCGCAGGATGGGAAATCTTAAAAAGCATTCAATAATGGACGAACAGTGACCAAAGGGGGGGCGAGGAACGAAACCCGTCACTATCGTTGGAAGAAACTCGGCAACGAAGCAGAAGCTGGAAAGGAAACAAAAATCCGGGTGTGCAAAAAAGCTTTAAAAAGATTCCGAAAGACTAAAGACCAAGAGTTTTGAAATTAGCCGACGGTCGTAAATCGCTATCCAAGTAAAGAGTGAGTAAAGTAACGAGAATTAGACATAAAGAAAGCAAAAAGAGCGAGGGAAAGTCCACGTTTTGAACTTCTGGGGTTAGAAGGGTAGTCCCCTGATCGTAAAGTGCACACGAATCGTCACAAAAAGCAGAAGATAAAAATCTGATGAAGCGGAGATAAACAAAAAGTTGTATTTGAAATGCTTCCTTTGAAAGTTTGGACTAAAAGAGGGTCGACCGTTTTAATACATTTTATTTATTTATTGAATCTGAATGTTTAAATTGGATATGAATATCACTATTTCTCTCGGAATGTTTGGATCCTTCTTCTATTTTATTTAAAATAATTTTAAGATCTCATGTTCAGTGAGATCAGTTACTGGCCAAGTTTTAAGAGAGGTAAAGATCCCTCCCCCTTTTATTAGGAGATTTCGTTATAATTAAAAATAATGTCGAAAGCTAGTAAACGTAAAGAAGAAAATTCATATCGATGTTGTAATTTGTACTATCGTTTTCGTATATTTCTATTATTGCTTTGTGTATCTCGCTTAACTCGTGGTGTAATAAACATAGACCCCCCGACAATTGAGAATTCACGGGTCAGACTGGAATATATGTTATGTCATGTATCTCAAAAGTTAATATATTTAAAAAAAAAAAAAAAAACTCTGTAAATCTTGCTTTAGAAATTTTATCTCAATAGCTTGTGATTTATGCCAAATCCTTGCTTTGAAGCATTATGGTCTTTTCAATTACTTAACTGCACCTGCAATTACCCACCATTATTCGCAAATAATGAGAATCTCTTCATCTAACACAATAATCATAAGTGGAAGCAAAAAATAAATAAAAGAACGTTAATCATGTTCTTCTCTCACAAAGGGAAGGCTGAGACTTCTTTATTTATTCACCACGTATCACTGACAGGTCAATTAACATTGACATGCAGGATCCAAGCCAGGCGAGAGAACTTTTCCTGGTTTATGCAGGAACATTTCCTGGTTTATGCATTACTCTTTTCTCCCGCCCTCATGATGTTGTCGATATATCGTTCCTGATTTCCGTTCTTTCTTCCACCTACTTTCTCGATGTCGTCTATGTAATCTTCATTTACAGGTACCTCCTCCTGTCTTTCGGTGCTGTGTATAAATGCATTTTTCATCTCAAGACATATTTTTTTTTGACGGTATATGTATGTTCAACGAATATAAAATTATTCCCGAAAACTTTTGTTTCTTTTCCTGTGATACGAGTATATATCCATATAAATCTTTGGGTTTGAAAACCTCATTAACATGCCCACAATATAGTGTTGCGTTAATGTTATTTTTTTTTTGTTATAAGATTACGCAAAAGTGTGCTTATTAAAACACTGCGAAAAAATGTGAAATTTATTACGAAAAGTATCTTTTTAACTGTCAATGGCTTTTTTTTACTACAAAATGCGATTTTTTGTAAAGCTGAAGTTTTTTTTAACTTCATACGGATACACCCCATTTTCTGGAACGTTTTCAGTAAAATATGCGCCGTTCTATAATATATATATATATAGTAAAAAATTTCTCCAAAGAATTTCCTTACTTTTTAGTGTAAATTCTTATTATTTTGCTTTGTAATTTCAATAAGATTCACAATTTTTAAGTGACTGTAATAATGTATGAATTATACATAGTGTGGATGTTAAAATTTTTGCCCACATTATTTGGCAGAAAATTAACTATTTTTTATTGGTTTTCGGAAATAAAATATACGATTTGTGTCGAAATGAGCCAGCAAGCCATGAAGCAAAGTTGTTAACGCTCATCCTGATTAACTGAATAATAAATTGAAATCTTCAACACAATAAATATCAAATACATCCAAAATTCGCTTAAGGAAAGATGCAGAAATTTCAACTGTGACTAATTATTAGGTTATAAAATAATTTAAAAAAATTATTAAAAATCTTGGGAGCTTAGCTTTTTATTAATCAGATTCCTTTGAGGGCCTCAGACTCATAATATCCGAGTTCGAATACTCTCTTGTTTATGTTCCCAAATTCCAATGAGTAAACAAAGAATGTATTACCGAAAACTCATTTGCATTGAATTAAAGAATAAAATAATCACCAATTAGCAAACAGCATGGAGCTTCCTTTATAGTATAAAAGTTTAAGGTAATTAGCAAAGGAATACCGTTTAGACAATGACTGTTGCTAAAACTAACTACATCAATCGTTTAGCCGTGAAAACGTAGCATAGACCAGACCTAGAGACAGCACCTGGTTCGTTTGATTGCACACATGCAGGTGCTCAATTAAAACGTATCAACTCCGGAAGGATATGCCGGTCTTAAAATAGAAAGATATGAAACTATTAAAGCGACAGATGAAAATCAATTTGCAATTAAGCGGTAATAGTCTCTTTTACTCATTTCGTGAATTCTAGGAATAATTAACTTTGCGATTTTTGGGTCGGTAAAAAAAAAAAAAAATAGTTCGTCGCTTTTCCAGTAAGAGATAGCTACGATTTTAGATAAATGCTTGAAATAATAAAGGAGTAGACTTCGTTGTATGTAACAAAACTATTTACTATTAATATATTTCACATTAAGTCATTACCTGAGTGTACTTCACGATAAAAAGAAAGTGAGCAATTAATTGTCCAGATTTATTGCTTTCATTCACCGCTTAGCTTTTTCACGCAACGATATATTTTAGGAAAACTCTCCAGACTTTAAGTCTACTTACTATATGTGTTCGTGCATGCCCTCACTTTTGTTATTATTGATTTACTATCGTAGACTAACCGTGCAACGACCTCTCATCGACTTAAGGAATGAAGGTTGCTCTGCCAAATTACCGCCTTATTGAATTTTGATTTTTAGCAAATGCTTCTCTTTGGAATAATAATAATAATAACGGAAGTTAAAGGCCAAACTCGTAAAGTAGATAATTCGTTATGAAGTCTTTTGTATAAAAGATCCCTATTATTGCAATTTTGTTGCGTAGGTAAATTATAATTATTGAAAGTGAGGAGACAGAAATCGTTATCGTTTATTTTGAATTCCCAGTTTTAAATATCAATTATATATTCTTTTTCGAACTGATTACTTTGCTTTTGTATGAATTTTGCAATAAATCCTTTCTAAATAAAAATATCAAATACTCTTATTGTCCTGTCTATAGATACGTAAGAATTTCCCCAAAAGCACTCATTAAAAATATATAATTAAGTTATAAAATCTGAACTTTGTGTTAAATTTTGAAGAATGTTTATCAGTTTAATAAAAGTAACAAAATGTCTTAAAATGTAGGTACCTTCAAAGGAAATCCCAAATTGACCTCGGGCGGAAAAGGAATTTATCATATTTTTTTTCTATATTTAAAAAAAATGTTGCTTTAAAATTTAAAAATGGAAACAATATGTTTCATAAAAGGATCGATTTGTTCAAAAAGTGGCAAAAGTGACTAAAGTATAAAAATACTATTAAAAAGTTCATTAACTGTTCATGAATGGATTTTGTTTTTGAGAATTATTTGTCAGTGGCAAGGATTAGATTTGTAAAATCAATAGTCCGTATTTTACGTATTCTTGTTGAATGATTAAATTTCATTGGAACTTCATACATGCAATTAGTATTCAGATATGAGTGAACTCATGTCTCAAATGATTGTAATAAGTTTGTGCATATAGTTTACATTATTGCTTCCAATGGACGCTTGATATTAACAGTTATTAAAACCAAAGCCCATCTCGATTCTGGTAACTACTGCGTGGGTATCACTCATCGTCCTACTTAGAAAATACTTTTTTTTTCTGTAGTTGATTGTGTGGGCTTTTCTGCTATCATTCATTTAACCCGCATGTGTCGTAGTTTGTTAGAGGGGGAAAATTATGATACATGAGAGTAAAATTCGAACTCAGAATCTTAAGAATGAACTTGTTTCGATTATTTTGAAGATTTAACGTCATAAAATTTTTTTGAAACGAAAGGGGGTGGGGAAGTAAAGAAATGTAACAGAGTGTTATTTCACGACACTATTTCAAAATTCTGGTGCGTATACTGCGCTAAATATGTTAAGAAGGAAGTGGGGAGGGGGGAGGATGTTTTGAGGTTCTTGAGACAAAAATGGTGGTTTTAAAAACTTTCAAAAATTTATAGATTTTGATCTTATTTTTGTAACGTTTCGGATTCATGTTACCGTATGAATGTTAATAATACACTACTGATTCTGGAAGAGTTGTACGCGGTGGCCCTGTGCTTGGAATCCAAAAAACTTCCCGTGTTCTTATTTATTTATGCTTCTACTATTATTAGTTACAGAATTGTTAACTTTTTTTTCAATGATGGTAAATAAATATTGATATTTCCTAAGTAAAGACTAACTATTGCGTAAATGAAAATATTTCTTCCCAAAAATTTTGTTCACCATTGAAAAAAAAGACGTACCTTTTTCACAAAAAGCAATTATTCCCTTCCGTTTTCTTCGACATTTTACGTCCTTGGTTTTTTGAAACGTTAAATAAATTTTGCTTAGTAAATAAAGAGGTAGGATAAAAATGCGATTTTTTTTTTGTTTCGTTTTGAATATTTTTATTTCGATTTCATAAAAGCTGAAAGAAAACTATTTTGAAAGCCCATGTACTTTATATATTTTATCTGGTTGATCTCGGGAACATTTAAGTTTTAAAGCTGAAGGTTTTGCATTAAAATACCATTAAAATATTGTTTTAGTATTATAAATAAATTAAAAGTCACTGTTTAAGTAGTTGGAAAAATTATAAAAATTCTGAACTCGTTACAAGTTAAATTGATATTCAGCTTGAGTTTACGGGAATAAAAACGATAAAAATCCAGTTGGTTCGTGCACTTCTAAATTTCGAGAAGTTTTTTTTTGTGTGTGTGTTTTGTGTAATTGCGTTATATATATGTATGCGTGTTTTTACATTTTAAGAAAACATTTTAAAAAATTGTCGTCTTTTATGCATTTTTATTATTTGTCTAAATTTAAGATATACGAGTGTACTGGATTTGAAAATAAAAGCAAGCTCTGCTTTAAGAAACATTTTTATATTTCATATTTTCCTGAATTAAAAACATGATGCAAGAAACTTGTTTGATACAAATTGCTTTTTTTATTTTTGTTTCCCACACGTTACATTAATAGGATGCGTAGGTAAGTAGAAACATCATACATAATCTATGTTCATCTTCACCGGAATTGAATCTGAACAGATGTCCTTATTTATTTTTATTCTAGCTAATCCTTTTTACACGACAAATGCTTCTATTAGATGTTTTCAACCTAGTCTATTCATTTGTCAGTTCTGTGCTGCAGTTTCTTTTCCTTTTCGTTCTCTTTCATTTCTGATCGTCGTGTAGGTTTTGCTCTTCTTATTTTCTATACAAGTTGCTTTCCTGCACGCCACTTGTTCGTACGGGGAAATCGACTTTCAGTAAATGGTTATTAAAAGTGTGGTGAGAGATTTGAGGTTGTGGGATTTATTTCGATGTCGATAAACATTTGTCTTTAATTTTCAACCCAATTAAATGGATTTCAGACTTTCTATTTCTTTCCGGACTCTGCTTTTGGACACATATGGTAACAAAATGCAGATTAGAAATTGATCAAAGCTCGTGATGAAGATTTCTTTTTTTTTTTTTTATCGGAAGAAAATCGATCATATTTAATTCAAGTTCACTGGAATTACCTCATCCGCTGCGTTAGTAATTAAAATAATTAGCATTCAGATGAATTTTGTAATGTTTATTTATAGGTTACTAATTATATCTAGAAGCTTAAAAAATGATGAAATTCAGTATTAGAGGGGAAAAATTCATTTAGCATGATTTATTCTTACAACTCCCTTTCAACTTCCACTATTGTCTTTAAAAGTTGCATCAGTAATAAAAATAGTTTCATGGTATTGTATTAATTTTTTGGAAAAAAAAAACATGTTATGAGGCAATTTATTTATAACGCTTGATTGATTTAACGATTTATAAGATTATTTTGAAACATCCCTAATGTCATAACCATTCTTTTTCCAATGGAGGAAAATGTAAGATAACGATTGTTTTATTTGCTTTATTCTTTTCATTAAAAAAAAAGTCTTTATACGAAAGCTTATTTTTCTCGTACTAAGAAAACTTTTCGTCGTCGTTTATTTTCCATGCTTTGTGAAAATGTTCATAAGTTAAGTTTTATTGGTTTCTTGTATTTTTTAAACAAATTAAATGATTAATATTACGTAATTACGAATATATATTTTTAAATTTCTAATTTTTAATTTGTGGAAGCATTTATTGTATTTTTTAGTTCTGCATGTGTTTCCTTTACATACATTAGTAACCTATTCATAATTGGTAGTTTAATTGACGATATTGAAAGTAAAGCCGATTCTTATACCTGTTATTGCTTCGTTCTTCGATATTGTTTAGTAGGCACATTCAAATTACCTTTTCGATAACTTTTTTTTTTATATCCTGAATGTGATTGTTATAAAGTTTTTTTTCTAATTTTTTCCCCACACAAAGATGGATAAAACAACTATTTTCCACAACTTCCCAATAAATTGATTTCCTTTCACAAATGTCTGTTGAATATTTCATGTGGGAAGATTTCATAGCATTGATTATAAAACTTTTCCCAATGCGAATAAAATCTAATCAATCATCATCGCTCAAAAATATCTTGGCGATTAAAAATACATTTCCAACTACCCTCCAGTCGTAATGCAAGTAAAGCATTTCCACTTAAACATACCTCGAATTTTTTAAAAACGCATTTCATTTTCTAACCTTTTATCCCGAAGGAAATGCATCGGTGAGTAGTGGAAAAAAAGTAGTACAAAAGAAACCTCCTTATCGCTTTTGAACTGCATCCAGCTTAATCATTCGGGGTGCTAGCATTGTCCGGACCCGGCGAAACGTGGGGGAAAAAATTCTTTGGGGAACTGAAAATCCGCCATCTCCCTCTGCTTGGGACTCGTGTTGACCTTTTGTGGCATTGGTTTGGCGAGTAATCGATTTTCCACCTTGGCGAATTTGGTGCCCGTCTCCTCCTCATCACCTTGGCCTTGTGGAATGGAATCAATGTTGGCTTTTATCCCCGATCATGTTAATAAATTGATGACGCCCCCTTCTATGATGAAGACCCTGTTTAGGACTCCATCCCACTGTTAATGGAAGGGATGTCTTCGATTTTCTCGTATTTTTCTATTTATTTAATGGGACTCGGGAATTTGCATTAGCCAGACGTACGTCTCATCTGGCTTGCTTTTTGGCAGTGATGAAGATGGAGATCGCTGGTTTTTTAGATGTTACCTTAATCTTTTAGCCTTGGTCCGTTTAACGGTTTCTTTTTCTTTACCCTTTACGTCATTTAGCTGAAGTTAATAGTTTAATTGAAATAATTATTCTTTATTAAAATTTTTGTTTTAATTAACTGGATAATAGATTTAGAGAAAAATTCTGAAGTACTTATGTGTATCTCCGTTCGATATTTTTGATGAGTTTTACACCTTTTCCCTCTGAATAAGTTCACACGTTAAGGAAGCTGTTTTGCGTTCGGAATTCTAATTTTTGTTGCAATTTATTACTGTGAAACTTTGTACTTCATATTGAAATTAGCGAAATTGAAATATTTTCCACGGTTGACCACTCATTATTTCGCTGAAAAACTGCGAATGGTTTTGTGAAATTTTACGCCAGATTTCAAAGATTTGACTTAAACTCTTCGTTAAATGTTTTATTTTTCTACACTTTATTAACAAGTGCTAAAATATTGTTGTTTTGGGAAAATAGCGTCAACAGAAATGCGTGGGCGTAAAATAAAGGATACTTAGCGTTAGGTTCAAAAGATTGACCTTTTATAAAATATTATATTATTATTATAATTACATTTAGTTTAAGTTATGTTTACATTGCATTAACATCCGAACAGAATATTGTCTTTAATAATTTATCGTTTGCTCTTATTTAATATTTAGTTTAAAAATTGATTTTTGTTGCAAAATCTTCTGTTTTTAGCCTTTTTCTTGTTAACATTTTGCAATGTGTTTGTATTTTAGAATGTTTCGCTGATGAAAATAAAAATGCATTAGGAATCCGTAGAAGGCATTTTCTTTTCTTGGTGGTAATTGCCTCTGTGGAGCCTGGGGCTCGGAAATACGTTCACTTTACGCTACTTAATATTCCTTTTGAATAATACTACTTTTTCGGGAACGTTACAGGGAAAAAAAAAGTTAGCACATGTTAAAATGAAATTACCAAGGCCAATTTCAATTTTTAAAAAAATATTTTATTTTCATAAAGGTTTGAAATTATTTTGTATTTTCATTCTCTTAATTAGATTTTCTTATTTATGTGTACTTTTCACGGCATTTGAGAATGCGTAGAATTTGCAACTATGTTTATTATATTAATTTAAATTAAAATTTTTATGTTTAATACTTTGTAACTATTCTGGGGCTCTTTGTAATATATGAAAAACTGGCATGCAACTCCCATTGATCTGATGCGTGCTCACCTTTTTTTTTTAGAATACGTGTATACTCACTTAATTTGGAAAGATACAATTTTATTTCGTTATTTTATTTTATCATTAATACTTAGATGCAAATGTAAGATATTTTCTACAACCCAAATACGATAACCATCTGCAACAATTCTTAGTAAAATATCTTGCCTTCCATTAAATTTTGGAATTTCGAATTATCACCATGCAGATCTGTAGTGAATATTAACTCGTGAAAACCTTTTAAAACTGGTTACAGGACATGACCGCAGAATGTCATTCTACACCCCCATACTTAGATCCTTGTAGCTTCATTGAGTGGACGAAGGTTAATAGAGCTACTCGAGCCGACCATATTTATGATCGATAGCGCTGTATATTCGTGATTGATAGTGCCTCTAGGACTGACTATAGTAATGATTGATAGCACCAGGATATTGCCCTTTTAGCAGCTGTTTGCGAACCAGTAGAATATACTTGGTTAATAACATACTGCGGCGTATATCTAACGAACCGGTGGAATTTTAAGCTGTAATTTACATCGGTAAAGATGGTGTGCGTCTTCATTGTGATGAGATGAGTTTGTATGTATATATTTTTTTGCAACGCAAATTTGAAGTTGCTGTATAATTTGTCATTTAACCGAATATTGGAGCTCTATCAGTTTCATAAATGTATTTTGCATTGCAGTGTTACTGAATAGATAATAGAGACGATTAGGAATATCATATCCAAACTGTGTGAATATTAGAGCAATTCGTAGATATTTGAAAATAGTGCGAAACTTATTTTTGTAAACGAACTATAGTTATGCGTCGAGATGGTGTTCTGCATAATTTAAAACCACAAAAATGACGTTTGAACTAGTACTGACCATTTCTATCTTCCGTAGTAAGTCAAATAAAAAGTAAAAAATCAAATTTTACGCAGATCAACTCGTATTATTTCTCAGAATTATTATAAGCGGAATCGAGCCTTGATACCATTGATCACTTGTCCCTGCTACTCTACTGATCATGTTACAGTGACCTTTATCCTTTACTTGAGCAACGATAGCCTAGTGGTCATGGTCATTGCCATTGTTGTTTTCGTCGAATGGTGGGTTCGAGTTCTGATTCCACTAAAGACCCACCGTGTAGCATAGCTGGTGCACGCTAAATCTGATCGAGGCCCCAAGTCCTCTCGTTTGCGTGGTGCGGTAGTTAGGAGAGGAAGGGTCCAACTCGGGCGTCGTTCTTCACTTGAGCGAGTGACGATTTTCAAAATTACGAGGTCCGTCGCCAACAGCCCTCACCCGATCACTTTTCAAAGTTTAATCTTAAAATTTTTTGCGTATATTGTTGATGTTTACTTCCTCCAGCAAATAACTTAATTTTTAAAAATACGTCTTAATTCTTTTTAGTAAAAGTTTTTGCGTTCATATTTGATACCTGCTTTCACCAGTAATGAACTTAATTTTCAAAAGTATATGTTATAATAAATTTCACTTAATCTATGTTATTGGATTGAATAAAGCACATATATAAAAATCAATTCATTTTACAGCATCAATAGTTACGTTGAACTAAAATATATTCAATGTAACAATTTATCATTTGCTTTAATTCTATTTAATTGAATAATTTAATTATATAAAAAAAAAAGAAAATTAAACACATTTGGTGCGGAATTTGTTCTTCGCATCACATTGCATAGAACAATTTCTGTTCATTTTTTGTTTCATTTACTTAACCTCTTCACAAGCATTAAATTATTATGAATGATTAATTTTTCAAATAAATCTGGCTTTCTTACAAAATATACTTATCGTAGTTTGATATGCGCTTTTGTTTAACATTTTTATTCTTTTGTTCTCATATTTTCATAAGACGCTATTAGTGGATGAATCACAGCTGTATTTGTGTTATGTTACATGTGTGTAATTCGCGAAGTATTAATAAATCAGGAAATCCGCTTTCAAATCACTGTTTCTTCATTTTCGAAACATTGTCGCTTTATTCATATTATTACCTAAATTGTTATTCCGCTGTTGTCTGCTCATGTTTATGCTATGGTAATAATTTCATTTTAAATGGAATAATAAATGAATTAATGAAAATGTATTGTTTTTTTCCCCTCGCTTCCTAAAGGTAATCAATTTTCCATTTACTATTTGAATTTCCATTTAATTTTTGTTAGTACAGTTATTAATTTCGTTAGTAAAAAAGCTATTTTTATAGTATCGTGTGACTTGAAATCATTTAATCCCCATTTTATCTTAGAAGGAAATGAATAATAGTTTCTTTCTTTTTTTGTAGAGCAACATTATTTTTGGATGGGATTTTGATAATGACGCACTTTTCTGGTAATTCTAAAAACTGGGTAATGCATTCGATTTTTTTTGAGTTTTTCGCAACATTTGAGAACCAATAAAATTCGAACAATTTTTTTCCCCCAGCATGATGCTATCATTTCGCTAAAGTTAATTTTATCCATGTATGAGGAATGGAACGAAAATGTTGGTCTAGTATCATCTTAGGTGCTACAATCAACATGATAATTATATACTTGTTCAAGTGTCGTCTGTATTATTTAACAGCTGTTAAAAATGATGATGTCCATTTAAATAGCTTACGTGTAGCTTTAACGCAATAGTAATAAATGACATTGTCTTTGGTAATTTCATTTCAACATGAGCTTGGCGGTTTTTTTTTTTCTGTTCTCGAAAAAGTTGAATTATTCAAAACGAATATTAATGAATTTAAAGTAAGCGTACTTCCGAGCTCCAGGCTCCACAGAAGCAATTACTATAAAGAAAAAAAAGAAAGTACCATCACCAAATTCCTATTGCTTTTTCATTTTCACAAGAAAAACATTCAATTCTACAAAAGCGTTACCAATGTTGACAACAAAAAGAATAAAAACAGACGATTATATCATAAAAATCAATTTTTAAAATAAATATTAAAATAAGAGCAAACGATAAATTATTAAGTAGACAAAAATATGTAATAATTAAGTAGTAAAATTCTGTTCGGATATGAAAATAAGAGCAGACGATAACATTTTAATCTAAATATGTATTAACAAGGTTAATGAATCTGAAGCAAACTATATGTATTATTATAATCGTAATGTATTATAATGTCAATTCTTTGAAAGTAACTCCTCGTATCCTGTATTTTATGCTCGCACATTTTTGTTGAACGCCATTTTCTCCAAACAACAACATGTTAATAAAAATTTAATTACCAGCTTTGCAATATATATGCGTCGAACTAGACCCAGAAATGCATGTATGGGAAAGAACAGAAAAACTCAGAAGATATCTTTATTTTGGATCAAATAAAAATAAAATAGTTTCAGTGAAAAAAGAATTAAATAGTCAAATCATATATGAGTTAAAATAATTTATCACACTTTTAAAATATTATTAACAACAGTGCGAAATGTTCTTGAGCTTTTGTTCAAGTACTTTGGTGTTATTTGTATCAAACTGTTTCGAATTACTCAAAAAAAAAAAAAAAAAAAAACCCTAGGTGCATCACCTCATCGCGTTAACCCCGATACAAATGTGTAAATTAGTTTGGTCCAACATTAATCAGATCTGCAAAAACATTTCTTGAATACTTCCTTGTTCAAACAGAAAAATTATCTTGGATCCTAACTCCTTCTCAAGACTGTGACATCTCCAAACTCCCAATAAAAGGAAGAGATCAGCAAATTGATACATCGACCTACACTCAATTGAAACTAAATTTTAATCAAGTTGATATTATGCATTTTTGGGTTGATATTAGAAAAAAAAATACCCTGAAGTTGCCAAGAGCTGTGAAACGTCTCATGTCATATGTTTCAACCTATGTATGCGAAAATCTTGAAAACAAATTGGATGCTGAAGGTGACATTAGATTGTAGATTTCGACAACTATTTCAGACTTAAAAATACTTTGCAATGGGGGAAAAAAAATCGCAGACAAGTCATTAATTATTTTTCTTTTTATTAATTTGTTATAATTTGAAAAAATCGTTGCTTTTGTTTATTATACATATAATATATTTTAGAAACCCTCCCCCCTAATACCCATTAACTACCTTACCATTCATTATCTTATTAAGGCGTTTGCATTGTGATAAAATAGAGGTGTAATAATAATTTTATAAATTTAAGTATGATAAAGCTTTTATATCCTAGTTTTTTTTTCTTTGATCAAAGGGTTCCCCGAAGTTTAAAAGTTTGAATACCTCTGCTCTAGTATAACATTAATGAAACCAATTTATAATTATAGATGGAAGGAAAAAAAGAAAGATATTTTAATATAATCTCCCTTTTTGTGACTCCTTTCTTCTTTTTACCTTTTTGTATTTGAAACCGGCAGTTATTGACAGACGTAGCATCCACGTCCAGACTATTTATGTTTCGAAAGTAAATAATATGAAATGAATCAAATTACCAATAAATCCTAATTATATATCATTGTATAAATTATTCACCAGCAGTTTGCTTTAATCTGTTTTTATGGCTCATAATTCCATGTTCAGATCTCGAGCACATCTTATAGTGCTTGAAATTATAATGAGGTTGATACTTCATTTCCCAAACTACTCACTGAATATCTGGAGCATGCCAATATGAAAAATTTAAAACTTCGTTAAGTGTAACTCAAAAACCAAATTGAAACAAAAACGAATATCAAGTAACTAAAAAAAATTAACTTTTGATTATTATTTAATAAACGTTTTATACTTGGCTTAGAAAATGAGAATTTCGTATTTAATCATTTAATAGAATTAACTGAAATAGTGAAAAAATAGCTCGGAACTTACTTGCAGATTTCAACGTCATTTAAAATTAATTAAAATGGTTGAATTAACATTTTTCTTGCACTCCTTTAATTAATACTTGATTAAAACTCTAGAGCGCCTTCGAAAGTCAGTAATTTTAATATTATGTCTTTAAAACTCTTTGAGGCGATGGTTAGAAACTTTATCGCTTCGAGTTAAAACTGCAGCTGTCACCACTCTTCCTTTATTGAATGTCTCGGGATAATACTATTACGTCATAGCTCGGTGTACAAGAGTATTGGATAAGAATAACAGAAGCATTTTTTCCTCCTTTTTTTTTGAAGATACTTTTAAAGGTCCATTCAGAGAAGAAAAATGAGTTTCGAATTTGAATTTCAAAGCAGGTCTCTATCATTAACGTGCCAAAAAAGCTCAATTTAGAAAGAAAGAAAGGAAAGAAAGATAACTTTTGTATTTTTCGCGTTGATATCTCTTCTCGTAAACGAGCGCCCATGTTGCATAAAAACATAATGTCTTGTCTCAAGATAATTACTATGATTTTTACTGAATGCCTTGTTATTTAGTGGCAGTTAGGTAATGTTTATTTCAAATTATTGTTGGTAATGGTTTCAGCTTTTTTTCTCTTTGCAAAAATAGATATTTTTTTTCCTTTCAATTTTTTTTTCTGAATATTAATGAATTTTTGTAAAACTGGTCACTTGTATTTGAGTGTTCATTGGTCGTTTTGAGGTGAAAATCGTTTGTAATTTTTTTTGTTGTGATTAATATTTTATTTGTATTGATGATGTTAATTTTTTTTCATAAGCATCATTGCAAATGTAATCGATGAAAGTTAAAAAATTGAACTTTTTTTTATTTGAATATCTTAAATGCGTGTAAGAAATTAATCATAATAAAGTGAAATTCTCATTTTGAGTATGAAAAAGTGAAGTTATGTGTAAGCATTTTGTTCCTGTTTACATGCATGTATCTATGTCACAAAGTCACAACTATGCCCAATGTCACAAAGTGAAACCTTCCACACCCAAGCTTAATATTACTGTTGAGCTTTGTATATTTTCCCGGACTGATCACGAAAATAAGGGAGCCTTAAGGTTTAAAAACACCTTGCATTCGCTTCCCCTCCCCCTGAACTTTTGTACAATTTTGATTACCGGTTAATTTTCATATAGATAGAGTCCAAACTTCAAATAATATCTATTTATTTTTTTACCCGTGTTTTTTTTTTTTTTTTTAAATTATTTGGCTATAGTGTTATCTACCATACATAATGAAGAAATAGTGTAGGAAGTTTTTGCTGATAATATAAATTTCTTTTCAAGTTGCGCCTTGTGCGTAATAGATAACGAATTAAATACGTTTCATTCAATGCTTATCGATTTTAATGAGTGAAATATTGCTTTATTACAAAAATGCTCCTAATATAGGACTTCTACTATCCTACTGCTGTCTTTCTAAATATAGGAATACGTCTGAGTGATTCTTTCATGCTGCTTTTGAAACATCGATAAACTATCTACGCCTAGAAGCGGCGAGCGAAATTGTTTTCTTCCAAATATCCCGGAAAAATGTTATTTTCTTTCCTTCAAATTCTGTTAAATTTCTTCTTCCTGTTCCCATACCAAACATCATTCTTTTTATTTTTCATCTCTCCTGTGTTCTTATATTTGATAATGTCAGAAAATATTTAGAAAAAGAATCTGTAAGAGTACTTTAAGCTTCTCGATCGTATAAGAATAGTCTTCTTGTTTTGCTGAAACGCACGTATCTCATTCTGGTAAGTATCTTTGTACTTCGCTTTATACGTTCATAAAACTATTGCCTCATGCAAGGAAGAGTTTTCGAAAGTTCAAGAGTTCTTTTGTTTTTCTCAGGATCGAAAACAACTAAAATGTTTTTCTAAGTTTTTCTTTACGACTGTCTTTCCCCCCTCCCTCCAGAGAATATTATATAAAGCAAGAAAAGATATTGGGATTAGTTAAATATTGTCCCTTTGTTTAGTAACGTAAACGTAGTTCTTTTATTGATCAAAGACGTTCGATCACTTTGGATGTCTAAGTCTTTATTTTCCATTTCCATTTTTTTTTTTTCAACCTGAAAACATTTAGTGATTCATTTTAGTTTCTTTTCGCAATAGTTTGGGGCATGTTTGATGTTTTATTGTCGAATATGGTTTGAAAATGGAGGCTTTTTTTTTTTAAAAAAAAATTCTTTGAAAAAAAGAATTTTACGCCTGGAGCTGCTACCATAAACATTGTGTCTATATTTTTGACAGCATAATGCGCTGTCTGGGAATTGTATCACTAAAGTAGCAATTTCGTCCTTTTTTTTTTTTTTTTTTTTTTTTTTTTAATCTCTCATTCCTAGTAATGCTATCTTAAAATATGAGTTACATTACACGAAATCACATGAATAGTTTTTGAAATTTAAAGCTCGAAACTTTTATTGCAAAAAATTCATAGCTGTCGAATTTTCTTAAGATTAAGATGATAATTTTAGTTTTATTTTTGTTGTGTACAGTTTCATTTAATAGTTATTTTTAATAGTTAATATCCAATTCACATTTTAATGTAGAATTATAGTTTTCCAAACACGTTCGCATGTTTCAGCGTTCTGTTGCGAACATCATCAAAACTCCGATCATCAATTAATTTTATTCGTTGATTTGTTCATTCATTATTTTATATTTTATATATTTTGATAGACAAGAATTATATTTCATCATTTTTCGTTAAAATCATTGAAAAAAAAAAAAATTCAGCAATCGAAGGTTTTTTTCGCTGCATGTTTTGAATCTGATTTTTTTAATTGCTAGTTTAGTTTTTGATTTTCATTTAAAATAATGAACATTCCGAAACAACAACAAAAAGATACCCTTGCATTACATAAAATCGCATACTGCATATCATTTTTGAAATATTCCTGAGTGATGCAAGTAGTTCAATAACAAACTAGACTACGCACTCATAGAACGAAAATGAAACCGAATCCCCCGCTACCCTTTCCCGGTGATAATATTCATTTGATCTCCAGAAACATTCTGGTTCTATTTTCAACTATTTTACACCAAAGCATGATGAAAAGGAAAGGAAAAAAAATCGTTTTTGAGAAACGGTGCAATTTCCTCCCCTTTCCCTCACTCCCACCCATCTCCACGTCCATATTAAATTTCCCAAGAACGAATCTAACTTCGTCGGCGCGGAAGAAAATGGCTCAATTGACCGGAGCAAACCAGGAACCCTTCACTTAAGGTTTGGACCGATGGGAAAATTCCTTTTCCTCCCCCACATTTTCTTACTGCTACTGCAAGAGTGGATCCCGCAGTCCAAATGGAATTGTGATCGGGAGTTGGAAGTAAAATTGCGTTAAAGGACGTAAACAGGGAAGATCCAAGGGCATTTGTGTACGGACTGGTCTCTGAGGGCCTCGTTTACTTATTGGTTAGGAACTTTTCAGTTGGTGTTTTACTTCGGGTTAGGATATAAGTAGACTTTTCGAAAGGAAGAATTGGGTGTCTTGAAATGTTTTAAAGTATATTTTCTTACCCAACTTTTCAGTCTGTTCTGTTTTTATCGTCTTGTCTTGGAAGTTTAAATTTATTGTTTAGAGACGAGCACTTTATTTTTTTGGTATGATTTGTATTTTTCTCTTTTGCATGCGTTATTATTTCACGATATTTTAATAGTATGTTATGCGGCGTCCTATATTTTTATTTAAAATTTATCGCATAAAACAGAACAAAACAAACAAAAAAAAAGTCGCATAAAAAAGGGGAGGGAGGTAAAGGATCATTATTTAATCTCATAAAATCTAGTTTAATTACATTTATTTTAAAAATGTAGAGGAGCTATTTCTGTTTCGGGGTCAATATTCATGTAAAAGCACACGTTCGAATACTTTTTTCAGTCGTATCATATTCATTCATTCTTACTTATGTAATATTTTTTTGTTTGTATTCTTGTAGTTCGGCAAATTCGAAATAATAGATCGAATCTGTTTCTTTGTAATAATCACTTCATTACCCACCAATTGCACTACATTTCTGCTTTTACAGCAAATTTAAAAACGTAGTTTAAAATTTATGTACAAGTGAAAACTTATTCCATATTTCGGTAATGGATAATTTAAAACATTATACATTATGTTTTTGTACTATTATTATATAGTATATGGATATCTGAGATTTATGGAAATGCAGATTTTAATGTATGTGGATTGATTTAATCGTATAATTTGGACATTTCTCTCGTAATGATAAAACTATTCTTGGTGTCGATTTTTCAAAAAAAAAAAAAAAAAAAAGTTCAGTTATTGTATATTTTATTCTTAATTCACGCATAAAATATCAAAAATTCAAACCAGGATTTTAATTTTACTTACTTGTAATGTCTTCAAGCTTTCATAATTGTTTGTTTGATTGTTTTAAAAAATTGTCGAGATCACAAGGAAACTTCTAAGAGCGTACTTTATCTAAAAAAAAAAAACGTAGATAAAAAGGCATACCCGCTAAGCTTTAATCTAGATAAATGTATACTTATTTCGATAAAGTGTTCACATAGGATTTTTGCACCTGTCTGTTTTCTACTGAATGAAAGAAATTGGAAATAATAGTGAAACTTTAATGCAATTGTATTAGAGTCAAATACATAGAAATTATTATATTGTGATGTTTAAGATTGTAAATATTTAATGAAAGACTTTTAATTGGTATATTAAAGTTAAGTATGCTAATAATTAAATGCTATTTTGTTGTAGAGATAAAAAAAATCATACATACTGAAATAATGGTACGTTTTTTTTTTTGTTAAATAAAAAAGTAGTATTGTTTGTTGATATTTTTGTTAGGGAAGAGAGTAAAATATTATTTCCTCCCTAAGTAAAATAGTAAAAGTTGTTAAGTCTATATATATATATATATATATATATATATATATATATATATATATATATATATATATATATATATATATATATATATATTTTATATATATATATATATATATATATATATATATATATATATATATATATATAAATATATATATATATATATATATATATATATATATATATATATATATATATATATATTTATATATATATATATATATATATATATATATATATATATATATATATATATAAAATATATATATATATATATATATATATATATATATATATATATATATATATATATATATATATATATATATATATATATATATATATATTCTTTATATTAATATATATAGTATCTTTCTACTTTCTTTACCCAGAATGAAATGCTTGATTGAGTTCTTTTACACAATTTTTTTTTCTTTTCAAATTTGTTTTCAAAATAAAATTTCCAAGAACAGAAATCCACAAGAGATTATAACTGAAACATCTGTGTAGTTGCTTGAAAATCCGAAAAACTGAAGTGTTCTTATACAGTGTATTCTCAAATACAAACATTCATACAGACAGCTATCAGCACGTTTTAGTCTGTGAAATGTTGTCATTTCCACGTGACATATGAATTTTAATGGTTAAACCGCAATACCACGTCATAAATGTACTACCGTCTGATAAGAATTTAAACAACTTATTAAACTGCAAGAATCGTGCAAGTTTCATTGGATGTGTGACTGAAAAGAATCTTTTGCTGATAAATTAGTGAAACTTTGCATAATATGAATCAACGTCTATGTTCACACACAAAAAAAGTTATAAAAGAAGTCGACCTATTTTATTCTCAATACGTGAGTGAGAGTTTTTCAGATGATACATTGTTCGAGACATTGTTCAAGACAATAAATCAGTCAATATCGTTTGCTTCACAGAAATGTTAACGTTCTTATATTCGATTTATATAAAAGATTCTTCTTCTATCTCTTTGAATTTGAATTAATTCATGTGTTTTATTTGGATAATTAGCATTATTTCGAATCGTTTAAATAGCTTTATATTAATTCCATCCCGAAGAATTTTGTTTAAAAAAATGAATTTTTTTAATGTTAGCGTGAAGTGTTTTGCGTTATTACGAATACGTTTCAAATGTGTTACAATGTTCAGATATTTTCTTTAATCGTTAATTAAGATCCTAATGTTGACAGTGTACAGTTTTCTGCAAAACAATTGCTATACAAATTTTAGTCCAAGTTTTCTTTCACTTCTATTAACATTTAGGGAAATGAAATTGTTCAGAAAATTATTTATGTATTACAATGGCCTCTTTAGAAAATAGTATTCTCGTATTTTTTTAATGAAATAGAAAAAAGTGCCATGAATGACAAATATTAGTTTATTATTTAACAAATGTCATTTAACATATTTTAAAAGCAAGTTTAGAACAAAGACTCAAAACAATCTTACGGGGGGAGGGAAGAAATGCATCAAAAAATTCTAATAAGGAAATTTTTTTCTCTGCGTGCTTGAAAAAGACGAGGAAAGAATAAAATACTCGAATATATTTTAATTTCGTTTGTAAAAATATGAAATTGTTTTTATATGAAGTCTTTTGTAAATATTTCCTTACAATTACAACATAAAAAAATAGCTCATTCATAGTGTACTATTCTGTCATGTCTGGATTTCTTTAAAAATATCTAGTAAAGCACAACTTTAGAAGTGTTTTTACTTTATTTTCTAATTAAACAATGGAATGTTTGTAGGAAGAAAGAAGTGTCCTGGTAACATTCTTTTTTTAAGCTGGTTAATTTGATTAACTTCGTAAGCGAGGTTAATTTTTATCATCGTCGTTTTTTCCCTTCTTGTTTTAATCAGTAAACACTTTTAACACCTTTCTTTGTTATAGTATCTTTTTGTTCATACCAGACATGCACATAAAAGTTTGCAGATTTAATGAGGGAAGAAAACCAAAAAATTTTGACAGATATTTTTTATTTTCGATTTAGTTCCTCGTTAAAAAGTTATATTTAGTTCTTTAATGATAATCGAGTATAATTGTTTTTGTATTGAGAAAACGTGGAACTTGATAAATTTTGTTTTCATAACAATTCTGTACTTTGAAAAAAAATTATTTTTGCTTTTTGTGTAGTGTACTGATATATATATATATATATATATATAAAAGACTAATTTTAGATATAGAAAATTATAACGATAAGGCATCGATATAACGATAAGAAATCTTTTATTGTGGTACATAATTATATATGAGAACTTCTCATCTTGAAAAATGTTCTATCGTATGCCATCTCTTTAAACATCAAGTGCAGAGAGAGTAAACATGAGTAAATTCAAATTTTACTGAAAAACAGTTTTTCGTTATCACTCATGATTCGATTACTAAACAATATGTTACTTCATAGTCAACTGTAATTTTAACTTAAATAAACCATTTAGTTAGCTGTAGTTCTGTTTAATTTTATGTAGAATTCTGTTTTTTGTTTTTAATATTTTTAAGGCAACGAAATTAGTTGCTGATAATATAAAAAAAAAAAAAAATTATAAAAAGTTGCTTAGTCTCATACTTACAGTAATATTATACCAGAATTATTTCGTGGTTATATTTTTGGGTAATAATGTATGTTTATATTATCTTTATCAATGAATTGTCCTTGATTTAACTTAAATCCATTATTTAAGGCATTCACTTATAGTTATTCATATATTTAATTCACCGTTGCATTTGATTATAAATGAATTAATTTTTTTTATTTCTAAAATTTCAGAAGTATTATTCATGATTTGCTGAACATTATGATGTTGTTCCCTTATTGCTGAATGCTGAAGTATATTTTATTCTATTGAGAAAGAATTTTTAATTTAATAGGAATGTGATGAACGAATATCTTTTAAAAATAATTAAGAAATTAATTACTATTCAGTTTAATTTTAATTAATTTCTACTGTTACAGTCTAAGTTCTGTATTTATTTATAATTTTGTTATAACTATATATAAATCGCATTCAAAAGTCGTTTCTGTTTACAAATCATTTGATTTTGGATGAATTTTGAATTTTTTTGGCGGGGGGGGCTTAAAAAGGATTAAAATGATTGTCTTCTATTGAAATGACTGTATTTTTAATATGATTTAAAATATCTCTGAAGGTATATAGAGAAAAAGTATATCTGAATATGAAAAATCAAAGAGTTAAATAAGTTAAGAAACATTTTTTACATTCTTGCTGAATTAACCAAACAATTGTTTTTTGAGTTACAAGTAATCTGTCTTTTTCATTAAATTAATATATTATAATAATCTCTATTTTCATGTTCCTTTGGAAAATCAATTATGCTACTATTTTTCCAAATAATAATTTACTGATAAATTATTTCTACAAGGTAATACTTTGAAATCTTTGAAGGGCGTGTACTCCAGATATCTTATGGACGGAAGCTAAAAATAGTTCCCGCTTTCTTAATTCGAAAATGATTTGAAGTGAGTAAAATGTCGTAGTTCATGTTAAAGGCACTTACAAATGCCTTATGATCTGTAGAACTGATATAAAACTTCCGATCAAGATTTTTTTTTTATTTACGTGATGTTTGTAACGTTGTGTCAGCGAATTGTGATGGTTTTTGAAATTACTATTGAATTTACATTGAAAGAGAGCAGTGTAAATATATATTATCAAATTTGGCCTGATTTCTATACAGAATTTCATTAAAAAAATGTTGATTTTTGTGGTAAAAAAAGTCATATCTCCTATTTATTAGTTCGAACCGAATTTTTTATAGATTATATCTGTATATTTGCTTTGTATGCTGCTGTATTAAAAATTAGATTATTGCTTTTAGACTGATAATTAAATGGTTTTTGTTTCTCATTTTTATGGTTAGTATTTTTAAGCTAACTTTTAAAAAGGAAGTATCCCTTCCTTATCATTTCTTGAAAATGTTGATGTTTTGAAAACTGATAGCTGTTCTATTTGAAATGAAGTAAAAATGCTATTCGAACTGATAAGAAGGGGGAGGGGGGAGTTTTCTTGAAAGATATTTACATTCTTGCATGAAAATCGTGACAATTCTTGTAAAGGTAACATGACAACTGTAAAAGAATTGCACACGTAAACTTATTCCACTATACTGTTGTAGATATTACTATTGAGAAACAAGTGGCATTGGATCTGAAACCTTGCCATTTACCACTGAAACTTCCATTTGAATTATAAAGAATTCAAATAGAAGTTTTCGAGATCAGCATAGAGATAACCTCCGATATTACATCGGAGTAAATGAGTTCCCATATTTTAAATTGCTTCTTTATTGTTATCTGGTACACACAAATATAATAAATACAAGGGGAAAAATATACTGAAAAATATACTTTGTAACAGTAATTTTTGTTAAATATTGAAAATGTCCCTGCCATTGAAGATGCTTTACTTGTATGAAGATGATTTACATATGAATATTCAATACCTGTTAAAATTCTTGTTAAGATTAAATTAAAAATGACTATTTGTTTTGTGTTTAAGTCGATATTCCTGTTAGGGTATTTTTAAATTTGATTACAGAGTGGGATTTTTTTAATTTGATGACTTTTCCGAAATTATGAGAAATCGAATTCTTTTTAAATGAATCTATGATCCCCAGCCGCAATTGCAATGGCTTATCGGGTTTCGAAGTACTCATATATGTCCATTTCCCCAAATATCGGCTTCTTTGGAAATTTTGCGCTTGGTTGATGAGTTGTCTATTTTTAGTATTTTTTGACGCGATGACGCATCGGAAATCGGAAAAGCGATTCGTGAAAGTATTGATCTATTGTGAAAGCTCTTTCGAATATTTCTGAGTCTGCATTGGCCGATAAGCCCTATTTTTTCACTTTCCGTCCCGTTCTTGTTTTCGTATTGCCTAGAGAAGTTGTTTCCTCTCCTTTTGATATTTTGCCTGCGTTGGCGGTTTTCTGAATGAACCAACCATCTTTCTCCTTTCGTGAAAATAATGCATAAAATATACGTTTGGGGTAAATGTATTCTTGATGCTTCAATACATATCGGGTAAGTTAATTTTAAAACGTCTTCTTCATTAAGTAATGTTGCTTATTCAATTTTTGCATCATCTTCGATCAACTGGAGGTAACTTGGAATAAATATTTGTTTCTCCTCTTCAAAAAGTGGATAGTAATCTATTTGTTTAAAAAGAAGAAATCGATGCCCTAAAAAGATATTTTTTTCTTGGTGAAAATAGTTGCTTTGTTTAAATTGCTAGGTGAAAATAAAATACTTTGTTTTACAAATATCTTACGAATATCTTGAATCACAATTCGTTTGTAATTAAGGTTCTATTTTATTTCTTATTCTGTCTAACGATTTAATCGTATTTTCTTTAAATAGAAAGGAATCTTTGCGCTTAAAACAAGGTTTTTGTTTTGTTGAAAATAGTTGCTTTGTTTTAATTGATTTTCCGAAAGGAAAATACTTTGTTTAATGATAATCTTGAATCTCAATTCATTTGTAATTAACGCTGTTAGTTCAATTCGTTCAAATTAATAAATAATTGATTGCGTTAGGTAAGGAATGGGAAACCTGCGAAATACTAAATACTTCGGATTTTGTTAGGGAAAAACTCTTTTATTTGTGTCGTTTAATTCCTGTTTCGAATTTTTAACTATTTAATCCTGCTTCACTGTCAATTACAGTTCAAGCTTTAAGAAGGCGTAAATATTTATTTTGAAAAGTTATTCTGCATTAGATTTATTTGGATATCTAGTTGCGCTATGGTTTAATAGTAACGACTTCATGTCCGGTGATGTTAAAATCGAACCATGGGATCGAGCTCCGTTTCCGCCAAAAAACCATCGTGGGAAATTATAGAAGTTGCTGCACATTAAAACGAACTGGACTTCAAATCTTTTCGTTGTGTGCTGTAAGGTATCAACTTTGGTATAGTCCATGTCACTTGATTCTAGTTCAGATTGCAAGGTTCATCGTCAATGGTCCGCTTTAAGCTCGAGAGCGAAATAATTGAACAAAAAATCTTTGGACACTTATTATGTTTTATGCTATATCTTTAAAGGAGTTAAATTGTCGTAACGTGCCGAAAAACACTGGACTGGTACTTTCGTCTTATAAGGGCGACGAAAAGTATAAAATTACGAAATTAGTATAATTTAAATATACTTTAAAATATGTGTTCTCTACTGCTTATAAATGAAATTTCTTGAATGTATGTCATGCTTATATATATTGCAAAATTGTGCTGTCGTTAGATTTAGAATAACCTTGTACAATATTTCTATTTTAAATAGTTTCCTCACCCATGCCTTAGGTATACATTATTTGATTTAAGAATAATATTGAATGCAATGATATACATGATTGTAATATATGTGAGTCTGTGGCTGCGGTTATGATTTATGGACTAAAAATAAAACCTTAACTCTGAAATATGCGAACAATATTCCTTCCAAATGTTCTTTTTCAAATTATTTGAATTGAACTATGGCCCTGAAAAGTTTTCCCAGAAGAAGGCTATCTTCTTTCCTTCACGCAGTTACTTTAATTCTTTTCTTTCGAAATCGACCCTGGACTGTAGCCAATAGAATATAGTAAAGCCCTAATGCGACATTAATAGAACCAATATCAGGAAAGAAACCGGAGTTCCAAAAATAACTTTTGCTATAACATAACTAGAAATAGTGTTCGAGTTCAAAAGTTTTTTTTTTTGCTTTGACCAAAGTTTCGAATTGTGTTTACAATAAATAAATGTTTTCCATGTTATGTGATTATTTCAATAAATATGCCATAACTGAGACTCTGAAATTAAAATTCATGATATTAAGTTCTCTTCATTATACGCTACTTGATTTATAACTCCTAATATTTTTGAAAATGACAACAAAACCTTTTTGAAAAAGTTTTTCACTGTAACCCATATTATAAAGATTAATTGGTATTTATGATTCTTTACATTCTTTCGAGTTAGTGGATTTTAATTGAAATAATTATCTATTTTAGAATCAAAAGACTTCAACGGAATTTCGAAATGGTTAGTTCATTTGATTAAATGAAAATTAATTTCTACGAATATTTTAAATTTATTTGCGTCGGAAAATTTCTTTCTGAAGACATGATTTTACACCATTACGAATTTATGAAAGCAATGTGTAAAGACTAACATGTAATCACATCCGCCATGAAATGTTATGAAAACTTAAAAGGTAGTTAGAAAATATGTGTAAAATTAATAATAGTTTGATTAATGATTAACTTTAATTATTTTGTAAGAGCACTAACGTACATTAATGTTTAAATAATCTTATATCTCAGGAGAGCTCTTTCTCATTCTGATATTTATATTGTTAGCGTATTATTTTATAGGTAATAATATCATGTGAATAATTAAATCTGTATAAAATTTACAGATTCATTTTTCATAACAGCTGGAAATATCTCTTGTTGTATTTCTTGGGTATTGGTCTTGATCGAAACAATGATTTTAGGCGTAGAAGTGAAAAAACGATCTTTAAGGCCCCCAAGAGAGAAGGGAATGCAGTGAGATTAATGGTACGGGTGGACTGATTCCAAGCTTTCGAGAAGGGCATCGAGTCGATATCGATGTTTCTGGTTTTTAGCGATGCTTTCCTGAACATGATCAAGATTGGTCCGGCTGCATGTTGAGCGAGGTCTTCCAATTCTTGGAGTGTATTTAATAAACCTTTGTGTCTCGAAATACTTAACGATAGCTAATGCAGGGTTAGAAGGAGACTTTCTTGAATGAAATTACATACACATGCCTTATGTATGACAAAAAGGAAACCTTTGTAGTATTGTAACATTTTGCATAATTTTCACACGCTGCTCAGCCATTGTTTTCCCATAATTAAAATCTCATGCCTGTATTTTTAGATCTTTAAAACAAATAAAAAATTTATTTTCTCAATTATTCACAATTAAAACTGTAAAGTTGCTTTCTGGTCCCAATTCTGTATTAGACGAAGGCTGCTTTAAATCGGAACCTTGTAACATCTTACCCTAAGTCGAGTCAACTATCAATACCTTTTTTCCTCGGTTACATCCTTTCAAGATCAAACATTCCTCGACATTGTCCAATTTCTGCCAGCCACTTTGGGGACAGCGTAGTTCTTTCTTTGTCTCACAATATTGAAACTCTGTCTCGTTTGATGAGAAAGAAGCGATCGTACACAATGCCGGCTGTCCCCATCTTATGAGGCGTGTCCCTTATTTATCTCCATTGCCTTCGAGATATCGATCTGGAGTGTTCCTTCTTTTCTTCGTATTAAACTAAGGGGCGTGCGCGGGTGTCCGTCTGGCTTAGGGATGGATAAGAATGTTTTATTCTTAATGATTTAAAAGCGCCTCCGAGCCTCCTGGGTCCCTGGAAGGTGGCATGAAGGTGTCTGCATGTTTTTCTTCTCTCTTTCCTTTCTTCCTGACTTCTTCCTTGGCTGTTACTTTCCAACTTTTAAAAAACGTGACAATTTTTGCGGAATTGATGCTAAATATAAAATAAATGAATGTTTTGTTA
>BMAW01096698.1:0-67959 GCA_019974015.1 Nephila pilipes | reverse complement strand
ACTCTGCTAAAGCAATTAGTGTTCTTCCCTTTTGCTTATTAATTAAAAATAATGGGGGAAAAGGTAACCGATACTTTTCTGCTGAGAGGGTATTTTGTGTATTGGCTGTGACGTCAATGCTATTCGCCAGTAATGTTAAAATTAAACAGTTGTGGGAAGATCATGTGTTTTGAAATGTTTGGATCCTAAATATGAGGTACGGGGTTGATTCAAAAAGTACTTGTATTTGAATATAGACGGCATCATTAAAGTTAATTGTTGTTCCATTGGGTGCTACCATCTGTTAAACGGAATCGAAACAAATTTGACATTGGTTCATATGTTAGTTTTGATTTGGTGGTCGTTTGCTGCCAAATCAAAATTTGATTGTTGCCGCGTCGGTTGTCACTATCCGTGAGACCTGGTTTCATCATTATGCGCTTGAAATCAAGCAAAAATCAAAACGTTGTGTTGCTTCCGGTGAATGTTTTACAAAAAATGCGAAGAAGGTGTTATCGGCCAGAAAATTTATCATGAAGAATTTTTGAAGTGCGAAGAGCGTCATGATCACGATTACGAGTAAGTAAGACTTAGACAGTTGTCTAGTGAGTCATAATGCTTACTAAAAACTTCATTTTCGATGTTACGAGCACTATCTCTTGGAATTTCTAAAGACTTTATTGAATGACCCTTTTATTAAAGCGATCGAGACAACAAGATATTGTTATGTGATATATCTGTCTTGTAGTTCAAACGTATTGTATATTTGAATTTTAAAAGAAACCCTGAAAATACATCAAAATGAGTGAAGTATCATTTTATATGTGTTTAAATTTATACATTTATAATAATAGTTCCATTTTTAAAGTTATAATCAGTTTGTTAGAGATCGTAAAACTCACACGAAATTTCTTAAATGCGGATGATCGATTAGAAGAAAAAAAAAGGGGGGGGGACTAAATTTTTTAATTTACTGTGATATTTTTGATTCATCATATGTGTTTTTGAAAATGCCAATCACTGTTAAAATCACCCGAAAATATTGACAATTCTGTTGTGATTGAAAAATGCCTTTAAAATTAAACAGTGCATTTAGTTTAAAAATTAGCTTAAATTTACACAAAAAAAAAAAAAAAAACCAAATCAATGCCCATTTCTTTCACGTAGTGGCTATAATATATATTTATTCATTCAAATTATCAAAATTTTCGGTGCTGCAGTTACAAACTGGTATGTTGAAGTATTCGGGTCATGCTCATAACCATATAAAGCGAAATACAATTCTTGAGAAATGAATGAGATTTAAAGAAACGATTTCGTTTGCTTTACTGAAACTTTTAAAAATAAATAAAATGATTAATGAATTAAAGTGCATTGAATAAAAAACGAATTTTCGACTACTTCATAATGTAGTCTATAAATACTTTGTGGAATGTTATAAGTAAAAAAAAAAAATTTTTTTTCGAACTTTCTTTGCGTGTATATATTTTGCTTCTTTTTAATTAATTTTTTTTTAAAATTTTTGAACTCTATAATAAAAGGGCATTTTTTTCTGTAAAAGGTAATCAAATGTTATTATATTTGTTGGTTTCAGACTTAATGATAGAACATATTTACAAATTCTTTAAACCTTTTTTAATTAAAATAATCCATGCAATGGGACATAATATGATCGGGTAAGTTTTCTCTTGTATAATTTTTTAAAATTAAGTAATTTTCTTAAATATACCAGTTTTTAATAACCTCAATCATTTACGTTGAATACGTAATGGTTTTCAGATGTATATGAAATGCCCCTTTGATCTTTTAAAATATACAAATTTAAAGACTTGCTTTTGTTTATTGAGTACTAAAATATAATTCTGTTGTTTTTTTCGAGTCATGCTATATTTTTTCTGCTATTAGGGAAAACAAACATATTCTTCTTCGGCCTCTTTGTCACGAATATCAAAAGCAGATGATGTGAATTTCCGGTATTTAAATAACGGATGCGTGATATCTTATCTGGATGACATATTCTCAGAAAGAAAATATCATTTTACAGTAGCAATCTTTCATCAAGAATGGCCTTCTGCAATGTCAGAAAAATATGTGACATCCATTTGCGAAGCATAAAAAAATGCAGCCGGAAGATCCTTGAAGACAGCATTGTTTTGTCATTTTTTTAAATATGCGTTTATAATATCACTGCACTCGTCCATTACTCTTAATCGACGACACACATGAACGGTAGGCACGCTGAAAAAAAAAAGTACAGAGAATAAATGACAAAGTTTTGAAAAGAAACATTGTGTCGCTATTATTTTTCGCGTTTCTAATGGGACAAGTATTAATTACGTTTGAAGTTTGTGATTTTTTTCTTTTCCTTCTTGTAGGAAATATTTAGAAGAATTGTTCAAAGAAAGGACTGCCAAGTCCTTGAGAATGAAGAATAATTCTTTTCGATTTCTTTTGTTTCGGTTTAATTCAATAATTAGATAATTACATTTGTGGGCAAGAGCCGTATATCAAAACAATAACCTTGATGTTTTATTGTGTTGTTTGTGATTTTTTTCTCCCTTTGTTGTACAATAGTGCTCGAAGATATTCTATCTCGCGTAGAAGTTTAGGAGATTATTGTTTGTTTACGTTGAAATTCAAAAAATACTGTTATGAATAACTTGCCATAGCAGAAAACATTATTTTCTACTGTATGTATTACTACATTGCCAACGATACGATATTAATATTCGTGATGAGGTTTAACGAATGAAATTTAAACGAGCATTTCCGATAGTTTTGGCGCCAGGTACTAATATATTAATGAAATTGAAACTTATTAATATAATTCTTTACATATTGAACAATTTTGAATAATTACAACACCATCTTTCAGCTTTTTAAGGACCGTATTTGCTTGAAACAACACCCAAATCTTTTGCTTATAACTTAATTTTTTCTATTATTATGCTGTATTATTAGTAAATGTTCCTAATTGGCGCTAATAAGTTTTTCAGTGTTCTTTGCATGCAAATAACATTCATTGATGTGTTTCTGTTATATTGTATTTTAAAGGAAATTTTCTTCATAACCTAATTTTAATAAAGTATAGAACTTAAGTATTTCAAATTGTTATAATAATTCTTTTGACTCGTGCGTTTTGTTAACACAGAAGAAAAAATACTTTAGTGTTAACAAATTTCATTTTTCTACGTGATATTTAACCAGTTTTTTAATAAGTTAAATATCGCGTAGAAAGATGAAAATTGAGTTTCAGACCTTCCTTTTGTAGTTAGTTATTATCTTCGTTGAGATACACTCTTGTCATGCTTGTTACTTTTTTTTAGGCGGAGCATTTTCTTCTTTTTTTTAAAATGATGGATATCAATCTCGCACAAAGCACAAAAAGCGATAGTTTCCCTTGAATAAATTTCCATCGTATTTTTTCTCATTAACTGGAACCATTCTTCGTAAATTTAGAGAAATTAGAATTTTCCTCGTCTTGCACTCCCTGAATAATGAAAATTTTATAAACAAATTTTAAAAATTGTAAACAAAATGACAGTTTATTAACCTTCAGTGTCGAATTTAATGAGATCACTCTGCATTTTTTTTTATTGTGTTACAATTTTAGCTGCATCATCAGCAAATGGAGCTGTAACGGAGAAAGAAAAACATCAAAATTGCTGAAATTTATATTTCACTTTTAAAGTGAATAGATAGAAATGCTTCGTTGCATTTCTATCTATGCATTTTCTAAATAATTTTAACGTGACTCACTCACATCGGTCGAATTCATATATTTTTTTATTAAAATAAACTTCCCGGATACTTGAGATTTTTCGGTTAAGAATTCCACTTATCATCCCATTTCTTTATTTGTAATCCCTTCTTCTTAGCACCTGAGATAAGATAAAACGAATATGTTTTGATAACGTCTCAATCCAATGAAATGAATGCAAGCATTTTTAGACAAAAAAACCGTTAACTCTAAGCTTCTCATTTGTTTGCTGATTCTGCCTTTTAGTATAGTATAAAACACAGCCAACGTTTTATAACAAAGTGTAGTTTTTCTTTACTTGTTTGCGATATAAAGTGTCAAATTTTATTAATATGAGTGATTAAGGAACCGAGCTTCGGTAAGTAAAGTTTGTGTGCTGTAAAAATGTGTTGTTAAATGTGTGAAGTCATTGATTAGTATAAAAGTTCATTTGTATGTAAAAATGAGCGTTCATTTCTTTTGCAGTAATTCTTTACTAAAGAAAATAAAAACGTAATCGAATGTCTTTGTGTTTAAATTTCCATAGTAAAAATATAATGTTAAGAGTCTCCTGTCTACCAATAATTTTGAATTCGTGAATGTGATGTTAAATCTATGATATATATAATTTCCCGTTTTGCCTGACTGGCGACATATTGAAAATCGTATGAATTATTCTTTTTATATTCAAGCGTACGAAAAAATCCTTAAGTTTCAATTGAAAGTTAAATCATTTTCGAGATTTAAATTTTATTTTCATTTGCTGGTCATTTATTCTTTTGTTTCATAAAAAATAGTAAAATTTAAAAATTTAATCATTTGTAATATAGCTTAAAATTTGGTACTATTTTATGTTATTGTTAATCAAATTAGTTTTAAAAATATTTACTAAAACTACCCGTACCCTTTTAAACTAATTGATCTGAATGCCGCCTTTTTGTTTTGAAGAGCATGTTTTTTTTAAAAAAGCTCTTTGTTGTTGAGCATTGTAAGATGTAATATAAACATATGGTAGAATAAACGTATTCTATAACTGCAACAAATATGAAAGCCTGCTTCTAAAGTATATTAAAAATGCACTTACAAAAATAATTTGAGCTGTTAGAAGTAATACGTTTAATAAATAAATGTTCGCTTAGATTTTGATAGGCTTTTATAATTTTTTTCCGACCTCAGCAGGCTCTTAAGATCTCATTAATATATCCATTTCTTCTGAAATATATCCTAGAAAGATATGATTGAAGAGAAAACAGTACAATTTTTTTTTCAGAAACTGCTGTCTTTTAAGCGTTAAAAATTCATCGTTGAAAAATAACAATCCTTTTGAGAGTCTGGAATTTCCCAAAACGCTTAAACCTTCTTTGAACATGATTAAAATTTGATTTTGCCGGAAAGTACTTAACACTGTTCGGAATTTTTAAGAACGAAAAATGTTTCGATTGTTAAGCTTATAAGTTTATTCGCTTAACGAGAAAATTTCCTTTATACAATATCCAAATTGAAATATTAACGTTAAGCTTATAAAGTGAAATTTCAATAAGTTGTATTCTAAATTTGTAATAAATAAGATGTGACGACCGAAATTTAAATCTTAGGAACAAAAGGGATTTCAATATAGGAAACTCTTTTAGAACTTTTCTTGCTGCTTGAAAAAAAAAATACACAATGAAATATATATAAAACACATCAATCAACTCTCGAATCTAACATTGAAAACAACATTTTTTGCAAATTTTTATTCATCTTGTCATCAACATCTTTTTTGTAAATCACCTTTTAAAATTGATACAATCAGTTCCACTTTTCAAATCTTTGAAAAATTTTTTTTTTCCTTCCCATAAAGATCTTTTGTTTGTGAGTAAGCAAGCAGATAAACATTTCTGAATCTTCGACTCTGTTGCTGTTTTTGTTCCATCCGAACAATCGCTTAAGCACCCCGGAAAAACCTTTTCACTTCACTTTTAAAAACCTTTTCCTGGTCGATCGACTTAAACATTTGACGCACGTTTCAACAAAGTTAGTACTCTAGAAAGAAGACCTGGTTACTGGTTTACTGAGGCGCATCTCTGGGTTAGGTCACGGGATTGATTGATCAACTTCCGATTATATCATATATATATATATCCTCACTGTCAGAGGTAAGGATAAAAATATCTACAACTGTGAAGTATGTATATAATAGTTTAGAACAAAATTTATGGTATTTTGTTGTTGGCCAAGAATTCTTCCATTTTCAGACGCTGCGTGGCAGTGGTCATGGTATCGTCTTGTGGTTCGGTGTGATTTCAGTCAGTTTGCGTGTTGAAGCGCTGATTCTTCTAAGATCCGTCTTAAGGAAAGTTGATGCATATTAAAATCGGGCTCACATTGGTGCAATGCGGAGAAGTGGGACTACAGCCCTGGTATTGTCTCATCAACTCGACCGTGGCTCAAAATTACAAAGTGTATCACTAGATCTTCCGTTGCTTCCCATTGAGACGTTAGTAAAAATTAATCAATTGAATTTTGAATTCATTTTTATCAAATTAGTATAGTCAGTCACAGTGTCACAAAAGTTTGCATTTATTATACATCTCATTTATTAATCATATATACAAAATAATGCTGATTTTTAAAATCCTTATATCAATTGTTCATTCATTTATTTATTGCACTGTGTAAAATTTTAATCTGGTAAAGAGTGAGCTGGCGATACACTGGTGTCATGTAGATAACGTTACTAAGCGCATTATATATTAATTTCAATTTATAAACCATCTGACAGGTATATTTTGTTGTTTATTTCTTGTTTATGGTCTCAGATGTAAACTTGATATCATTTGTTATCATGGTAATTTTGCATATCTTTAGTTAAACTTTTTGCAAATATCGGTAGCAACTTTTTCATTTCAATTTCATTCTATTTGAAAAGTTGCTGATTTAGATTGTTCTGTGTCATTGGGCATGTCTCATTTTGAATCATCGATGGCTTAAATTTCAGGCTTCAAAGGCGCAATGTACGGTTAAGGCCTGAGACCATGGTTACAACTGAAATTGTCCAAATTCAGGCCAACGATGTTGTTTAGTTGCAGTAAAATTATACTATTGTATTCAAATCTATTCTTCATATTATCTATAAATAAAGTTGTATCTGCATCTGTTTACTTTTACGGTAGTTTCTTTGAAAACTGTATTTGTGTGATGAATGACTTTGTTTTGATGTTACGCGGGTTTGTTGGTACAAAACTATTGGTTACTATTGATTGTTCTGGTAAACAAATAGTTAAATCATACTGACTAGTGATATTCTTCTTTTTGTCATGCGTAAGGAGAAAAATTGTAAGTGATTCTTGCCATTGCGAGAAAGAAGGGATTTTCATGGTCATTCTGAAAAATAGTATTTAATTTTATTAAGCTAGGCATGATGTTTAATTCTTTGAGGCTTTTAAAGAAACATATTCTTAATTTCTTTGCCACTGTCATTCTTACATCGAAAGATTTCTGAATGTTGATTTCTTCCGTTTTTGTGACTTCTTATTTTTGCTGTTAATCAAAATCTTTGAATGTCTAAAAGTGCCCTCTCTTTCTTCTTGGCCATCTCATTTGGCTGTCTCTTTTGATTCTGTAGTAGCAGAAATCCCATTAAACTATCTTTGTGAAAAACCATTAGTAAATTAGAAAATTATTTTCTTTTTGTGTGCTTTCAATGTGTAAAATCTAAATGCTTCAATACGTATAAAAAGAGAAATCAATTATTTTCATGAATCAAAACCTATTTCAAAGTTTTTATTCATCAAAACAAAAACCTATGAAAGCTGGAAGGAATTAAGTTAATAATGAGATATAAATCTTGATTTATTTTTATACTTTTGCCTTTTAAACTCCCCGATCTTTTGAAAATGCATTTTTGTTGTTGCTTTTTTCTTTTGAATAAAAAGAAAATAAAGAAGGATTAAAGTTTAACATTATGTCGCTACTCATTTAGATTTTTCTGAGAACTTTTCATTTTTTTGCATGAGTGATTTTTAGTATTGCATAAGCTTAGAACCCCCCCCCCCCTTTCCTAACTTTTTCTTGGAATGAATATTACTCATAATTAGTGAATGCTGAGTAATTTAGGTTTTTATCTAGTTAAGTTAATCTCGGATTTTTTTTGAAAGAAATGTTCATTTTAATGAGATCCCTTAATACTATTTTGAATATTTTTGTGAAAAGTTTCAACAACATTTGCTAACGTTCCTTGAGTGCAAATTGAAATTTTGAAATGTTTTCAGCGACTTTTTAATTAATTTAAGCTATTTTTAATTAATATTCTGCCTTAAAATTGTTTCGCTCGTATATCTTTTTAAGATTATTTTTTTAAAATGTCCAGTTTTTTTTGGGGGGGGGGGGGAGGCGAATCAATCTGTGATAAAGTGTGCATTGATTCGATTGTGTGTTTTAAATCTATTCTTGTCTTGGAAAAAATGAAATGCGTAAAATGAATGCTTTTAAAATGAAATTTCTCTTTAAGTTTTTGGTTGAATGAAATTAAACTGGTGTAGAAAGTTGATGTTTTTCATTCTCTTAATTGTAATATTTTATTAATATGTATGTTATCAAGAATTTAAAACCGAGTCAAATTACACATTTTTAAAGCAGTTGGGCAATTGTCATTTTTATGTAGACATCTTCATTACAAATTGATTCATTAAGCTTTTTCTTGGTATGTTTACTGTAGAAAAAAGGTACTTATTTACATAGCTATTGTTACGAACTTGCAATGTTACTGCTGTGGGTGTATAGTAAAAACAGTCAAATAAGGAAGATAATGGAGAATAACGCTTTATTCACAAACATTCAGGAAAAGATGCAACACAGATAGCAGAACTTTGCAAATTAGCGGCACAGCACGAAAAGCAGCACTTATACAGATTATCGACTCAGTTGGAATAATAACAACACTGGTACAAATTAACTACACAAACAGGTAACAAATCTCTTGTAATAACAATAATAGTTCTTTCAATAGCGTTCAACATTCTTGCTTAGTGTTCTGACTGTGGAAAAATCTCCAAAATCCCACTTAAAAGGCAGACTTCTCAGAATCTTTGTTTTATTTAAAACAGTTCCGACCAGGTGTGACATCACAAAAAAAATTTCCCGAAGAATCCGCAACTTCTCTCCTAATAGAAATCTCTTGAAATTCGGGTATTTCCGAGAATTCCATTCTTTTTTTTTGTCGCCCGGGGCGGGGGCCCCCAGTAATTGCTTAACCCTTCTCCGGTGTCCAGCAAAATTTCTGAAAAAAGTCTTTATCCTATCATAAGAGGAACATTGCAGGTTTGTAACAATATTCTGTTAGTATTTGCATATGTATTCAATGCATGTTTTGCTGTCTATTCTCCGTGCTTTTAAGATGCAAAACTAATATTGTCCGTTTTGTCTTACCTGTTTTTTAATTAATTTAGTAAAATATTTTAAAACATTTATTTTCAGTCTTACCAAATCATGCAATATTCCCATTTCTTCACATTTTACCTTCTACTCCCCTCTCCCTTCTTATAGGCGTGAAAGAATTATGTAATGTTAACGATTTAATCATCTGTATTCAACTTTAGTATTAGTATTAGATTTTTTGAAAATTGAATATATATTGGGCTGTTTCATTTTATTATGTCTTGCAGTAAAGTTATGAAGCACTGTAAATTTAAAATTGACCACTATTAAGTTTATATAACTTTAATTAATAATTATACGAATAACTATAATGAATTGTGACTAATTCATCCTGAAATATACTATTTAGTAATGAAAATCTTTAAAAAATGTAGCAAGTGGAGAATTTTAAAATTCAATATATAATTTTTCTAAGAAGTTTCGACATTGGCTAACTTATTGCTATTTTTAGCGCTTTGCGTATCTCTAGGATTGAAAATAATTTATTTTAACTTTTAGAATACATTTTTGCAATTATAACGTTTTTTTTTTTTATCCTTATTCATTTATAATATGACTAATTAGCAAGCAATTATAATTTTAAAAATTCACTTCATGCATAACTTTGCAATTAACTTTTACTCGGAACCAGAACATATTCGCGCGCTTTTACGGTAAAGTATTTTATTAATTGAGAATGTTATAAATGTAGCACTATCTTCTATTCTAGTGTCGTCTTTCAGTTACAATTTTTCAGAATCCCTGAATTTTTAGGTCATTGAATTCTTTATAAACATTACCAGCTTTAAGAAAGTGCTTCTTGACCTAAACAAATTATCTTTCACAATTAATCATCCTAATTTGTTCTTAATTTACATTTAACCGTCAAGCTTTCTTTCTTTTTTTAAAAAAGCGTCTTTAGTCTGTACTTCTCTGCTTCGTGTAAAACAAGACGAGCCTTAATTGTTTTCTACATTTAATTATTTCTTAATTGCTCTGATGGGGCTGCGTAGGTGTACTAATTACGTAACCCAAACCCTGCTAGAAAGTGATCGAATTAATTCTACTTCCCAGAAACAGCGAGTTGAAAAAAAAATAAATTTGTGCTGAATTTCCTAAAATTCCTCTCTACGTTTATTTAGAAATTGCATTATTTCTAAATGTTCTAAGACTAAAACTGCTGACGACAACGGAATGTTTTCCAAGTGGAAATTGTTTCATTATGGAATAAAATATTCTGCGCCACACGTTTTATTCTACATATTCGATTTTCGCACGGAATAGTAATTTACCGTTCTCTAAATGCTTG
The DNA here is from genome assembly GCA_019974015.1 of Nephila pilipes. Taxonomy (NCBI): domain Eukaryota; kingdom Metazoa; phylum Arthropoda; class Arachnida; order Araneae; family Nephilidae; genus Nephila; species Nephila pilipes. The sequence continues at coordinate 57,535 of BMAW01096698.1, read as the reverse complement.
TTCGGCATGAATTTCGCCACTTTTCGTTGGCAGTTCGTTTGGCCGATGCAATTCTATGTTAGGAGCATTTGGAAATGTTAATTAACGTCAGCTGCTTTTGTAGAATTCCCGCGTTATTCGTAAATGAGTGAACGCTAATTGTAAATGCACGTACTAAACATTTATGACGTGCATTTTGTTATCGCAAATCAGCGTGACCATTAACCTTAAGTTACTCTGAATTTAGATTTTGCATGAATAGTGAATATTATCGAATATTTATGATACTTGTAATGTAAATATCAAAAATGAAGTGAATAAAACAGAGATTTAGTTACAAATATTGTAGTAAAATTGATGACTGATATCTATATGTACACAGTTTTCCAAAATTATTCACTAATATAATGATTTTGGCTTGTGTCGTCATTTTAAACTTGTAAACCAATTTTAAAAAAACGTTATTAAATTATTTGTCGTGAAATATTTTAAGGTAATGCAATTTTACATTGGTGGCATGAAATGTTATGTAAACGAATGTTGTATTATATTTCTGTCGCGTAATTTTCAAAATTGAATCTTTCTTGTTTGTTAGAAAGTATGCTTTGATATAAATTATAGGCTTTATTATAATAGCCGAATATTATTTTCCCTCTAAATAGAAGCTGACCTTCCAATGGAAACATTGGTTGAATTTCTTTATTATCTTCTTCAAATGAGGCAGGGAGCCCTATTATTTTATTTGTAAAAAAATATTTGATTTATATTAACTAATTTAATTCAGTACTTGTGTGACCCGTGTGGTGACCGGGGATGACAGAATAGTCTCACTGTAGCTCATGCATGTCGTAAAAGGCGACTAAAATGGGTACTCAGCGTCTGGGGGTATAGCCGGGCACCCTGCCCCTGGGGATTATATCAGGGGACCTCAGGGACTTGCCTTCCTCTGGTAAGTACGGGCATCATGACCCCGAGGCACCTTAGTGATCTTTTTCTTTCTCATGGGGTTTACGGTCTTTGGTAAACACGGGTAACGCACTCCCAGGATACCCTAGCGATCCTTCTCTATTTTCGACCCTGCTTCTTGTCAACCATTTTTACCTTTTTTTTCAACTTCACGTCTAGACCACAGTTTAATCTTGTTTGGCGCAGCATAGCCATATCTGGCTCTTGCGCCAATAAACTTTACATTCACTCACTCACTCACTCACTCAGTACTTATGTTTTAGTTGTATATTTTTTCTTTCAATTCATTGATTAATTTTTTTTCTTTATTCAATGAATTTCCCCTTATTTAACTGTTTTTGGGATTTTATAATAAGAGAATAGTATCTTAAATTTAACCCTGTGTTAGCTTAAAATTAATGTATGATACAAGTAGTCTTAGAAAAGTTTTAATATAGCGTAGAATAATGAATGCAATACAATTCTAAAAATTAAATTTGCTGTCTTAATTTTGTTACTCCTGTTTTATCAGCAGATTTCAAGATTCAGGTTTAACAATGCCAAGAATTTAATATTATATATGTTTTCAAGTAATACAAATTAATTCTTTTATTATCACCAATTTAACAATTCTTGTTTTACTCACCTCCCCCTTTTGAAAAGGAGCAAAAAAAGGTCGTTGAGAGTCCTTCGACTCCGAGGAAAAGTAAAATTTATTGCAAAGTTATGCTACAAAAATTTATTTTCGATACATGATTTCAATTACTAAAGTGCACCTCACTAGAATGATACGAAAAATATTGGGTTTAAGTATTCGATATTTTAATACAGATGCTCGCTTTCTCTTATTTTATGAGCTACATAAAAAATATCATTGCAATGCAAAAAAGTTTTCGTGATACTAAAAAGAAATTGAAATTTACAATGTTTGTGATTTCTTTCGATTTTCAATACATTTTTATGAGAAATTTCGGAATATGAATTTCTCATGCGGGGATGAAATGAAGATTTAAGTGTTTTAACCAAGTGATGAAACAGCTAAATATTAAATTTAAAAAAAATATTCTATGTGGGATTTTTGATTATTATTATTTTTATTTTGATCCCCCCACCCTTTTAAATATATTATGGTATGAGTTGTGTACATTTCATTAATAGTTCATGGTACAGCGATTCTCAATATAAGAATTTTTTTTAAAAGGCTTGGGTTGCTTTAGTTTAATCCTAGCAGCTCCCAGTCTTACTATAAGGATTATAATTTTAAACTAATAATTTAAAACAAACAACCCATCTTATGTTTAATTACATGTTGTAATTATTATTTATTGTAGACGTCTTTTCCTTCTAATTAGATAAAATTCTTCAGTCATAAGAGTATTTAATTTAAATTTTTAAATTGTGTAGCAGATTATTTAATATCCCATAACGCGAAATAAAAAAAAAATAAGATTTTGAGGTATGAATCGAACACAAATACGAAATTTTCAGTTCGCAAGTCCAAGTTCGGTATAGTTTATTGCATGCAAATAATGGACATGGTAATAGTAATTCGCTTCAATTTACAAACTTCTGTTAGCTTGTCGTTTTCATCTCTTTCCCTTTTCTCTCCTTTCAATTCTATTTCGCTCAAAAATCCCTATCTGTAATCAAATTAATTCATTACATATCTTACCTTCATCTAATTTACCAAATCACGTTTCATTTGGTTGGCAAGGAGTTGTAAATGTGTACATTTCAAATTACAATAAAGTCCCCGAGGTTAGTGAAGAGAAAACCGCAAATAGCCCTACATCACACATTCTTTGCTAGTATTTCCAATGTTTGCTAATATTTATAATGCAATACATTTTTAAAGAAAGACTAACATAATATTTATTTGTACTTTTAATAACTATGTGTTTATTATTGCGAACACTTATTATGTTAAACAAAAATTAAGAATCTTCGGATCAATAGCTTCTATATTATGCGCCTCTCATCTTGCTTATCACAAACGGAAAACATCATTTTTTTGATGAAACTTTAAAATGAATTTCTTTTTCCCAAAAGAGCATTTGTATGTATTCAGAGCACGAAAAGCAATTTCTTCATGAAAGTGCTTTTTCGAGCTTAGGGGGTGTTTTTCTCTCTCCTCCCCCTTTTATTCATCCTCCCCGTTGACTTTTAAACACAGTTATAACGATTGCATTCGCCTTGCGGTAAGATAGCTGTAAGTTTTTCGAGAGAGAGAGAGGGAGAGGAAAAAAAATCATCTCTGATGTGATGACGCTGTATTGGTGACACTCGTTGAAAGTGCTTGGAGCGTCATCATGAATATGCATTAAGCATCACGGGTTTCGCAAATAGTGTAAAAAGATTTTAAGTGGATAGTTAAATTTCGTGTGATGTATTCTTGTTCTTTTTGTTCATACTTAAAATTAAATATTTGTATAGTGGTATATCGATAAAACTTTTAGCCTTACAAATCTCAATCCTTTTGAATGTATTGGTGTTGGTGCTTTGGAAGAAAAAGTTTTTTCTTTCTCAAATGTGTGAACTCAAGATAGACATTGAGTGCGTATGCAACTTATCTAATGCTTTACATTATCCTATTTAATTTTTTTATGGTATCAGTTTGAATGTGTGGTTTTTGATCTATTACTATAATAAAATCGTAGCCGCAGTAGCCTAGAGGTCACGGACTCGTCACCGGCGTTGCTTTCGTGGACTCGAAGCCTGATACCATAAAACCACCAGAGTCGCAGTACCGAGGCAGGTTAAATCTGGTTGAGGCCCCAAGTACTCCCTTTGGCATGTGTGTGGCAGTTAGGAATGGAAAGTACCAGCTGAGGTATCGTCCTCGTCACTTGACCGGGGTTCAAAATTACAAGGTCCGTCGCCAATAGTTTTCGTGTTACTACCCTTTATACCTTAAACAATCATCATTAATAATGAAATCGCGTTATTAACTTTATTTGTTATAGAGAAACATCAATTTAAGCGGCAGTGTAAAGGGAAAAAAAAAAGTTTTTAAAGTGAATTCAAAGTGTAGAAGTACACACACACACACATACATTGAAGCATAAGAAAAGAAATAGAAAAAGGAGTAAGGGGAAATAAAGGAGAGAGGATGGGGAAAATGTAAAATAACATTTTTCCTTTTAAATGATTCCAAGAAGAAATACTTCTTTTTCGCTTACTTTGAGTCCGAAATAAATGTTTGCATCGATTTGTCAGCTTTATACGGCAGGTATTATTCTGCAAGTTCATACATATTCCAGACATTACTCACATTCGAATGCTTTTGACGTATTTTCGGGAGTATTTTTTCCCTGGAGCATTAAATAGTTAACTCTGAGGTATAATTTAATCCCCAAAACTTTGGTAATATATTTGAAAAGGGAATCCTCGCCCTCATTTTACACAAAATCGAACTATTAAATATATTTCTGTACAGGAACCAGAATTTCTTTATGAAATAGTGTTTGTTATTACATTTGTAAATTTAGTTTTGATTATGAGTTTTATTGTGAATTATAGCCATCTTGTTGCTTCTTAGTGCGACGTTAATAAAACAATCAGGCAATTTTAATTTACTGAATCAACCGAGCAATAAGGCAGCGTATGTCCTTTCGAGCCTTCCATTACCTTGTTTCGTACCTAAATTTATTCCAATTACAGTAATGCATACTGTTGTACATCAAATATTAATCAATGCAAAAGAAAGGAAAAATCAATTTTATGGTATAATGATTGATTCATAAGTATTTTAAATAATAAATGTTCCTGGTACTTCTGTTTGTCATGTACTTTGTGAATTATCATTATAAAACTATTTTAAGTGAGCATGACTTCTGGTACTTCATATTTCACTAAAGAACAAGAATGTACAATATAAATTAGGCGCAAATTACGCAGTACTTTGCGAAAAAAAATAATATTGAGGTTTTGGGATTGACGATATTCATTTTTTATATATCTAGGAATACTTAGAATTAATGATTCAGGTAATATGATATAATAAATTTTAGGAAAAAATTGAGTCTGCAATTTTTCATTATTGGTATTTTTTCACGAATAAAATAATTAGCACATTATTCAAAGTCAAGTAATAGGAAGTATTCAATAGATTTAAAAAAAAAAAAAAAAAAAATTAGCAAATTTGTAACACGGTAGACCTGCAAAAAGTATTAATTTATTACCTTTTAAAGTAATTATCTTGGAAAAGATTTCTTATGTTAAATTATTTGTTGGTGATAGCTTCGGCTGTTACCGAGTTTTCGGATTGAAACTTTGAATGGTTCTAAAATAATTGCATTTTTTAAAGCTCACTAAGGCTTTGGAATAAATTTAATTTTTAAGATTAAATAAATGGAGATATTGAAATATTTTTTCTTTAATTTTTTTTGTAAGGCAAAGTTGTGCATCCAGATTCTTACATTATTTTAAAAATAGCCTCTTTTATAGAAACATGCGTGCTTTAAAAATAACTATGAAACTTAGTTTAGGGGCATTTTAATTCCTGAGTAAATAAAAAAAACCTCTCCACTTTTTTATTATATCGTTTGGAATAGAGTTTTTTTTTGCTCGAAACTGAATTAGACAGATTTTTTGAATGAATTTTATTTTGTATATAAAAATGAAATTCATGCCTTTCTTAATACAGTACACTGTCGGCAATCCGGCAATATTGGACCGGAGTAGTACTGGATTGCCGAAAACGCCGGATTATTGAAAAATCTCAGTATCATGGTATAAAATTTAATACTGTACAAGCCAATTCAGTGTCAAACATACCAAATGGCTGAAACAACAAAAAAGTACTTTTTTTTCCATTGATAGTCGACATTATTCCATTGCAGTAGAAGGCATTGGCCGCGGTAGCCTAGTTGTCATGGTTGCGGACTCTCGGCCGGCTGTTTTCTTCGAGTCGTGGATTCGAGCCCTGAGACCTTTCCTCCGTGTAGCCGGGGCTGATGCAAAGTCCTCCCGATAGCGTGATATGGAAGTTTAGAGAGGGAGGTGCCTCTTCAGATGTCGTCCTCGTCACTTGACCAAGGCTCAAAATTACAAGGTCCGTCGCCAATAGCCCATGTGTTTCTTCTCTAAGTGTGGTTAATAGACAATCACAATCACGCAGTGGAAAGCATAAAATAAAATTTTAATTATTTTTCTGACATTTAATAACTTTTTTTTAAATATTTTAATATTGCTTTCATTAACATATTAAAGCACTATTTGTATATTTTCATTTGAAGTAACGAAAATGTTTCAGTATTTCGAAAGCTTTGCAATGCTTTATCATAAAGTAATCGTTTGTACTCTTTTCTGTTTAATGTGATCGGATTTGTTTATGTAGAAAAAAAGTTATCGCTGTTCAGGGTTTTGTCCATTTTTTTAAACCATTAATTTCTCCATTTAGGCAGTTAATCGTTAAAAATATTTATTATCATCAATTTTAATTCAAGGTAAACGACGTATAATCATTTGCGTGCATAATTACTAAGTACTTAACTGTTGAAGGCCGTTTATCTTACTGAAATTAATATTGCTAATTACATTAAAACGAAGTGCTAGGTTAAGTGAAATTTAAAAAATTATGAGGGTGTTAAAATGGATGACGCAGAACTGCATTTGCCGATGGTAAGGTGTAATTGAGAAATAATTAGTTGAATTATAAAGATATGTTTGTGTGCTCTTTAAATTAAAATGAGTTTTTCTTTTGAAAAATGTCACCAAGTTTTGAAATATTGGATTTGTTTCTCTATAGTATTGTTCCATTTATGTCTTTTTTTTTTTTTTTTTTATAATTTTTGGAATTAAAGTTCATTATTCCATTTTTTAAGGAATTTTTGTTTGCAAAAATCGGGTAAATTTTTGTTTGTTTATTAGCAATTATTTTTTTATAATTCTCTGCATGTGAGAGACAAAAACTCACAGAAAAGATTAAAGAGAACAAATAGTTAGCATTCGTACATTGTAAACAAGAAGCACTCAAAATTTCTAACCAACCATCTCCATTTAGGAAATTATGTAGAAACTACAGATTATTTATATACCGTGGTACTGTGGTTGCAAATGTGTAACAAGTTCATAACAGATATCGGGATATTGAATAATAAGGACTAATAGATACTTAATCCGCGGCTATGGTAGCCGAGTGGTCATGATCACGAACTCGAGGGGGGCGTTGTTTCGAAAGAATCGTAAGTTTGAGTCCTGATTCCACTAAAGATCCGTTGTGCAACGGGGTTGATGCTTGTTTAATCTGTTGAAGTTAAAAGTCTTTACGTTGGTACAGTGTGGAAATTGGGAGAACGGACTGTCAGTTCAGGTGTCATCTTCGTCGTTTGAGTATGGTTTAGAATTATGAAGTCCATCGCCAATAACTTATTTTTCATTTTAACTCTTCAAAACTCCTTCGATGCTCTTATTTGTTTTTTTATAGGTTTTGAAATGGAAAATGCGTTTTGATCCATCGCATTCATTGTTAACACTTTTACATGAATTTCAAAGGACTACTCTATAACATACCTCGATTTATTATTTATTTAAACACAATCATTGAATTTACGGAAAGCATCGAAAAACAGTTCATTGCGTACAAGGGATTAAATTACTCTAAATTGCTCTAACTGAATGGTATTTTAGTAAGAATAGATGGATAATTGTATATATATAAATTCATGTTGCTTAATTAAATGTCTGGTTTTACTTCTCTTTGCTCTTGTTATATAATCATTATTGTGTAACTTAATTTATATTAGATCTGAAAAGATTTTATAAAATGTTCTTCATTTTATCTTTACAGCTAGAAGCCGGGGATATTATATTAGAAGTGAATGATAAGAATGTCGTCTCTTTGACCACCAAGGAAGGTATGATTTCTTCGCTTAATGTTGTATTACGTCATTTTTCCTCTTTTCAATTTATATTATATTTCATTTATTCTTTCCCCCCCCTCCCGAATAACTATCATCAGCTCTTCAATTGTGTTATCCAGCAAAATAATAGAATAATATTGGTAGTATATTTAAATATTGAAAATCTTTATATTTATCAGGAGTTATTATATCTCATCATTAAAAAAACTATTGTATTCTTAAATATTTTTAATTGAGTTTCGTTTTATAAATAGAATAATGTTATTGTATTAGTATTTCCCTCCATCTCTATTGTAATATTATCGAGATGGAGGGAAATACCAATCTATTACCAACTCGGCTATTTGTACCGGAAATGGTACTAATAGCTGGGACCCAGATTTTTTAAAGCCCTCGTCTCACTCACTCTTCTTTTAGAATAAAATCTGAAAAATTTTGATTCGTACACCTTTTTTAAAAAAAAATTGCAGACGAATAATCAATGTTAAAAAAATTCTAAAATCAAGATGTCAGATAAGTAGAACGTGTAACATAGCACTTTAAAAAGTATTTAAACGAAGTGTTCATTTTTCATTAATGTAATTATTCAACAAATTAATTATATCAAATCTAATGGTCCTCAGACTACAATCTGTATTAGGAATCACTGATTCTCACTATGTCTTGAGGAAATGTTGACCTTATCTAATTTTTCGATTTCACATGACATAATTTGGATTCTCATTACTTTCCAATCGAACAAATACGTTATAAAACATTCTATAATAGTATTAGAAATCAATTTGGAACTTTTGAATTTGACTGTTTCAGGATATAAATATCTCAGATAAATATCTCAATATTCAGAATCTCAGATTTCCGTCGCAAAATTTGCCGTGTAATTTTTTGGTGTGTTACGCTTATTAAATGGAAAAATGTCAAAATATTTTATTCATATCTAAAATTCTGCAGTTGCTAATTATTTAATATCGTATCGCATTAAAGTATTAAAATAAAAATCACCTGTGGTTTTATAAATAACGAAGCACTAGTTCATTGAAAATATTAATTTTGTGAAGAAAACTCATTAGTTAAAATTCGTTGCATCAATTTTATCTTTTATTTTCTTGCATGTATGTTTGTGTTATATTTTCTTTTGATTTGTTTTTTATATTAGTTCTCTAATTTTGAAAATTAAAAAAAAAAAAAAAAGAATTGCTCTTCCTTTTATTCTCTTCTTGTGAATTGTTACGAATAATTTGACTGTGTTTTAATTAATATAGTTATATGCCTAATATAAATTCAGTTTTAGTTAATAATTCTTGGAGTTTTTAATTGTATTAGTCAATGTCCTTATGCTCTCTATTTCAAGCATGCAATATTGTTATTGGACAGATTGCACATTTGAGGTTACAGGCCTTTGTTTTGCCTTATGTCTTAGAATAAATTTAACATTTTTTTCTTTACTTGCCTCTTTTTACTCTTCTTGCCTCTCTTAATCTTTTATAATTTCTCTTTGCATTAGACTTTCTTTCCTACCATCTTTGTGTTCTCTTTTATTGAATTGATTTGGCTTGCCCCTAAAATGGTCAGTTTTTCAAGAATACTGCTTGTTTCTCTAAAATGAATGTCAGAATTTGTTTATATACTTTGAATGATCTATGTTGTTGGCTATCTATCTTTTATTGTTGGAATATATTCTTTGAAATTTCTTATTTTTGTGTATCTGTTTGAATCTGGATCTGCCTGTAATATTTTAGATTCCTGATTCTCCAGTTTCTTATTTATCATCATTCTTTGATTTAACGGGACATTATGTATCTTTAACCAATTTATAGAATTGATTGAATACATTATTTTTTTGTGTGTGAAAGTTTGATTCATCGAAATATTTTGTATATTGTGCACATTTCTTTTATTACATTATATATATGTTTCACAGCTGTAAATTCATTCAGTGTTTTTATCCATTGTATTTTTGATATTGATGTTCTTTTATTTGGTATATTATTGTGATATAAAATTTAAAGATTGAACAATTTAAGTTCAGAATTAATGTCTAAGCATGTATTAAAAAAAACATTTTTATTTGGTCCTTGCATGAAACAAATTTTTTTTTTTTACTTTTGGTTTTCTTTAAAGTTAAAAGAGTTTTTCTTCATTTATTAATTTTTATATACATTTATGAACATTTTAGTGCTCAAGTGCCTGAGGTTATCCAAAGATGTAGTCACACTGAAAGTGAAGAAAGGTATGATTTTATTTGTGTTAACAGCTGAAGCTCAGTTTCATATTAATGAATATCATAATTTATTTTAAGCACCATTGTATATAAATCAAAAATTCATGATGATGTGGAAAACGGGAATATATTTTCTGTAATTTATAAGGAAACAATTATCTTTTAAAATTGAATCTTTTGTTTTTCTCTCATAAATTGCAATACATTTTAAATATGCTTAATTTGTTTTTCTACGCTGTTTAAAATTTTTTAAAAGTTTTAAAATTTAATTTTGAAATTATTATTCAAATTCTTTTGAAATTTAAATATTTACTTAATTTTACTCAGTGATAAAGCAAATTAATATTCATTGATAATGTAATTCCATTGTTTTCAGATAAATGTATACTATTTAGCTCATATCTCGTATAACTATGTATGTAATGTAGCTGGAATTTTTTTTTTTTTTTTTGCCAGATCATTTTAAATTGATAATTACAACTGTTACATTGATAAATTTAGAAAGGTATGCATAATTTGTAAAACCTTTCCATATAGAATGAAAATCTCACCTATTCTTGTATTATAATAAATTGATTTAAATTAGTGGTTCTCATACTTTGTACTCAGACCCTTTGCTGGTTACGAAGGTTGATTATCTTTTCAAGATAGAATACTCAAAAAGTATATGTATTAATTGGTTCTTCGAGTATTGTTGTTTATTCTCTTCTTTTTTTTGCCAACATACTCCTTTGAAGGTCATTGCACACTTCCAGTGGTATGTATGCCACAGTTTGAAAATTTGTAATTTAAACAATATTTAAAGTGCGTTCCCTATATACTTTTGTCATGTGATGACATAGTTATTTCATGAATGATGTTAAGCTGTAGAAAGTTGCGTGTAATTATAAAAACTGTTTGGTAAATGATACTAGATTAAGTAAAGATAAAACTGATGATGAGCGGTTTAGTGAAGTTAGCAACACTTAGATATGTAGGTAAGGTGTAAATAAAATGTATAGTAATTAAGAATGGATATGGCCATCAATTTTATATTTTGTGTTTTATCAATGAATAATATATAAAAAGATTTTTAGCGGGGAAAAAAATGTGTAAATTTATCTTTGTAAGAAATTTCTAAATAATATAAAGATTTATTATTTATTTTTATGTCTTTCAAATTTTGTACTGATGGTAGACAATCTTCTGGGATCTGGCTTATATTATTTTTATTAATATGGTATTGATCTATCATGTATATTATGGACAGCAAGGTTTGGTTGAGGAAAATCTATGCATATAAACCTTTTACTTAAGGTGATTTTGGACCCCAATTGTGAATTGGAGTAGAAACAGAGAGATAAATAGATAATCTTTTAATAAAGTATGCATATTATATTTAGATGATAATATAATCTTTTACAGTTTAATTTTTAGACAATAATTTTTTCGTAATAAATTTTTTGTAAGCTATTTGTACGAATTTGGTCTTATCACAATATTCGTTGCGAAACTTTTCATGTCATCGCTCCTTAATAGTGACCTTTTTTTATCGAAATTTTTCTTGAAAGTATGATATAAAGTTGTTGGGTTACATTTTTTTCTCCAGATTGAAGATATGATATCAGTGCTATCTTTTGGTTGTTTCGAACTAAAGTTAGATTATTTTGGATCTTAAATTTAAAAATGAATGTCCCATTTGCTGAGAAAGGAATTTTATGATAAAGTCATTGTATCTTTGTCATTTAATATGAGGCCGCTGTGTATAATTAGTGGTAATGGACTTGGACTCTTGGCCAATGTTGTTATCGTCGAGTCGTGCATTCGAGGCCTGATGCCACCAAAGACATGCAGTGTAGCGAGGTTGATGCACATTAAATATGGTCGAGTTCTCAAATTCTAACAATGGCATGGTGTGGAAGTTTGGAGATAGAGGTGTCAGCTCAGGTATCATGCTCGTCACTTGACCGCAATTCAAAATTACGAGGTTCGGCGTCAACAGCTCTCGTGTTGTTTCTCAGTGTAACGTTTATGAACATTCACATTCTGTCTTATAATATTTTTCTCTTTTCCTAGACGCCACAGTTAAGGAGCGGGTTCACAATCACATGGCGGCATCGAGTGAACTAGAAGCACTACGACGATCCTATGCGAAAGAAAACTCCTCTAGTAACGGTCACATCGACACACAACACAAATCTGAAAAGTTCGAATCTAACGGCGATGTCCGAGAGAATGGCGAAAACATACCTCCATCCCCTACACAGCACATCAAGCCCCATACTAGGCAATCTGCTCAACCCAAGTTTGAGACATTTATGATGACTGGAGAGCTTATCATAAAAACAAAAAGCAGCAATACTGGTTTCATTTCACCTAAAAATAATTTTAAGCAGCATGAAGAGATTAAACCTGCTTCTGCAACCACAGTCAGTTCTAATTTTTGTAAAGGTAAATGTCATAAAAATACTTCTTTTTTCCCCCTCATTTTTAATAAATGTTCTCTTTTTTTTTTTTTTAAATTCCTACTATTACTCCCTATAAATATCATGTTCAAATTTTCAATCGTTAATAAATACTTTTTATTTACCCACTCAAGTTCAAATACATTTTTTAAAACTTTGTAGTGGATGACACTTGGATGTTAATACAGTTTTTTTTTCGAATATTAATTCATTAATTAAATTTGATTGGTGAAAATGCAGTTTAGCCCGACTACTTGGCGCGATTTCAAAAATTGCCAAACTTGGTGGATTTTGTTTTTTTTGTTTTTTGGGTTGAACGTTAAGTCCGTGAATCGCACTAGTGTAGCCACATTTGGCAAAATACCGACAAATAATTTCTGTCGCCAAGGGTGATTTGGCGAAACTGTATTCCAACCATTTAATTTACCGGGTGAATTAAGAATCAAGCCAATGCTTCTACTATGTAATTTGTCTTGCAATGGCAAAGTTGGTAAAGCGTCGGCGTAGAATCTTCATGCTTTCGGATCGAATCTCGTCGTAGCAAAAATATTTTTTTATTTGATTTTCAAATAATTAATTCTAGTTTTATTTGGGAGAAAAAAAATGCCTCTTATATACGATATTTAGCAGGATATAAATTTAGGAATAAATACCGTCAGTGACGAAGCGTGACGCTGGAAAAAAAATTTCTTCCGCCTCTTAATATTGTGATTCTGTCATATGTATATATACATTTTTATATTAATTGTAACTATTTAATAAAAAGTTACTAAAATGAAATTTTTCTTTATTGAACTAAGTAGGAATTGACTTTAATTTTTTTTTATATTACCAGTTTCTTTTGCCATAGCTCATACACTTTTTGGAAAGAAAGCACGTGCAGTTTGAATGTTATCCAATTCTTATTTAAATTAGAGTTTGTCATCTTATAAAAAGGCAGGATTTGTTAATTAGCAAAATAAAAACCGATGAAGGAATATTCAGATATTCTTTTGAACTTATAAAAGCATAAAAATTCTTCAGTTGTTCTATTATAAATACCTTAAGACATGTCAGATATTACTTTTAGAACCAAGGGGCTTTCAGCATGACATATATTATTCTGAAGTTCATTAATAACTTAATTTGAGTATGTGCGTAAAAAATATTCGCTCTATTACTATTTTACTGCATTTAAATCATTCTTGCTTTAAAAATATTTTAATTTTCTTCGTATTCCTCAAATCCCATCTATGTGTTGATGCCTTGGTAACAAAGTGGTTATGGTAATGAGCTCATGACCAGCATTGTTTCTGTCTATCCGAGTATTTGAGTTATAGTGCTACTAAGGCTCGATATTTAGTGAGGATTGTACACTTTAAATTTGTCGAAGCACAATGTCCTCACGCTGATATGGTTCCCATTTTGACGATGGGGTGCCAGCTCAAGTATCGCTCTCGTCTCATAACAGATTTTCAAAATTACGAGATCTATCGCGATTAGTTCTCGTTTTGTTTCTAAGTGCAACGTTAATAATTCTCTCAACCTATGTCTATTTATTTTTATAATGCTATTTGAAATTTAAGTCTTTGAAATGTTTTTTTAAATAAATATTTAAAATCAAATTTTTAATTCACATTTAAGTATTTTTATAGATTTTTACCTTGAAGTAAATAGTTTTCAAGTTATCAAATTAGTTTTATTTGTATTTTAATTTAATGCAGAAATTGGTATCAAATTATTACATCTATGTTGTTTTTATTTAAAGTAAGGTACATGATTTTATAATTTCTTATATTCTGAGCTATTTAATTTACACTAGATTATTGGAAAGTAATTTATTCAATAGTTAAAGAAAATCTCAAGGTATATTATTCAGTTTTAGTCATCCATCCATTAATGTAAAGCTTTATTCATGCTATACTTTTAGTTTTGAAAAACTTCATGGCATATACAGAAAAGTTATATAGAATGTTGCAGATTGGGTATATTTACAAATTTAAAAAAGTTATTTGCCTGAAAATATCTGAAATGTGAATTGTCCAAATTCGGATTTGTAGAATTCATGTAAATATGGAATGAAGCTTATTCAATTAAACATTTTAAACATTATTTATAAAAATGAATCATGATATCAACACATTTCAGGAAGTATTTCAAAAAACCCTAGTACTGATTTAGTCATAGTTCTCAAAATAATTGCTGGTCAAACATCTCAACAATTTTATTGTATAATTTTTCGGTTCAAATTGGGAATAGAGTGTCCCCTGGGAGATTGGCGACGAAACTTGGTGATTCCCTAGATATTGTTGCCAAATGTGCGTGACTTAAGCATTGAGTATGCTTAGGATTACCATGACCTAAATCGCCAATTATCGCTCCCAAAAGTCACCAATCGCCTAGGGGACACCCTATTCCCGATTTTTCTAATGTCCTTTTCTCTAGTGCCTCTACCTTTTTTAAAACTATCCTTAATCCTATAATTTTTTCCCTCTAGTTGAGAATGATGTGAAGATTCGTGGTAAGACAACAAAGCGAGAAGCATCTGACTCTCATAGTCCAGTTGCAGAAAAGAAAGGCAGTTTTAGTTATGGTGGTAATTTTGTAAGGACTTCTCGAAGTGAAGATTACCTCCAGAAAAACTCAGTGTCAACTGTGAACATTGAAGTTGAGGAAGAAATAGCTACTTCCCTCAATAATTTACTAGACACCAACAAAGACAATCCTTCATACGATCAAGAAAATTGGTCTAGCAATTCTCCTGTCAGTGCACCAGAAACCATTACTCAGACTAGTCCAACTGAACTGAATGATGAAAGTTTTTTTGTAAACACTGTGAATGATATTAGAACTGGTCAATTTATACACATTCCTAATTCTAACAATCGTGAACAAAATGAAAAACTAGTCAGTGATACAAGTAATATGATTACGACACATAACCGACAAAGGTACGCTCCACGTACCATCCAGCCAAAACAGGATGGTGTTACCAACATTATGATTGATGAAAATAAGATTTATGTTAAAGTTTTACCTGACCAAACACCATCTGATGAAAATACCATATCGTCTTCTATGAATAATAAACTTCAGTGCAATTCTAACAGTGAATCACCAAAGAACTTAAAGAATGCTGAGGGAAAAGAAGAATATAGGTCTGATGAAAACTCTGGGGAGGAAACCAAAAGGTGTTACTCTCCTGAGGATGAATCAGATGTTGAAAGCTTAAGCAGCTTCCATTACAGTCCTAAAGCTGTAGACATGCCATCAGCAAGCAGGCTTGCAAAAAGACTGTATAACCTAGAAGGTTTTAAAAAGTCAGATGTTTCACGGCATTTGTGCAAAAAGTAAGTATTATGTTAATATAACTTTTCTTTGAAAGAAGTCTTGGTTCAAAATGAAAGGCATCAAAAAATTAAAAATTGTAACTCCTATAATCCATAATAAATTAAATTTAAAGTTGTATTTTAAATTAAGAAAAAAAATGTTATTATTTTATATTTAGTAAAAGCCCTCATTACTCATGAGCTTAATCAATTTACAGTTAGAAATTCAAGCGGCACTATTCAGTGTAAATTTTGTTTTGAAAATAGTATTAATTTAATGATAAAAACTCTTTTTGAAAATAGTATTAATTTAATGATAAAAACTCTTAATTTTTTTCTAAAATATTCCTCTTTTATAATTAAAGTATCAATCTAGAAAATAATGATAAAATTCATTTGTAAGAGATAACACATTATACAATTACAGAATTTAATACAGAACTTGCTACAAAAAATTTAATCATGCTAAAATATTCAAAAAGAAGGAAGAGAGGGCTTTAAAAAAAATTATTTTCCAGTAAGAAGCTACTGTGCTTAATTCAACATCAATGATATTTTTTTTTATGTTAATGGATTAATATACATCTGACAATTTAGTTTAATAATGTTTTTGAATTAACGTTTGATTAAAACTTAATTTAAGGAAATATTTTGGTTATTTTACAATTAAAATAAAAGCTATGTTTATTCAAGATTTGTTTTCCCTTCTAACACATACATTTGAACATATAATATTAATACATTTGTTGTCCATATTTTTTAAAATTTTTTCTAAATTGTAAAGTTTAAAGTGAAAATATCAATTAAAAATACCTCTTCTAAAATTTATAATTTTTCTTATTAGAAGAATAATTAATTTATTCTGCATTTTAACATAAATTGATCGATTGTCATTATGATCTGTAATTATTTTTCTAGAAAGCAATATATATTATTTTTAAATAATGATACATTTTTGCATTTGTAAGAAATTTAAAATAATAAAGTCATTTATGATTACAAAATGCTCTGCTTATTGGAGATAGGCATTTAAGATTGTATGATGAAGTTTTGGAGTTTAATATATTTGTTTTGACACATATTTTTTGGTAAAATGATGATATATTTATTTCTATATCATTTCAAAGAAGACAGTTGATATCCTTAGTATGTAAAATAAATGTTTTATTTTCATATATTGAAAAATCTCATGCATCTTTCTATATACTTTCTTTTTCATGTTTAGATTCAGCGACTGCTATTAGGCACTATTTACATAAGTGGATTACATGAATGTTTTATTCTGAATGTATATTATCTTGTTAATGTATTTAAAGTACAATATTTCCATCAAATTGATTTCATGCAGAGATATCAGCTCAGAGACTTTTCTAAATAAATGACTATTCAAAGGCCAAGTTAAAATGTTTGAATTTGGTAGTCGGTTGATTGTGGTCTGTGGTTAGAAAATTAGTTGTTACATTTTGTACTTTAATTACTACAATTTTATTGTCCCCCCTTTTTTAACAGTAATGATTTTAGCAGAGTGGTAGCTGAAGAATATTTGAAATTCTTTGATTTCCATGGAGAGACATTGGATGTAGCTTTGAGAAAATTTTTAAAACAATTTTGCCTTATTGGAGAGACACAAGAAAGGGAGCGTGTATTGGTCCATTTTTCTAAAAGATTTCTGGATTGCAATGAGGGAGCTTTTAAGTCACAAGGTAAGAAAATTTTATTATACTGATATAGAATTTCTATTAATCTCGTATGTGTAATGTTTATTTTGAATTTTTTGGGGAATTATATTTAAAATCATGTTCAAATTTTACTATTACATTAATCAAAGTTAATTTTTTTATTTTTTCATTTTTATTGTTGTGTATTTGGCAAATCAAGTGTATTATGTTACATAGATATAAAAACATTGCATTTTGTATATTTTGGTGTTATCTGACTAGAACAGTTTAAAAAAAGACATGCATATAATTTATTTTGATCATATTTTGAAAAATTTTATTACTGTCATTTTCCTGTACTTTTCTTTTGACATAGTTTTGTTATGAAAACTATGTAAAACCTCTCATTATTATTTGATAATATTAATAATTGCTGTACATTCTAATCTATAGCTTTGTTAAAACAAAATGCACTGTTTTTAATAAGCAAAAGTAAAGTGTGTATGTGTGTACACACACACATATATATATATATATATATATATATATATATATATATATATATATATAATGAAAATGTAAAATTATGCACTATTTTTTTAGATGCTGTGCATACCCTTACTTGTGCCCTAATGCTCCTAAACACTGATTTACATGGAGAGGTAAAAATCAAACCACATTTTATTTTATTTTCCCTTTTTTTTTTTTTTTTTTTTAAATTTTGTAATAATAGAATAGTTTGCATATATGAATTCAAGTATTTAAAAAGAAAATTATAGTTTTTAAGATTCATCTATGGAATTTTAGTTTCTAAAATTTTTTAAATTTTTATATAATTTAATATTATGCCTTTTATTTCATTATTTTTATACTGAATTCATTATCATTATTCATTTCATTTATGCAATAACATTATTATTTATTATTCATTTGTTAGGGAATACATTTAGTGATTTAGAATATTTGTTAAATTTTGATTTGTATATTATTCCTTATAACTTTTTTAGTTTTAGCTAGTATGATCTTGTTATTAAGTATGATCAGCATTATGTATTCATTTCATTCAACTTATTTCTTATGTTAAACTCTGTAACATTAAATTAAAAAAAATTCATTTAAATTATTTGAATTTTATATTGTAATATTTTAATATTTCTGTATTGTAATGGTAAAAAAACAACAACCCTATTTTTTACTGTTCAATGTGATTTTATATATTACATTAAATATTGCTTATATAATATTCTCTAATTTTCATTTTATGTGTGAATTATAGTATGCACTTTATACTGATGAATATGATTTTGAAAAGAAATACATTTTTTTACTTTATCTTTAAAAAACAGGTTTTAGATTCAGGTTCCGTATCAATCATTCTTTTCAAACATTTTTTATTACAGATTTAAATTCTTTTAAAACTAATTACTATAATTTCCTGTAATTATATACAGTTTAACATTTTTAAATTGATTCATATTTAAATATTTCTATTTGATTGCTAACTCAATTCTTGCTATTATTCTAAGTAATAATAAACAACTAATAAATTAATTAAAATTTTTGTTTTATTAAAATAATCATATTTTTCTAATGAACTTATCTAACAATAATTTAAAAGAATTACATTGTTAGATATTTTTAATTATTTAATTTGCAGCATGAATAAAATTTTGTTTATATTATATGTTGAGGTTCAATTTTTTGTAAAACTATTAATAAATTTGATTAAATTATTACGTATATGTTTCCAACATTGAATTTTTTTTTTAATTTGTAGAATGTGGGTCGCCGGATGACATGTGCTGAGTTCATAGAAAATTTATCAGAGTTGAATGAAGGTGAAAATTTCTCAAAAGATGTATTAAAAGCCTTATATCATTCCATCAAAACAACTCCATTAGAATGGGCTGTGTTAGTATTATTTTATTCATAAATTAATTTTTTTACTCGCATCCTTTTCTCCTATGGTCAAATCTTAAATATCTTTTATCGATAGCTTTTAAAATAAAGAATATATATTTAACTTCAATTTTTTTACAGGAATATCAATCTAAACATTTGAATTAGTCATAATTAATGCTTTGGGTATACTGTTAAAGCTTTTTGGGAAATTAAAATGTTTAGTACTTTATGATAAGCTAAGTGCAAATGCTTCAAATGCAATTATTGTGAGGAATTGAAGCAGGTTTCTTGCATGTACAAAATTATTGTTATGCACTATTGGATTAAGTCCCATTTTGAACTACTTCTCACATCATTTCACTCTGAAGTAATTTTTCCCCTTCAACAAAAAAAGCATATCAAAGATGTTTTAGAATCTTAATCTCAATTATTTGAACTATGTTTCTTAATGAGTGCTATATTTGTTCAAACAAAAGTTGCATTTGTCAAGAATAGAATGATTGTTCTATCATTCAATAATACCATCTACAAAATATAATTTTATAGCATGATTATTTGAGTAAGCTATATTAAAAAGTAAGTTATTTTAAAAGTGAACTTTTCTTTATTTCAGAGATGACGAGGAAGAACCAGCACCTTCTGAAGAGCACCCACCTAACCAACCAGAACAAAGACAGAGTTTTATTGGTCACAATCCTTTCTTAGAGGTTTGTTAGATGAAATATAATTGTTTAAAACTTTAAAATATCTGTAGTTTTAATTTTGCATGTAATGTTCTTGTTATTTTTCTGATTTTAACAGTTTTTAAAATCTGATATGTGTGTGTGAATCACTTTTTTCTTTAACTGACTTGAGAATAGCTTAACTTTTTTTTTTTGTAGAAAAACTTAAGACATGACCACAGTGAGTGAATAAAAATAAGTGATTTCTCAATTAAATGTTAATTTCAAATGGATCCTTGGAGAAATAATATTTAAACTGAATTTTAAAAAATCAAGATCTTGGTTTAAAAATATTTATTTGACTTTTTATTTGTAAACATATATATCATTTTTATTTTTGTTAATGACATCGGTTTGACTTTCAGGTGCCAAATCCTAACTTTGCAACAGAATATAAAAAAGGATATGTGATGAGAAAATGCTGTGTAGATCCTAATGGGAAGAAAAGTACAAATCAATTCATTTTCTGTGATATTGTTCTTTTACAAGCTCATATTATATTTAATGTTAATATGATAAAAATATATTTGATCTAGTTGCATCTTAAATAGTGATATAATGTCTCCTTTTTTGTTTATCTTGTGTTACTTGACTAATAGATTGACTAACAGCTGAGAGTTGTAGAAATTGGCAACACGTATAAATAGAGTTTATTTCTAGATGAAGGAAGTGTATCAACAATTTTTTTTGCATTATATATATATTTTTTTTATAAATTAGTAATTTTCTTTATGATAAAAGTACATAAAAGAGCAGCAATTTATGTTTATTTATTGAATATTAAACATATATTTTTTGTTAATTTTATTAGTATATATGCATTTTTTTTGCTGAATTCTATATAATAGAAATGCAATGACATGTTTAAATTAAAATAAAAATTTTAAATTATTTTATTGAATCATATAGTTTCCCACCCTTAATGTAAAATTGTCTGGTATCTAACTAAAAGTGGAAAACTAATATTATTTAACCAAATTTTATTTAAAATTTTATAAAGACTAGAATAATCTTCATAAATTTCATTCCTTTTCTGCATAAGTATAAATGAGATAAATCATTTTTAAAGAATAATTTCTAATTATTATTTGATAACTTAAAAGTTATATTCATTAAAATTAATTATCTTTCATTTTTTAGCTCCCATTGGAAAAAGAGGCTGGAAAATGTTTTACGCAGACTTGCGGGATCTAGTACTATATTTACATAAAGTAAGTCAACTGCAATTTTCATCTTACTCATTCATTTATTGTTAATTTTATAGAATTTGTGCAAAGTATAATGAGCTTATATTTGGAAATGTGTGTAATTATCCCCTTTCTGCTTCTAACTTCGTACTGAATTTTTCTCTAATATTAATTTACATTGAAAGTGAGTGAAATTTGAAATTCATGGTTCAAGAGCCTAATCTAATTATACTGTGCCAAACGATGTGTATCTGTAACATAGACATTTGGAAAAAAAAGATAAAAATTGGTTGATAAGGAGGGTCAAAAATAGTGAAGGTTCTAAGGTATCCTGGTGATCTTATTTACCAAAGTTAGTAAGCACCTTGAGAAAAAAAATCACTAGGGTTATGACGGCTCTATCCGCGATCTTTTCACCAAAAATTCCCCAAGAGGACTGTTAGTGAAAAGATCGTAGATAGTGCCATCACAGGGCACTTGAATTCATGATAAATACCTGGGAAAAATGTACTTGGAAATTGGAATTAATGATGTTTTTGAATTTAATTAGCATTTATTGTGAACAAAAAGTATATGCTAAAATTCAGATATGGTAATACTCTGCTTTAAATAAATAAATAAATAATATATATATATATAATTTATTATTCAATTTTTAAAATTTTTGATTATGTTCTTCCTGTTTAAGAATACCCTCCGGTGCTTACCTTCTTCAGGTAAGTAAACACGTCACTCACCTGAGATACTATAGTGATTTTTCCTTTCCCATAGCATTAGTTTTTGGTAAACACAGGTGATGTGCCTCTAGAATACCTTAGTGATCCTTCTTTGCTTCCATCCTTCTTTCTTGTCTATCTATTTGATCTTTTCTCCATTTTTTCAAATGTCTAGATCCAAGTTGCACTTTGTCTGATGTGGCATAGCCCTATCTGGCTCTTGCGCCATTAAACTTCACCATCACTCCAATTTAAAAGTTAGGATTAAGTTTAAATAGTGGAAGAACACATGTGATCTCAATCATTCCATTGGAATATAGAATAAAAATCTCTTTTGTTACTATTTGATGTTTGAATCAAGTAAAAGTAACTTTATTAATTTTTTTTAATACATAAGTGAATAAACTGTTGTATGGTATTGCATGTATTATTTATAATTTTTTTTTGTTGCAGATTTTCATACACATACTATTTCCTTCTATTTTTTAATAATAAAGAATCATAATATAATCAATTCTAGTTTTAAAAATTTGAAATTGCCTTTTATATAGTTCAAAATAAAATTCATGTGTATTTTTCTTTTTGCACTGCAGCATTTTTATACTGTTCCTTTTTTTATTATAAATGAGAAAAATAAAATGGCTGTGAGCAGTTATTCAAAATTTTTGAGTGTCAAACTTCAAATGATAAATTAGTAAATGTTACTTATTAGTGATACTAGCTATATTACCTAAATTCTGGATAGATAAACCATCCTTTTACATTTACTGCACACTTAATAATTGACTTGCTGCACCACTGCTAAATTGCAGAAAATCATTCTGAAATATGGCCTATAATATTCATTTATTTAATTATTCCTTTTTATGTTATGTAATCTTCATTAATAGCATTTTGTATAATGGTTACAACATAATTATATATGAACAGTAATACATAAATAATAAAAAAAACATCTTTGAACTTGCCTAAATTGAACTCTGCTGATTTGTAATAGGTAATATTTTTACAAGTTTGATAAAATATGTTTATCTCATAAATTACTAGATTATTATATAAAATGATACATAAATTAATAATCAAACAGAATTTTATAATTAAAATAAATTACATTTATTAATGCATTATGTCTAAATCTGCTCATCAATGTCAGAATTAAATAAATTTAATAAATGACCATCCATGTTACTTTCATAACTGCTATAAATAACTTCTTTGAAATTCGCTATCTTCATTTTCTTTTTTGATGAATTCAACTGAAAGTATAATTTATGATATATTTACACTGAGCCCACCCTATTGTAGTTTGGAAAGTTTTTTGTAAGCTTGAATTACTTCCTCTGTCTTAGTGCAACTTGAGCACTCGTATCAGACTAAAATATTGCAGTGAATTCTACATTAACCATTTTGCTTACTTTTAACATACTATATAAACTAACAAAGTTATATAGACGGATGGAAAATAAAGTTCTTTTAAATATATTGCTGCTTATCTACCTGAAATCACAGTATGAGGTATTATTAAATAAAATAACATAATTTTTTAATCATTCAGCTAAAATTCATCAAGAATGTCTTGATAAAATTGCAAGTTCTCCTCAAAAGCAAATCTTGCATTATATAGCATTTTTTCATTGAACTTATTGTTTTAAAATGAGGTCAATAAACTATTACTAATAGAAAGTTTATACTGAAATGTATTGTTTCATAATGCATAATTATATATTTTTTTCTTATAGGATGAGAATGGATTTAGGAAAAACCAGTTGTATGACAGTCTTCATAATTCCATTCGAATCCATCATGCATTAGCAACAAGAGCCACAGATTATACAAAGAAACAACATGTGTTTCGTCTCCAAACTGCAGACCAAGCTGTATATCTTTTCCAAACAAGGTACCTAAAGGATGCTAAACAAGAGTACGTTTTTTTAAATGATGAGAACAAAGTAGTGGTGGTGGAGGTGATGAAGTCTAGGATTATTGTGACTGCCTTTTGTCTGCTTTCCTTTGTTCGTTTGGTTGAGGGTCTGCATTTTCTTCATTGTTTGGATTTGTATTTGATTGTTTGTTTATTTTTAGCTGGGCTGTATTTTTTTAAAGCAGCTGCATGGGTGTGAATATGAGCTTTCAGTTTATATTTTGCTTCGAATGTTCATTGAAATGTATTTAATGCTTTGTGTTTAATTTTCTATTGTTTTATTTTAGTTGTCATGAACCAATCTTGTGGATTATGATTTTTATCTGATATATATTCACCTTATTTATAAACGTTAATAGAGTTCATGTATCATCTATATAATGGTTTAAAATCACTTTAATAATATTAATCTTTAAATATTTTAAACCTATCTTCTGTAGATATAAGAAATGAATAAAATTACAAAAATTTTGAAATGTTATTGTTTACTAGTCAATCAGTTTGTATTGATTGTTTGCAAGATTAGCCTTATTTAATTATTTTTTTAACTAATGAAGGTATTATTTCAAATAACTATGCAATTAATTTCTTATCTTTAGAATGGAAAATAATAAATGAATCTATTAAAGAAGTTTTAAGATTTTAAAGAATGGGAAAAAAGAATGCATTATGAACTATATAAGATTTATTGACAGATTAGTGTTTTTGAAAACAAAATATAATTTCTTAATATCTTAATAAAGCGTATGAGCTTTGTGAAAAGTTAGACATGGAAATAATTTCAAATATCATGATAACTTTTCATATTTAAAAAGAATTTTAATTTCAAAAAATGTCTTACTGTTAGTAAATGCTTTTCTTCCCTTCGTGTTATCTTTTTATTTATTTAAATTGCTATGCATATGATTTGTGTGCAGTTATTTCCCATTGTTCTCATTTTTTTAATTTACATTTTGTTCCTCTGTTTAATTTGTTGCAAAGAAATGTGAATTGTTTTTATGTCCTAGTTCTTATTGGATATATTGTGTCTATTAATTGTGTATGCATTCATATTCTTTTTTAATCATATTGGTGCTCTAAATGAATACAATGTTACCATCTGAAATTATTTAGTAAAATGATTATTTTAAAAACTTACATTAAGGGAACATAGTGTCCTTAAATGTCTAAAATATTGAAAAATTTTATTATTGCATTATTTTAATATCACTTTCTTAAATATGTGTGCTGAATTTCAACCTCACAATTATAGTACAGAAGAGCATAGATTACCCAAATACCAATCAACCAAAATATCATTTAACTGAAATCATTCCAATCAGCAAATAACCATTTTGAATTTATTTAACTTGGCTAATCGATACCTGTGTTATTTGTAAAATACACTGCTGACCATTAAAATTGCAGCAGTAGGAAGGAATGATTTGAACATCAAAATCACATAAAAGGAAGAAGTGGATATGCAAATAATAAGCATTTAAATACATTTAGATGATTCAGGAGGGAGAAATGACATCTAAAGTATTGCATAAAAGTAAAGCTGTGTAGTTGATTTTCTCATTCGAAAGCACTTTGTGAGGTTGGAGTTTGCTCAGAATATTGTATTATGCCATGAATAAGAAGAAATGTTTACAAGCAAATGTTGGAATTCGATAGAGGCAGAATCATTGCCTATCTAGAGTGTGAATTATCATTCTATGATATTGCCTGTTGCTCTGATTGAAATCCAACCACTGTCATGCGAATATGGAATCAATGGGTTGCTGTGGGTCATACTGAATGGCAAGCAGGATCTCCATGCCCTCCCATGGCTAACGGCCAAGAGGACAGACATATCATGATATTGGCCCTGCAAAACCATATAACCACATCATGGACCATTAGTCAGGAAAAGGGCATGTTTGTTGCATGCTCAGTATCTGCTTATGCATTGTGATGACATTTGCAGCAGCATAGTCTTTCATCATGGTGACCATTACTTTGGCTTCCCTTGACAATGCAGCATAAAGAGAGAGACAGCGACTCTGATGTGCCGAACAACAAAGCTGGATACAGGAGTGGCACAATGTCATCTTTTCAGACGAGTCTTAGCTCTGCATGCAGTATTCTGATGGCCGTATACATGTCATCGATTATCTGAACACTCCCTTCCTGTTGGCATGGTGTGGAAGTTAGGAGAGGGTTGACCAGCTCAAATGTCATCTTCGTCACTTGACTGAGGTTCAAAATTATGAGGTCTGTCACCAATAGCCCTCGTGTTGCTTTTTTGTGCAATGCTAATGAAATCAATCCAATCCAATTTGAACATTCCCTCTTCCTAATTCTTTCAGATTATCAATGCTTTACTGTATTTAGCTAATTATTTGGGTTTTCTTATGTGTATTCCATATGGAGATGAAGATTTGTCTGCATTTGATGCTGACACTATCATGTTATTCTTAGTATATCCCTTATTATTCAGTTTTAGTGGCCTTTTTAATGCTTGATACTTTAATTTGAATCCAAGTGAACCTTTATTAACATAAATCATTTAGATTCATGGGAATAAGATGTTGCTCTTAAATTATACCAACAATCTGAAACAATGTTTTCATTGCATGATTTTTTTGTCCGTTAACAATGCAAAATTAAATCACTAATTTATGAGAAATAAGGGGATTTATATTCATCACATTTTCTTTTATGTCATTCATATTTTCATGATTGGCTACTTTTTATTTACTATCAGTTTGACTGTTGGGTTAAAAGCAGATTTCTGTTGTGTATAAAATGCAGATTACATAAGGCATCATTTTCACTTCCTTCTTCTGTATCATGTATAGGGTTGATCACTGTATCGTTTTGTTGATTAGCCGATAATGAATTGCAAGATTTAGGATTGACAAATTTTTATTTTAATTAAGTTGAATTTTAGAGATTGGTGTATATTTCACTCTGCTTTATGTTTAGTTATGGCATTTTTTTTTCATCTGTGGCTTATATAGGCTTGTCAATACAGGCTTAGCACATAACCAAGGTTACACTAATTTGAATATCACCTAATCAGCAAGCAACCAGAGGAGTTCCATCGCCAATGAATGCTCGAATACAGAACAATATTAAAGAATATATTTTGACAAAAATTTGCAAAGTTATTTAATTACTTTTTAAAGCTAACCATAGCAATTTTTAAAATTGAAATCCTAAGCAAAGTATATTCATTTTAGTATTATATGAATGTGGGCTGGATTGTATCAAAATTTATTTTTATGTTGGAATGGTGTTGAGAATATAATTTTATAATCATGAATAAGTTTAGTTTACCTGAGAGTCACAAATTGTGTTTTTATCCTTCCTTATCTGCTGTTGGGTTTTTTGCAACCAATAGAAAATTATAAAAGTTATCAACTTAATGGGTTTGTATTGTTTCTGAAATAACCAATGGTAAGCTTGTAATTTTAGTGCTTGATAGCAGAAAACTCCTCAGCATCCTTGTATATCTCTCTGGATGTGATTAGAAAGAGCTAACTCTGTTTCTCTCACAAATACATATATCACACCTATTTGATCAAGTCTGGAGTATGATTTTCCTGTATATCGCTGCACCACTGATACCAATTTGGAGAAACAAAATAGTCCAGCTAAGCACAGCTCATTTTATTATTAGTCTCTGTAATAGTTTTCCTGCGACACAGTACTTTATGAGACAGACTTTCAACTATTTAATTTTAAATGAAGCTCCAGCCTTGTAAAATACTTCAATAAACTCTGCAGTTTTGGGCTTCAAAAGTAAACTTTTGCTTTCCTTAAAGGTTGGTGAAATAATCAAAGACTTAAGAGAAACAATATGTTCACTTAGTATTTCACAATTTGATTTGTTGTTCTGTGGAATACCACTATTTGTCACAATGCAATAATCTATTAGAGGGTCTTGGAGTTTTCTTTCTTGCAAATTCCCCTGCTCAAATGAACAAGGAATCCAATCTTCCCAATTATTTTATGCAACTGACTTTAAAAGGAATAAATGACGTCTCTTTGGATGCTTTTCAAATATGCATGATGGGAGCAAGGGGTATCGGCATTGTTTTGGGTACAGAATTTGCATTAAATCAAATTATTGTTCCTTACAGGTTTTGAGAAAGAATCATGTTGTTCAGTGTTTTGTCATGAATTAATTTTCATAAATGGGCTCTTAATTTGGTTCTATCACTCTCTGACAAGAAGAAAATTTAGATTTTATCTAATAGCTGAACTTCCATATAGCAATTATCTGATTAGCACTGATTGCAGGTGAATAAGAGAGATGGACTATTTTAAATAAGTTAAAAAGCTTTCTTTGGGCATAGAGATTCATTTACACTTAGTATTTTCTCATGTTGATCTCTAGGACAATGAGACTGCATAATATTGGCTAAAAGTAGTATGTGTGAGTTATCAGTTCTTCCAGCCCATCTGAATTTATGGACCAAATTTAAATATAAAGGCAGTGCCACCTGTACCATCCATTGATATCATGTTCCCAGGCATTTCAGTGTAGTAGATAGTAACAAACTACTTTGACTCGCTCTTTTTTTGGACATTTTAAGTGAATAGGATTACTCCAGGGGATTTTAATTCCAATCTTTGCCAATGTTTGTATTCACTCTCCATATCCTTGAATGTTTGGCACTTTCCAATCAGAATATTATCTCCTATCCATTAATAGCTCTAGATTTTCTTTGAGGTCATAATAAATATCATGGACTTGATTTAGTCCTGTTGGTCTTTGAAAGCTGGCAATAACAACATGTAATTTGATGTAATTTAAAGAAAACTTGTAATGATATATATATTATATTGCCAAATATTTGATGATGAGAGTTGACCTCTATAACAAAATATGTCAAATAATTTTTTTACTGTAAAACAGTTTAATTTAGAGGACTTAAAATATTACTAATGATAAATAAGAACTATAAATATCCCTCTTTTGCACTTCAATTTTTTTTTTTTTTTGTAATTTTCAAGAGAAAATGAACTAATTTGCAAATAATTCACATTTTTCTTGATATGAGAAAATAAATTATTTTTATTAAGATTAGGAAAGCTACATTTGTTAGATATAATGAAAAATATCCTATTTCATGACATATTGGTGGCCTTTCAGAATTTTTTTTTATTGTCTTTAAAATACATAAATATGGTGAAGAATAATATGGTTCACTAGAACATGAAAATCTTCTAGTGAAAATGAATAAATGTAAAGTCATTTTTTGCCCCTTATTACATATATTATGGGATTATTAAAGACTTCAGAAAGCATCTCTTGCAATTATATTTCAACTGAAATATATGGTTTTTTTTTAACCATTAAGTGATTGAAAGATTTATAATATATAAAAGAATTATAAGAATTGTACTGTGAGAATAATTTCTCATTTTATGTGTATCTTGTAATATTACTTGAATAATTAGTGTTAATAATTAATTTCATCAGTTATGTGTATTAAATTTTTGGGCTCAATATTTTAGTGATTCAAAAGAACTGCAGAGTTGGATTGACACCATAAATTATGTTGCTGCTTGTTTTTCCGCACCTTCATTAGCTCCTGCAGTAGGAGCTCAGAAAAAGTTTCAGAGACCTTTGCTACCTGTAGCTCCAACAAAACTAAATTTCGTAAGTCTATTTTTTAAAATTGATACTAATATGCAATTGTATGTGATGCTTAGGTTATAGAAAAATTATATTTAGAAAATACTTAATAAAGTTATCTTAATTTGGAAGAAATTACAAGAGAAATATGCACTATATCTTTACTTATTAAAAATAATTTTTTTCTGTTGTATGTGAAAGTTATATATATTTGTGTGTGTGTGTGATGATTCAACTTAAAAATAATTTAATTTTCTAATCTTTTTCATGCTATTAACTCACAGTTAAGAGTTCAATCTTATTTTCTGATACAATTCCAATTAATCCTTAATTGATGCAATCATGTGCTGGTAAAATCTGCTAAATCAACTTTTCCATGATCTTTGATTGGTAGGGATAATTCCTACTAGACTGTTTGACTGCAGCCAAAGTCCCTAAAAAATTCCTTCATCCAATATTACATAACAACATAACACTACTACATTTTCTCTTTCCCTCTGGTCTTGAAGGATGAAGCCATATTGCTGATTTTCTTCAGATGTATGTAAAATGTCTATATATATATATATATATATATATATATCAAAAGTTGAAAGTTACATCTAATGATAATTATTATATGGTTATTTTGAAAATGTGTTAATTTTTCAAAATAATTTGATTACATATATTTAAAATAAAAAAATAAATGGTTTGGAAGTTGAATATATATTAAACCATTTAATAAATCAGTTGGCACAATGTTTTTTTGTTTAATGATTGCCCAAAGATAATAAATTGTTTGATTAATATTTATTTAACTGAAAATAAGGAATATTCATTTTGCATATTTATAATGTATTTATTTTTGATTGTATTAGATTTATATACTTTTGCCAGAATGTTGTCCTTATATCACTGGTAATAATTCATTTGAAAACAAATATTCAATTCAATTTGGTATGGGTTTTTGGATGGTTCTCATATGAATTGCTGCGCTTTCAATAACCTGGATGAAAATACAATGCTTTATACATTCCATTCATCATTTTTCACTTTATAAATTAAACTTATAAATATTTAAAGTAATAAGTATGTAATATATCAATTAATTTGAATTGAAAATAAAATCCAATAAATGTTTTTGTACCCTGTAATTAATAACATTTGAAAACACATACTAATTGTTGTGCATATTTTGATTGCTTCATTGTAAATCCATTTGTTAACTTAATAGATGCATAATTTGAAATTTTACTAATATTTCATATTTCTTTTATGTATTTTTATTTAGTTTCAGTTGATGGATTTTTTTGAGAAGGCAGTATTGTATATTTTGTCTTTCTTATTCATAGGGCATGTAACAGAAATGCAACAAAAAAGGAATAGGCACCATCACTCATTATTATTTGAAATTTTACTACTTTGAATCTAGTTGTTATTAAGATAGAATTAAAAAAAATTAAACCTTTGTTGTAAATAATGTACTTAGTCTTCTTTTAACATTTCTTAAAAGCTACTTCTTTGATTACATTTTAGTAGATTTAACTTCATTAATAGTCTATGTTTTCTTTTTTTGTGGATATATTGGTATGTAATACTTCAAATATGTGAGTTATAAATTTTCTCAGTATAAGTTCTACGAGGACATTTTTTTAAAAAATTCTTTTAAAGTCCTTTGTATATATCCACTCATAACATCTGTATATGAGCTTTGTTTTCTGTTCTGTTTAATTTTATAATGTTAGGATATTGTGTATGATAGTTGTAGGTTTCATTCTTAAATCCCAGTAATTTGTATAACATATATAAAATACAGGAATCTGTCGCATTTTCAATTCTGTTTCCACTGAATTGGCTTTATATACTTTTTAAGATTATATAATATTTTTTTATTGATGAAACTTAATTTTTTTTTGTCTTTAGATTGTTGAAAAATAATCATAAACATGTAATAATTATTTTTCTCCTATTAAGAATCAAGATAATATTTTACAAAAACATTAAAATTTAAAATTAATGATGAATTTATTTTAGCGAGAGCAGCTTCTTGAGTTGGAGAGCAGAGTAATGAAGCTAGAGAAGGAAATTGAAGAACATTTATCACATCCTCCTGACCGAAGTGCCAAATCTCGAGTTGTTAATGAGTTTGTTGAGAAAGAAAATTTCTTACAGTATGAGGTAAGTCATTTATTAAAATCTTTAGTTTTTCTTTAGTGTTTTAATTCCAAAATTCCAGAGTTTATTTTATATTGAGGAATCTCATATAATTAAAAAAAGCAATTGAAATAACTCATTTTCCTTTCAATATATTTATTATGCACTTATGATAAATGATGGAACAATATTTTTCTTCCCAATTGTTTTTAATTTATTTTTCTTTATTACTATTATCATTTAAAAATTATACCTTTTACTGTTGCAGATAGATAAGCAATAACATAAAATATATGTAAAGAAAATAACAAGTATTTGATATAAAAAAAATTATAACA
Organism: Nephila pilipes; assembly: GCA_019974015.1. Classification (NCBI taxonomy): domain Eukaryota; kingdom Metazoa; phylum Arthropoda; class Arachnida; order Araneae; family Nephilidae; genus Nephila; species Nephila pilipes. Next base: position 25,584 of record BMAW01096698.1, on the reverse strand, counting down.
ATAGATCCAAGGAATGTTAGATATGTATTACTCAAAACTTATGTTCATATATTTTAAAAAATATTTCAGTTGTATGAGATGTAATACTCTCAAATAAATGTTGTATTAATGTTGAAAATACTGCATAAATTATGAGGATATACTCATATTGTACTAGATTAGCTTCTACAACTAATAGGAATTTAAACAACTTATATTTGATAGCATCACACTTATAGTGAATATATTTATTTGAAATGGTATTTAAGGAATTTATAAAATATTACCAGATATTATTAATAATTTGCAATTTTTTATCACCTAAAACAAAATTTTAAAAACTTTTCCAACTTCAAATAATAACAAATTCTCTAAGTTTCTGATGCATTTAAATTGACTGATGGTCTGCCTTGAAATTTTTTTTAAAAAAAGTCAATTTTGAATACTCTTAACATATATATATATATATATATATATATATATATATATATATATATATAATGATTTGATTTGAAAAATGTTAACATTGATAGGAATAATAATAGCTGTGAACTTTTTAAAAAGACAAAAATCAGTGGTTTTACAGAGCTTAATTTAAAATATATGCTGGGAAATTTTTCTGAAAATTTTGCATTTTTTTATATCCAGATAACAGTTTGCAAAATGATTTTTATTTTGACATTACATATGATGTAATTTTTCATTTTCTCATGCTTTCAATCTAAAATAATAATTCAAATGTAATAGCTTGGGATGTTTTCCAAGATCGCAATCACTCAGTTACATTAATTGTTATAATCCTCTCTTGTTTTATGGATTCTTCTTATAATAGAAATATTTCCATATAATTCATAGAGACTCATTTTTGAAAGTTATTGAAAAGCTGTGATATTAATTAATTACTAAGTTGGAGCTTTAAATTTAAATATATACAAGTTCAAAGTGCTTTTTTGTTCCATATTGTAGAAATTAAAGTTCAATTTTAAAAAACTGGATTTCTAGATTAAAATGTTAGTTACAATTTTATTACTCAATAAATATTGCACCTTTCCACAAATGTTATGGTAATATTTTCAATAAGTAAACTTATTATATATTTATTGATTATTATGTTTGTTTTTCCCACAGTTAAAACGTTACCGAACATATACCTATCTTCTACGCTCTAAGGCTGCACAATTTCCTGAACTTGAACCTCCTCTTGTTGAAACATCCATTGGAGAAGTAGATGAACTGTTAGAGAAGAATGACCAAACGCATGCACCTGCACCTACTACAGAGAGTTCCAATTCTGTTAAACGTAGCCTATCGGATCGATTCAGTTACAGAGCTGCCATTTACAAAACAGGTCCAACAGATGATGGTGCATAACTTGACCAAAATAAACCTTTTCTTCTCTCTCTCTCTCGCAGTCTACCTGGTGCTCTTTGCCAAACTTTCAGGCCAAAAACTCAATCCACTGCATCTGCTGAACTAAATCTAGCAAATATGCGATGCTGGGATTTTTATCCTAGTGTCATTCTATTTAAAGTATTGGAAGATGTGCGAAATGCTGAACTTTGATGTTGCACACTTAAATTTGATGAATAATTGTGGAAGTCAGAATCAAATGGTTTTATATTGCAATGAACTCAGTGTGTCTTCTTTAAAGGTTGCATTTGTACTTATGTATAATGAAAGCTGTTAAGATTCTTTTAAAATTTGTTTTTTCTCTTTTTAAAAAAATGTTGTAGCATGATCTGTGCCAGAATATTAATTATTCTTATGCATTATATCAAGTACCATAATCCTGCAATATTTTATTGATTTATTTTATCACATATTTATTCAAATGAAATTTCAAAATAAGATATGTTATATTTTACTTATTGAAATTATAATTTTTCTAAATGTTATGGATGGATTTTCTTCTGAAATTTATTATTAAGTTCTTAATTGCTGAATTAATTTATTTTGGAGTTTCAAGATTTAACTTCTTTTAGAATTAGATAATTAAAACTATATTTATTCTAGTTTTACATTTTCACTTATGTATGAAAATAGTATAAGGGCTATGCTTACTGATATGATGGTGCATTGTAAAACTGCTTGTTTTTGTACTGTTTTTGTAGCAAGTCGTATTGAAATTTTTTCTGATTCTTCACTAACACTGAGCATTTAGTGTATGGAACTCATTAGTCATTTGTGATGTAGACTAACTGCTATTTTTCTACTGAATTATCTATGGTGGGATTTTCTTCTACTGTTCTAGGAGATCATGAAAGGTTTTTGAACGTTGTGCATTACTAATGGCTAAAACAGTTATAAAGGATTTGTATTTTCCTAGAGTATTTAGTTTCAATTTTTAACAAATTAATAAATCAAAATTCATGAACATTCCTTTTTATCTTGAATTTATTTTCTACTAAAAATGCTCAAAAATTACCATCAGTATTTAATGTAATTATTATGCGTTTTGAAAAGAAGTAAATGGGTGTATTTTGTTTTCTTTATAATAATATAGGAAAGAATCAAGTGTAATACAGCCTTTAAATCAGTTATACATGTTTTATAAAATTACTACACTTCTGCATTAATACTAAATAAAAATTTAAAGATTTATTTTAAGTAAAGGAAGTAATTCAAGTGGTAAATATTTGGATTTGAATTAGTGATTCAAATAATAAATTTTTAAGATTTTCTTTCAATACATTATGCTGTGTAATATAAATTTTATACAGATTTTTTCTCTTCAAGTCAATAGAAACATTAGCTTTTTATGCTATTTTTTTATAATTTAAATATAATTAAAATCATATTTAAAAAGCTGAATGCAGATTCAACATTTTACCATTTTTTATAATGGTAAAAGTGTGCCAAATAAATAATTATTTATGTAATGCATATTGATATACATTCTTTGAATCGAAAATATTTTGGACAATTAATTTTTCAGATTTAAGTTCTGAACTGATCATGCTCTCTCCAAAAGTTATAATGAAAATGGTTATAGTAAGCTTTGTAATAAATGTGATTTTTTTTGTATAAATTGTTTGATTAAAATAATAGATTTATGCTGCTTTTCATAATGACTGATTTTTGTAAATGTTTGTGTACTATAGTATTTTTATAGCTGCTTTTCAACAATTGAAAGAAATATGAGATTTTAGACTTATAAAATGCAGAATAAGGTTCATTCAAAAAAGTGAAATCCAGTGTTTCGCTTGTTACTAGTTCCTTATGTCATTTAGGTAAACATATCTTTATGCTTTTATATATTTGAAATGTGAAATATGTATTGCATATTTTAAATTTTTTTCTCATACTCCTTGATTTATTTATTATACAAATTACTATATTTTATATTTATTTTTATTTTCTATTATTTTTATGCTTTAGATTTGTTTTAGAAAATATACATTCTGTTCATTACTTAGTAGTGTGCATTAAAATCTAAAATTTGTTCTACTTTTTTTGAAGCTTCTAAAATGCTTAATTATTTATTTTTATTTAGCAATATAATTTTCTGTTTTGGTACTGGCAGCTAAATATAGCTTTTGCATTCCAGTTTAAATAATTATCATGCTCTTTAAAATTTTTATTTTGTGAAGATGCTTTGTAATATCTAATTTTTACTAGTCAAAGCAGAAATCAAATTAGATTTCAAGTCACCTGCTCTGTAATATTTTATTATAAAATATTACATGAACAAAAGAATATGTTTATTATAACTGTACTTAATGCTATGATGTTTATTATACATGCATTTCTGCAACTTTTTTTTGATACAAAAACTATTATGTTGTGTACAGGTATTTAAAACTGTACATATATGTGTCTAATATTAATGCTATGATTTACAAACTCAAGCAATAAAATGTTTTCCTATGAACTTCTGGAGATCTATTTGTATATATTTTATTAGAAAGAAGTGAATGTCTGTGGTATTTAATTTGGGTTATTTTTGGTAATATCTTTGTAAAGCTCTCTGTAACATAATTTTTAAGAAAATTATGCTGAAATATATATGTTTTCCTCCTTGAAATTTTAATTTTGTTTTATAATTGATTTTTTTAAAATTTGAAATTAAGTTTATTCATCAGTAAAAATGCTTTTTTGTTTCTCTAAATTTTAATATATGTATTTTTTCAATGGGTGGTAAAATATTTTAAAAATATTTGAAATTTCATATAATAATTGAAATTTAATTTGGAAATATTTGAATTGAGAAAATTGTTTCTTATAAAACTAGATGAGAATCAAATTTGATTGCAAACAAGATAACTTCACAATAAAGATTTCAAATTTAAGTGTGTTTTTCTAATTTTAAGTAATACAATTGATTGCAGTCTTTTAATTTCTGCCAGATTTATTTCCATATGTTTAATGCTAAGCTATTTACTTTATTATTCTTATTTCTATTCTCAAATCTTAAATTCTTCACTAAATATCAAGCAATTTTGAGTTTTTATTCACAATTTTAGAATTATTTATAAACATTTCATATTAAAGTCATTAGTATGCATTCTAAGACATCAAAAAAAGCTTTTTTTTTTTTTTTTTTTTTTTGGTATTTGTTACTGCAAATTTCATTTCCTGAATGAGGTTTTCTGTGCTGTGAATTTTCATTTGTTTCAGTGTTCTATTAATTTTAAATTCCAAAGGATTTTTAAGTAGCTACTTAATTAATCGTTTTTTGAAAAAAAATTGGTTTTTCTGAAGTAACTAAAAATTATGCTTGATTTTAACTAACTCTTGCCTTTCATTTCAAAAACAATATTTCTTCAGTTGTAACATATTAATATATATTTTATATTTTTTTGTAAATAAAGTTGTATATTTATACTTATATTTTTATTTTAACTGATTTTAATTATTTGTTCCTTTTTTTATCATTTCAAGAGGCATAAATTAATGAAAGCATGTTTATATCTTTGAGAACATTGTTTGAAATTTATGAAATCAAATTAAATATTTATTTATTTCCCTATGCAGATATAAAATTAAATAAAGGAAATTTATTAAATGTAAAATATTTTTCTGATAATTATTTTGCCTTAGTATATCAAAATTCACTATTTGTAATTCATTTAAAAATAATATTGTTATTTTTTATTTAATTTTCAATTGGTTCTTATGATTTTAATACAGAGTTTCAAATTTTGTCCTTTTTTTCATTGTAGCAAAGTTTGCTTTGATTTAAAAAAGGGTTAGTTTTTAAAATAAGTCACAAAATGTTTACTATTTTATTGAGCTGTGAATAAAATTAGCAATTTATTGGGGAGACTGTATCATAAAAGAATTTTGCCATTATGCTCATATGTAATAATGAATTTACCAATTGTATAATTTAAAATGCAGAAAATTCTTGATTTGGATGTGAAAATATTCCACTGCTGTTTGGGACCATCTTGATTTTTAGTCAATATACATTTCTTTTATTCCATTTTTTCTTAAAGTTTCAAGTTTTAAATAAATTACCTAGAATATTTTCTGTTTTTCTGTAATCTTTATTTTCTAATTCAGCTACCATGAATAGTTGCTGTATAATGTTGGATGATAGAGTTGCTATATTTTTGTATGTCTTACACTCCATATTAATTGATTTTATAAATTGTTAATAGGTTAATAGAGAAAAAAATTATTTGATGTTCCCTTTTCAGAACATAAAATGTTCAAAACGATTTTATTCTTTTTTGCTATTCTTTAATTATATTAATTTAATTTCTAAGAAATTATTTGTTTTGTATAATTTTCAAAATGAATTTTGAATCTGTTTTGACAGTAGTAGTTTAAAAGTGTTAAGGAGCATTTTTAAACTTTTGTATTATTATTCTAATGAATTATGTTACATTTAAGAGTAAGTTTTGATTAACTTTAATAGTTAGTTGAAATTGTTCTTGTATATATTGTATAGTATAGTACTTAGCTATTTATTTTAAAGTATAATATAAATTGAGATAAGTAAAATATGATTTTTTAAAATTAACATTGCCATTTTAATGGATTTTCTTTTTCATTTTTAAAGTAAGAACTATTAAATGAAAAATCTTATTCATGAATTAAAAAAAAATATGCCAAATGCATTGTTGAAAAAATCTGTTATGAGACAAATTTATCTGGATGAATTTTGAAAATTTTTCTTCTGAAATGTGTGTCGTAAATTCCATGTAATTTTTTTGAACTTGGATTTCTTTCAAAGAAATATGGGGAATGAAATTTTATTTTACTTTTTGCAGCTAATCAAATGACATAAATTCATTCTTGTATATTTTAGTTTTTTATTTTGATAAAATTTGTGAATATGCTATATTAATAACAACAACAAAAATCTGGTAGGACATTGATTGATTTTAATTTAATATTGAGTGCCAAATTCTATAATTTAGCATGTATGTTTTGGTTTTGAATTTGATGAAAAGTTTTGTTCATGAAATCTTGATTGAAGAAAGGAAAAAAAATTAAAAACCATATCAAGTTTATGTAATGACTGTGAAGTTCTCTATTTATTAAAAGTTTACTGTGCATAGAAAATTCATGTGCCATTTTTTGAAAAATTTATGTTCCTATAAACATCTGAAATGGATCTGTAATACTATTGTTTCTATTTTGTTAAGTTTTGTAATTTTTGCAACTTTTTCCCTAATTAATTGAAATTTAGTTTTAAATTGAATTTTTATATAATTATTTACTTACACCTATTACAAATGATGTGGCATAGCTGTTAAATTGTGTAACTTAAAAGCTTTTTACATTCTGATTTCATTATTATATGTGTTTAGTGTTAAATTACTATTAAAAGTTTTATTCTTAAACATTATAAATTTATTATTTTTGTGGCAAAATGCTTTAATTTTTTTAATTATGTATAAATCAATTTTAGTTATTAATAAATGTAATTTGTGTTTACTGAAAACTTAGATATTATTCTAGATAGCTTTAAGTTGTCTATTAATTATAACTGGAAAATGTTTCATTCACTAGAAGCAATTATGCTGAAGTACTTCATTTGCATAAGTTATATTACAATGCCTTTGATTATGTTATGGAATATTAAATTTTCATGTTGAAACTGATAAACACTGTTCTCTTTAGAGTATTTATATACATATATTTCTATACTATGAAATATTTATTGCTAAAGCTGTCTTTCTAATACTAATAAAATATTACTTTATTGCATAATTAATGCTACTAGGTAATTTTCGTAGTTAAATTTTTGAAATTACAAGGATTGAAAATATTTATATATATTATTTAAAATTTATTTTGTTCTAATCTGCAACTTTTCTTGGAAGATAAATTTAAAAAAAAAAAAATATTTATCTCTTTTTCATCATTTTTATGACAATTATTAGATTTGTATTTATATGTATCAGGTATTCTTTTTTTTTTTCTGAAAGAATTTTTTTATACTTGATAATTTATTTTTAATGGCCTTTAATGTATGTGAGTATTGTAAATAATTCAGATTATTTAAATTAATTGATTATGTAATTTATAAGAATTTCATTTTCTTTGCTCTTGTAAAATGTGTAAAGCTTTTAATGTAAAGAAATCAAAAACGTATTTCATGACTTTGAATCAATTGCCAAAAGATAAGTCAAGCAGCATTGTCACATGCTGTTATATTTTTGGTGTCTGTAAAATTGTGTGAAGTTTTCTTATGAAAGGGTGTAATATTTAGTCAGCGATGATTCTTACTGATCTAAATATGGTATGTAAATACTATTGTAGAAATTGTAATTTTCATGAAATATGTAGCCAATAAATGCTACTAGGATCTTTTCTTTCGTTTCTTTCATTGAGATTAAATTAATTTTTAAGAATTTTATATATATTTTTGAGTGGTATTATTAACCTTTTATTAACCTTTCTTGTCTCCAGTACTATCCAAGTATGATGAATAGAAAAACTGTGCACGTTGTGATTTAGAATACTGTACTGGATAGTTCAACTTGCTACTTTTTTTTTTATTAATTTTAACTTCTTAGTTCTCAATGTTTGAAACCAATATTTTTGGTTCATATGAGGACTTCTATGCTGGAATTTAGAATTCCATTAAAATTTTTATTTATGAGTCACAGTAACCTGATTGATACATTACTGACTCGGGTTCAAGGACAGATCTGGGACTTAAACAAACTATAATTATAATTTTCGTGAGCGAGCTTCTTTGCAAATACATCCATAACCTTTTCAGGGTATACTTTCATGTATTTGCATTTGTTTAGCATACTCTTACCATTTAGCTTCTCTTGACTCATGGAGGGATCTTTAAAATATCTTTATTCTTTTTAAAGCACTAAAAGATCTTTCAGCAGTGGCATTTGTGATTAGTAAAACACAAATTTTTTTTAAAAACACTGTATTCTAGAAGAAGAAAACTTGAAAGCTGCAATTGGATTGTAAACTTTTTGTAGTTTTTTAGCCTCTAATGTAACTCCAGAAAGACCATCTATACTTAAGGATAAGCCGTAGATAACTCAGCCATGTGTTTGGAGACAACTGGAAACTATAAAATATTTGTTTGGAATTTCCTTTTCATAAGAATGTTATTTTGTCGGTGCATGAAATTATGACAGTAACTTGACAAATAGATGATCCTGATTATCCTGATAAATTGATAAATAGTCTTGCCAACCTGAGGAAGCAATACGGATAACATAATTTTCGAACTTTTTAAGAGTTTTTTTGGCGTTAGTAATTTTTTACAATTTTAGACATAACATTACAAAGATTCCATTTCCGGGAGATGTTATTTCCTGAATGACTGGACATATAAAAATAGGTGTCCGTGGTAGCCCAGTTGTAATAGTATTGAATTCGCAGCCACTGTTGTTTCAGTGAAGTCTTGAGTTTGAGTCCTAATTTCCTTCAAGACCTGTCGTGTTGAGAGACTGATGCACACTAAATCTGTCGGGAATAAACTAAATAATTTGTTCTGTAAATTTTGCATATATTTAGATCTTTTACACATTGACTTTCAAGAAATAAATAATACTATGAGGTCTATCAATTAGAGCCTTATCTTAATTATACAGGATTCTGTAATAATACAAAACACCTGATTAACACAATGATTGTCTCCTATCACTATTTTACCCAGACATTCGTAAGACAAGAAAATTGGGATGAACGTGCTAAAGAAGGAATCATATAATTATTATGAAATTTCGTGTGCAATTAACTAAACTTCGTCAAATAATGAATAAACAGCCGAAATTCCAAAGGACTTAGCCGGGTGAGGAATAAAAGAGGAAAATTTTTAATTCTTGGTCATAACTTCAATTAGAATTTGATACCGTGAATTAACTGGACATTAGGTTGGGCATTGAATTTTATTGGAGGGGCGAGCTAAAATGTACTCTTAAATATATTATTCTTTAACTTTCGCAGTATTCTGCTACTAGACTTTATTTACGAATATTATTGCACAGCTTATTAATTTAATATAGTTCAGGGCTATTACACATTTTAAAATAACTTTATGTCAAAGTTAGAATATTACAATTTGTTATTTTTATTATTAAAATCATGAAGTCTAAGTTACTGTAATGTAACAAACCCATAATGACATAGCCCCCAGATATAATTCTAAGAGGGAAACAATGAATAATGGGGCCTTCTCACTGTCCGCTCCTCACCTCCAAACCAAAACCGACTATTTTTGTTGGGGAACATAACCCTCTCGGGTTTTAATCCCCTGTGAATTAGCTATTATTTGAGGTGAGACTGAATTTTGGTTTTACACTTGCCCAGAAGTTAAGATTTAGATATTAAGATAATAAAATAAAATTACAGTGCAATAGCTTTTTAGGAAATATTAAATTAATTTTGAAAAATATCCTGGATATATATTATTAATATTAGAATATCACTAGTTGAAGTACTAGTGTTGTTAAAATTAATCCAAAAGAGAAGATGATTGAAATTCATGAGTTTAGGCTTAGGTTATTGCAGCAGTAGTCTATTGGATTCCTGCTTGCTTGTTCAGTGAGTTGGTCGCAGTGAGAGCGCGCTCTGTGATTGGTCGATGGTGTGGTGTGTTAATTCTGTATATATAGGTGGGTGCGTAGGGGTGAGATTTTGTGAGGAGTGTGCTTGTGTTACCAGTGTTTTTGTAATATAAGTGAAATTAAAGAATTAAAATTTCTCGTGGTCTATGTAGCTGTGGGTTGTTTCTGAGTGTCCACACCTCCAGTAACCTAACGGGAATTTTTGCCACCCAGTCTACTAAATCTCCTTCATATAAATAAAAAATATCACGAATGCATTGCGCGTGCGTAAAATTATAGAACTTATAATTTAATACATTAAAATGAATAAACAAACTTGGGTAAAACCGCAAAGCCATTGAAAAGTTTGAAAATAAAACAAACAAACTGGATTGTCATAAGTAACAAATTTAGGTTCACATGAAACTTTATCAAAGTATAAAATAAACAATACCAGAGCTGCATCACTCTTCTAAATAACAAAAAGTTTGAAGGAATTAAATATCACCTGCTCACCGTTACGTCTGTGAGTTGTTCAATAACACTTAACTCAAAAATCGAAACGGACGCATTTGTTGTGGGCAGCAGTTGATCTCGTACATATCAAAATTCAAAAAGGAAAATTTATTTTCTTTTTTGAATAAAATATTTGGCAAGCTTTATTTAATTTCACTTAAATGTTAGTATATTTGTTTAATATTACAATTGTATTTTGAATCACTTCAACTTGTCCAATTGTCTTGAAATTCTGCTTCAACACTTATATGTATTATCGAAGACAATGCAGTTATTTGATCTATCGATTATGGCCTCTTGCTGCAGACAAGATTGGCCTCTTCGTGCCGCCTTCATCTGTAACGCCAGAGACTGGTTCTCTCTGCCTCTCAAGCTACATCACTGCCTCCCGTTGATTGTTCATTAAGTTGACGGTTCTTCAGTTAAACGCGATATCCTTCATACTTTCCGCATTCGAGGATATTTGAATAGCCAATCCTATGAGAGAAATATTTCTTAAAATAATTCAACTCATTGGAAATCATCCATCGTCGATGTTCAAATACCATAACCCACCACAAGCACGGAAAATTAACAACAATAAAAAAAAAAGCATTTGAAATTAAGAAAATTTGATACATTACTTTAATCCATTGGTTGTCTGCACAGATTGAACCGAGCGTTCTGCAGAGGATACGAAATTCGAGTGGAATTCAATTCATTGCTTCTGCGTTTCACTTGGATGGCCGCTTTAGCCTAGATGTTAAGGTTGGACTTACGGCTGGCGGTTTCCGTTGAGTTGTGTGTTCGAGCCCTAATGCCACTAAAGACCCGCCGTGTCACCAGCGGGTGCCACTGTCAAGACTAAAAATTCTCCCGTTAGTGTGGTGGTGTTGAAGTTTGGAGAGAGGGGGGCAGCTCAAGTGTCGACCTCGTCATTTGACCGAAGTTAAAAGTTACGAGGTCCGAGGAAAATGTAATGAACGGTCTCATTTGTCTATCCAGGTCTTTTATTTTTTACAGGAACGGAAGACTTAAGGGTCTGGTAGCTGATTTTCAATTTCCTTCAGCAAAGAGAAATGTTCTCTCTCTCCACCCCTTTATTTTTTTTTTCAAAACTTACTGACATCTTGTTTCTTATATTTAATGATTGCAATTGTGTCGCTTAGGTCTGTAGTCTGAAACTGAAGTGCATTATCAGTAAGTTCCAATAGTCCAAGAATTTTGTTACTGAAAACTAAAAGAAAGTTCTCTCGCGTGTTTTCTTTCAATTAACCTGAGAACTTCTTTCAGTAAATGGATCGTGACTTATATAAATTATATCAGAAATACTGAAGTGTTGTGAATAATACTGATGTGATAATATTTAGATACTGCGAAGAGTTTAATTTGAAGAGTTGTAATAGAAAGTGAGGGATTGGAAGGTTGAAAGGTCGAAGCTAAACGAAAGTTTATTCTGATAAGAGGAAAGCGATTAGACGATTGAACTTTAGTGTGAAGAAATCATCTACACACTTTGTAAAGAATCTGCATGCGAAGTAGTTGGGTTAACTTAAAGATGGCGTGTTATTTCATGAAAGGAACTGAAGTACTGAGCGAGCGAGAGATTGTTTAATCGCCAGAGGATGTAAATTTTATACATGATTTTGATGTTTTAGAATATTTTGAGTATGTAATGCGTTGTTTGTTCGTAAAATTTATACGTTTACGTCAATAAAAAAAAAGAATACCGGTTACACTGGTAAAAGTGACTAATTATTCCATGTTCATAACTCTGAAATTGCATGCAAACATTACAAAATACAGTTTGTTCTAAAACATAATTTTGAAACCAATAAAACTTTTTGTACCATTCGGATCGAAAATAACGCCTATTGATGTTTTTAGGGTAAACTGTATAATGAATTCGGTTTAGTGGTTCATTTCATTGCGGCAAATCAAGATTATAAAACTCCTATCTCCCACTCTCCTGATGATGTAATACTGGTTGTAAATGGCATCTGATTCGTTTGATCTGAGTTGCTGGATACAACATGGTCTTCTTGCAGTTTCTCTGATTTGAGTTTGCAATGAAGAAATTTTTTTTTTACCTCAAAAAATTTTACATCCATATTTTCTATTTGTTATAACTTTGAAACGAATGATATTATATTTTGTTTCACCTTAACTTAGCAGTACAGTAGAAACTACGACGGACGATTCGCAGCCGTTGTCATAAAAACTAGGGTTACACTGGGAGAAAGGGATTACTAATAACCGACGAAATTCGCCGAATCTTACGAGGAAAGAAAAAAGGTGCTCGAAAAATTATTTGGTTGATTATACGTACGAGTCTTTATTTAATCACGTCTTAATTTCTATCACGTTTTACATCTTCATCCAATCCATTGCCAAGCTTATCTCCTAATAAGCTTTGTGAATCATTTTTAGAAATCGCTTGTATTTTTTTTTATCACATTTCAAATAATCAAACACATAAATTGGTTTAAAATATCAAACAGACCTTTTACATAAATATTAATGACAACTTCTTCCTTTGCATTTACGCGCAATCAAATGTACTGTTAAATTAGAAGAGGATTCATAACTTGTTTTTTAATATTTCTATTTTGCCACGCTCGACTTTGCGAATGTCCGTCATTCATTCAAGTCTCATCCAAATGGTATATAGGCGCATTTTCTTTCTTTAACTCCCTATTTGTTTTCAAATAATTTCTGCGCCACAAAGGAATATCTTATTTTTAAGAAGCATAGTCTGTCTTTTCTTTTTCTCAAATGAAAATCCCATATCTTTCAATATCTTATACAAGGTAATCTGGTGTATGTTTCTCAAAAAATATAAGTATCATCGATCGATTCTTTCAAAACTTTGTCTAACGTAGGAATCTCATTTCTAAATAATAATAATAATAATAATAATAAAAACTTTTAAATTTTTCTTCGAATACATGACAATGTGAAGCCATCATACTTTATCTGCCTTTTGCTTTTACTTACGACACCAGGTCATTTTTTTCAAGAGAACATAACGACTTTTTTTTTTTATTTCAAATGAAAAATTGTTCTTTTAGAAAAATTAATTAGTTGAGAAACCTTTTTAGCTATCTGATTGACAGATTTTCTAGGGTTTTCTTCTCAAAGTCCAGAATAACCATTCAATATGCTTCTCCGGGCTCCATTTCGGATTAACTTTCCTCGCTTTGATGTTGTACACAGCGTGATCGATGAAATTCCTTCTTCAGCCATGTTTAAAACGCCAAATGACGTAGACAACTCGATGCGACAGCATTTAAATTTTAATTTGGCTGCAAATGACTATCAAATCAAAACTAACCTATGGATCAATGTCAAATTTGTTTTGCCTCTGTTTTCTAGATGATAGCACCCAATAGTAAAAATAATTTACCTTAATGATGCCACATGTCTTTAGATACAAAGTACTTTTTTGAATCACCCTCGTATTATTATAGTGTTGCAATTCAATTATTATATATCTAGGTATATTAATAAATCATATAATTATGTTAAATAGGAATACTAAAATAATATAATGATATTATTATTATTGTAGTAATAAAATATTATTGCATAGCAGAGGAGTTTTAAATGGAAGAGCTATAATGAAATATCTTACGGTAGTCTCATTTTAACGTTTCCCTCGTATATAATACTGAGAAACGAGTTTCGTAAAGAAAATTTTAAAAGGATAAAATTGGGAATTTATCAAAACCCTAAAAAACATTTTTCCAATATGGACATTGTGCGACCTTCCATATCCCCCGTTTAAGGGCCTGCCGTGTATGCGATGGGGCTGATGCACGTTAAGCCTATCGAGACTCGATGTCCTTACATTGAGATGTTGTGGTAGTTCGGAGAATGGAATGTCAATTCAGATTTTGTCCTCATCACTGAACAGAGGCTCAAAATCACGAGGTTTCCTGCCAATTAAACATCGTGTTGCTTCTCAGTGCGACGTTAACAAATAATTAGAATCGCCAATAGTCGTTGAGTAGCTTCTCAGTGTAACGTCAATAAAACGATCTAGGTGGTTCAAAATTGGTGTTATATACTTCGATTGTACAAATGCATCAAGCACAGTATGAGTATATAATCATAGAAGATATACAGTTGCACGAAAAGAAGTCAGGGGATTAATCAACAATAGTGTCAAAGTGATGCTTCTATTCTATAAATTTGGAAGGAAAGGTATTAAATACGGCCGAACTCACATTCAAGATGATATCGGTTGACTTACAGAACGTTAGGACAAAGCAATTATCAGAGTGGTGTCTCATTTGTCATTAAAATCAAAGATCAGAAGAATTACCAGGACTCCAGTTGCCACAAATGTCATTCGATGGTGATTCAGAGAACGGGATCCGAATTCACGACTTCCCCGTGGGGCCAACACCCCACCTGTTCACACTAACGAACAAGTTCGCACAGATACTGGTCTCGTTCGCTCTTTAATCTCCCTGACTAGAATGTCATTATTTTCAGCAATGAGTTTCTCTTCGACTTCAGCTTTGACAACTCGCAGGGGAACGTCCAGTATAGCGATGGACCATTAATTTGCTTGTTACCCATTATACGACTTGATTAAGAAGTTATTTTTTGGGCTCGGTGGGGTGTCATCTGTGACATTCTTACTACACGTCAGTATTTCAATGATTTCTTACACCCCATTATGTTGTTCTTCCGAATATGTTTCCCATTCAGCGGTTAATTTCAAAAGGATAGTGCTGGTCCACACGCGGATTAATTACATAAGCTGGCGATGGAAAAAATAAAAGGGAGTTTATAGCTGAACTTGGCGTATTTTTTTATGCTGATTTCAAAAATAATAATGAAATTTTTTTGTCACGTTTTCTTGAAAAATTCAATTTTACTAGAATTTTATGAACATTTACTAAAAATATTTTTTCAGCGTTGAATTTCTTTCTTCCGTGGCTGACTATCATTTTAAAGTGGTGAAACGTACAGAATATCACTCTATTTTACTTCCTCGTTGCAATCTCTCTCTACCAATAACGTCGCGCGAATCCTTATCTTGGTTCACTGGCCTCGTAGGAACTCTCGCTAAGCGAGCATTATTCGGCAGTTACTTTTCGAACTTTATCTAGATTGATTCTGAAAGTGTTATCTTTCCTAAGAGACAGAATTTTCTCGACTTTTCTGGAATCATAGGAAAAGATATAAAACAAATGTCCTCAAGAGGGTCTCAGTTTATCTCAGTGTCTTGCTTGTGCTGATACAGTGACAAGTAGACACTTCATCACAGGTACAATTTTTATAGTTGTGTTTTTCTCGGTGCGTTTTGTGAATCCTGCTTCGAGTTCAAGACGTTGAAAAAATTATGTGGCGATTATAGTGGTGTTACATACGCGGTGTATATAATGTAATTAAAAATGGCAGAGGGCATTTTACAGACTATATAAGACTACTTTATCTTTCGTTTTTGGCATGAAACTCGGAGACCAGGATAAATCGTGGGCCCTTAATAAAGTTTGTATGCAGTGTCTCAATGCTATACGCTTCCGGCTCACAGAAAAGAAAACTGCTTTACGATATGGAATTCCTATGACATGAAGGGAGTTGAAAAATCACTCTGATGATTGTTACTTTTGTTTCTGCTATCTCCGTGGGTATAACCTCAAAAATCAAAAGCGAATATCTTATCCTGATAACATTCTTCCGATCATACGCCCCATTCCTCAATGATTTAATGTGCCAGTGCCTTTGCCTCCAACTGCCAGTCATCCCTTCTGAATCTTCAGGTCAGAGTCAGATTATCCGCAAGTTCAAAGTTCCAATATCGAATATAAGTCCTCTGGAACCTGATAACCTCAACCCTTCTCTCAGGTTGAAATTAATGATCTGACTAGAGATCTAGGCTTTCGAAAAGACAGCTGAATTGTTGGGTTTCAGATTAAAAAAACTTATTGGCCAAGGGAACCTATTTTATTGGTACAGGAATCGAGAAAAAGAATTTAAGTACTTTGAGAAAGACGAAAACCTGGTCTGTTGTTCAGATATTCCCGGATTTATGAGCAAATTTAATATCACCTACAATAAAGATGAATGGAGGTGGATTATAAATTCATTGAAAATGAGCTTAAAGCTGTCTTTCTTCGTCATGGAAGCCAGTACCAGTTGGACACTCTGTGTATTTAAATAAACACTATGAAAACCTGGTTCTCCTACTCAATAAAATAATATATGCAGATCGCAGTTGGATCATGTGCAGTGATTTGAAAGTTATCTCGATGCTTCTAGGTCAACACGGCGGGTATACAAATTTTTCATGATTCATTTGTGAGTGAGACAGCCATGATGAGACTCAACATTGAGTAAAAATAGAATGGCTGGAAAGACAAAATCTTAAACCGGGCACCAAAAATATTATTCGGAATAGTTTAGTTGAGCCGAGTGAAATATCTTTACTACCATGCATATAAAATTAGGTGTAATGAAGCAGTTTGTACAGGCTATTCCAAAAGTTGGCAATTGTTTCAAATACCTGCGCAAAAAATTTCTGGGTTTATCCGAAACCAAGTTGAAAAAGAGAATCTTTGTTGGTCAAGATATCCGCAAGCTTATGAAGGCTAAAGAATTTGAGACTAGCATGACAACAAAGGAAAAAGAAGCTTGGATGGAAATACAGACAAAGGAAAAAGAAGCTCTTCAAAGCTGTCGTCAGAAATTTTCTGGGAGATTACATGGATCCTGACTGTAAAGCAATTGTAATGAATATGCTGGACAAATTTCAAGCAATGGGCTACTCCGTGAATGTCAAGATACATTACCTTCACTCACATGTGGACTTTCTCCCCGAGAATTTAAGATCAGTCAGTGAAAAACAGAGTAAAAGGTTTTACTAAGACGTCAAAGAAAAAGTGGAACACGTACATAAATAGGAACTTTTTTGTTTTATTTTCTGCGTGGCTTAAAATTTATTTCAAACTTTCATGTGCACAGGGATAGTATTTGTTCCTCTTGATCAATCGTCTATTTTATGTCAGTTACCTTAATAAAAACAAATTAAAATAGTATGCTGGTGATTTTCTTCTAGAAACTACACCATAATTGGATGTAAAAGTTTAAACATCAAGCAACCTTGTTTTTCTGACTGTTGCTTGATTCAGAAGGGTCAGAGATCAAGCAACAATGGTTTTCACCCTTTGCTGAAAATCAATTAGCCTCACTAAGAATCGATATATATAGATATAGATAGATAGATAGATAGATAGATAGAGAGAGAGATTTAATTGAATAAACCACTATGTTCTTAGATAATGCATGCTAAATTATTTGAGAGGACTTTTCAAATAGATTTTAGCTAAGATATCGACATCGGTTTTACGAAAACTTGATGGAGAATAAATTATGAAGAAATCAACGTACCAAGTAATAAAAATTACCTAAAACTTCTTACTTATTTTTAAAAACTTCAATTTCGCAGACGTGTTATTTTTGTACTTGTCAAACATTTCAGTCAGCAAGGTAGCCAAATTTTTAAATAGAGCATAATTGGAGGAAGAGCCTCAGACCAAGTCCCAGGATCACATTACCTGACAGAGAAACTGGCAGAGGATTCGTCATGGAATCCAAGAGAAGACGATATTCAGAAACACACTTGTAATCAATACCAGTCAGATAAATACCAAAAAGAGATAAAGATGGCCAATGCCTGACTGATAGGAGGGCTGAGAAGCCTAGTGGTTAAGGTATCGGACGCGGCGGGCTGTTTTGTTGAGTCATGTTCGAGCCTTGATGCCACTAAGACCCACCAGAAGCCAGGGGCTGATGCGTGTTAAATCTGCCAGGGCCAAAGTCCGATGGCGTGTGATGTAGTTAGAGGGGTGCACGCTCAGGTGTCGTCCCTGTCGCTTGACCGAGGTTTAAAATTACGAGGTCCGTCACTAATAGCTCTCGTGTTTCTTAGTGCAACGTTAATAAACTAAACATCAACAATGACAAAAATCTTGCCTTATTGATAGAGGTATTATGTAGTCATATTTCCCAAACAAATATATTCGACACTTTAACTCCTAATGTGCTTACCTTCTTTATGCAAGTATTGGTAGCAGGAACCCAAGGTCGTAGTATTCCCTGAAGGATCTTTGCATTGCTCATAAATAAGGAGTGACATGTCTTCGGGATACCGTAGGAATACTTCACTGAAAATTTTTCACTATCTTTATACTATGTTTCTTTTATGGAGCACATTTATACTTGTTTGCGCAGCCGCATCTGGCCCTATGCCAATACACTACCCCCACTCACTGGATTTCTTAAAATTATACCTTGGTTTTTCAAATCACATATTTCATATTTTCGATCTCTGTCTTGTTTTGGGTAGTTTGTTATTGTTGTATAGTAGGGAATGTATTTATTACACTTATGTTCTGAACGAGAACTAGAAATAATCTATGGAATATTGTCCACGAACATGTCTTGTTATTTTCTATTTTGGATGGAATTTCATTGTTGCTTATGAATTGCTTCAAGTAAATCTGAGGAAAATTCTTCAAATGAGAACCAGGAATTTAAATAATTTAGCGCACTTTCGGTAAATGGTGAACTTTTTCATTATTCTTGATAAAATGTCAAAATTTTCATTTCGAGTCTTAAAAATGTCAGTAAAATATTTCAGACAACAAGTTTCAGAAACATTTATTTTCCGAAAATTTTCACCTTTCTCGCTTTCTGATTAAGAAAACTTCTGTGCTGCCTTTCAAAGCATACGATTAACTTTTTGAACAGCAGGCAATCTTAACTAATTCTATTTAAGATTCTTAGCTTTTATCTCTACTAGTATACATTCAGAAACTTTTTCAATCCATCTAGCAAAACAGCTTAAATTTTAGTCTCAATTAAGTTGTAATTGTTCTTGAAAGTAGTTCAATATATAGTATATAATGTATGCATGTATAAAACATCATACCCGGTAAGATTTTAAATAAAATTTTGCTGTACAGTGCAATGTATTTCTTCAAGGCTATTTTGCTTCATTTTGTTTTTCAAGTCTTTAAAGATTTAAAATATAGAATTTTGATCTTTACGAGTGTGTAAATCTTTATTCTAGATTTAAATTGCTTTTAAAATGTAAATTTCTATATTATAGTGTTCATATGTGCTTCTTGTACATCCATATTTGGGTTTAATACATGTAGAATTGCACTAAAATATTTATCTTTTCCATTTATCGTTTGAGCATTTAATAACTTTTTGCTTTTGTTGTTATACCTATATTTTTAGAGATTAATTTGGTACATATTGTGTGTTTTATTTAATATAATTTAGATTAGATTTCAGATTCTTTCAATTTGTATCTTGGTTTTAAGAACCATTTTTAAATAATATATTTTGTTGACGCATAGTTTAGGTACAATTCTAGAATAATCTACAAACGTAACAACTTTAAAAATATTTTTCCATTTTTCTTCCAAATTTATTGGTTTTACAATTTTTCAATTTTACATCCTTTTTATATTTCTTATTTTGTTATTTTAATTTACTTTCTCTTAAATTTAATTTTAGTGAATGATTTCTTTTATTTATCTTTTCTACTTAGCTGGTGGAGCTTAGTAAATTATCTGTTGGTAACTAGCTAAATAGACATACATTTTATCAAAAATCAAATTAAGTTAAAGGAATGGTGTTTATTCTCGTAGAATAAGGAGGAATAGTTAAGATTCCATATTCAAAGAAAACGTGTTAATTTTAAACTCTTAGTCAATGAATTATTGCTAACCATCAACAAGAAAATTAATGTAACTTCTGATAGGGTTTTCTTTGAATCGGGGAGTTTCGATATATTTCGATCATATCATGAATTGCCAGCTTTCTTTATAATCATTCCTACATCTATGGTTGCAATACTGTTGAGCCTAAAATCATCATAAGCAAGAAACCAACCCGTGTCTCTAAGCCAGTGAATTGTTTGATTACCTTAATAAGTTTTATTAGGAAAAGAAATTTGTATTTTGAGTCTTGAAGTTTTTATGTAATAATATTAAAGTATTGGTGCATGATCCGATATGAGGTAATAATCTTCCTCCTTTGTAGGTTCTTCGAAGTCCTCCTTTTAATATAAAATTAATTTGTTAATCTCTATATTGATGTTGCGCCAAACTGTTACGAAAATGTTGAATACAAAACTTAGGATATTCAAAGTTAGATGGCTCACTTGACACCTGCTATAGAGTTTATTTTACAATTATTTTGAGCCTTCCTTATTCCATTTTTAAAGTTTAGACAACCAACGACTTCTGACCTTTTTCAATTATGAATTATTGGTATTAATGGTTTGCATGCCATAATCGGTAACTATTTTCCACAAAAATAATTCAAAAGATTGAAGATGAAATATATTTCAGTTACAGAAGTTACTCTTTTATTTTGAACGTTTTTGTCCCTTCAATATAAATCGTCGGAAGAAAATTATTCTTTTAATAATACAAATGAAAATTACAAACTTAGAGGAACTCAACCGACATAACGGAAAACGCGACAAAGAAGTCTCACTTCACTAAACATGCTGTTTCAGAAGAGTCAAAAGAATTTGAAGTCCAAATATCACAAGAAATAACATTTTGCTGTTATGTTTTTATTTGATCGCTAGTAAATCAAGGCAGACTTTGAAAATCAGGTTGAGTCTTTTTATTGAAAGAAGTAACGATTTTAAAATCAATGACAAACAGTTGAAATTAGAAGATCATGGAATGTATACCAACTCTGATAAATTAGGAGCAATGGGAAAACCGGGATGTTGAAATTGATAAAAGATAGGCGGAAATATTTTGACCATTTCAAAATAAACCAGTCTTAAATGAAAATTTAGTTGTCTTTGTTAACGTTCTTGATGTTGTGCTGCCCTTGAACTAATGCAGCAGTGAAAAGATTTTTCTCTGCATTGGCAATATTCAACGTTGATTTAGCTTGCAGCACTACCACAAAATTCAATATGAAGTGGGTATTTTTGTTCGAAATTTCCAATATATTGTTAGAAACGAGGAGCCGACAAAAATATTCATTCACTGAAAATTCGCTGACCAAATCAATTGGTAAAAGGCGTAGCAGTGTGTATAATTTCGATACCCTTTGAATTACAATCAGTAGCGTGTCTGATCTATTTTTAGGGCCGTAATTCTTTACTCCTTTCATTGCAAAAACTGAATTCATCAATTGATTTTAATTGAACTTGTCGAAGCACGTGCGGCCTTAACCCACAGCAGCGCCGATCTTTTGGTGCCGTTGATCCTTTAATCAGTCCAGAAGGCGTAGTGCCGACCAAAACCAGATGGTGGCCTGATCTTTTCGCTGAATCGAACTTTGGCTGCACTGGGGAGGCAAACCGGTGGAACCAAACTGAATGTTATCTCGAGGTGAACTTCAAAAGAAGTCAGTTCCTAGGCCCATCCTGAGCTGAGTCGGGAATATGATGAAGATGTATGTTTAACGATTATCAGGATGTTAATTAAAACAACACAAAACGAATCTTTGTCTCAACTCAACCTTTTAGTAGATAGACATCGAGTCAGTAACCAACAGCCATCAAATATTTCAACAATCTCATCACTTAAGAAACTGTCCATGCGGTACCCACTGCATAATTAAGACATTATCAGTAAATCAGAATTTCAGATCTTTATTCCAACATTATTTGATTTTGTTTCCTCTTTGATTACAAAACCACCATAACAACGTGAGCTAATCTTAGAGTAAGCATTTTTCTTTAGAGTTCAAAGGGTTACATAATCGGTGAGACTTACTGGTCAGTCCTATAGTTGCTGGGCTTCTGTGGGTCTGGTAGCTTCTGTTAATGTTCTAGTCTCTGATACTAAAAATCCACGTGTTATCTAACTGATTTCAACCTTCGTATGGATTTAGATCTGGTATGGAACTCAATAAAACGTCACGCTTTATTTGGTTTGACTAGTTTAAATCTTTTAGGTCCTTTGTCTATAACAGATAAGGATGTTGCAGAATCAATACAAACGAAGCAAATTGAAGTGAAAGGTTTGAAACGGATTTGCACTTCTCTGGAGAATACCATACCTTCACTTAAGGTTTTCAGTTTAGTTTTCGCATCATAAAAAAAAACTATGTACGTGCCATTGTTGCTACTGATATATTGTATTGAAGTTGTTTTCATAGAAAGTTTTCCATGAAATCAAAAAACATCAAAGTCGATTGTTAATTTTTGTATTATTCTGAGAATTGAAAAATCATAAATAGGCACATTTTTAACTCACAGAATAATGTTCTGGTCTTGATGCCCAAACACCTCATAAGCGGAATTAAGAGGCCTCAGTAAAATAATCGAACTGGATTTTAAAGTACCATTTGTGGTGTCATCTTTCAACTTGGCGCGACATATCAATTGCAATTTAGTTGTTTTAAAAATTTCTAGTCCGTTGCCAATTATCCATTCTAATGCTTTATAGTAAAATGAAAATGAACAAATTGAGTGTCTTTAAAATGTTTTGCATTGATTCTTGATGATATATGAGATATATATATATATGAAGGTTATATGCATATATAGTCACTGAAAACAGCTTCTACTTTTGTATTGTAGAGTGCATTTTCAACACTATGTGTTATCTGGAAACGCTTTCAGATACGTTTTTAGATGAAGTTTTAAAGAGGCATCAAGTCAACTGTTAATTTCTGTGATTTTGATCATTGAAATATTATAAATAGCAATTTTGTCTCAAATCCACAGCATAAATGAGTTAAGATCACAAACAGAAAAAGACATTTATTTTTATGAACTTTCTACATAAACAGAACAGATTTTAGATATTATGACAGCATTGAATTTTCAAAGAAAAATATCTATAAAACTACAAGAGGAGTTTGAATGATTGTCTCATTGAGATCACAAAAATATTTATTTACAATATTAAAGTGCTCTGAAACCTATAAATAATCTTAGAAGTGAAGAAAATTTCAGCAGGACTGTCCTCCACAGTCAGTCTCTGACCACTATGCACTAATCCTTCCATCAGACAAAACTCTTGTGTAAATTTACTACAAGAATGATTACACCCTCACAACAAGCAAGAGATGGGTTCTGCAAAGAGGAGATTTCTAGTTTCCATTATCACCAGGAATGTCTCTGTAGTTTTCGGTACACCAACTTGTAGACTAAGTTCTAGCTGAGAACTCAAATTATTTACATGCACTGGGTAATGAGTGAACATATCTATAGGATATATCATTTATAACTATATTTATACACAACATATTTATACCTCTATGATTGTTTTTAAAATAAATATAATATATAAATATGAGCAAAGTACATTTACATTTTGATTAATGATTTGTATGTCATCATTCATATCTGATAATATAATATTTGAGAAATATTGCATCTTTATTCTAACTATATAAACATGAATTTAAATTTAACGTTGAAAAGGAAACATATAGTGAGATTATCAAAAGAAAAGCTGAAGTGGAGAATACAGAAGGAGAATAAATTTACTTTTGCTTATCTGTTAGAATTTGCACCTATTATAATGTTTAGTGCTCAAATCTTGTGCAATGTTTAGTTTTGCAGTGATTTTGATTTTCAAAGATGTATTCTTCCATGGAATGATTTCGTACCAGTTCCAGTTGCATTGGGAATATATTTATAAATATACATGTATCCCAAACTATGTGACACCATAACAAACAAAATAAAGACCAGACACAAAAGCCATACAAACCGAATCACAAAATAGTTAGTCATTAGTAACAGAAAATCTAGTGAAAATTTCTGAAATATAAAACCAGACTCAAACAAAATACAGACAAATTGACCCAAATTAAGAGCCGGATCAAATACAGGTATATTGAAGAAAGAGCCTCTAAACCGAATATACCACTTGTTTTCGCATTTGAAAATCATTTAATTTTCCAATACAAAGACAGCACATACATTTAAACTCTATGTTTTAATATCTGTTGATTACGAATATGAGGTCAGATAAGAATATTTCTAAATTTGGGACCGAAGATAAAATGAATACCCTTCAGCATAACAGAACTTATATTAGTGGGAACAAATGCTTTTTGACAGAAAGGGCTTCAAGTTTTGTTTCTTGTTCTTAATTGTTTGAGAAAACTTTCCGAAGTGATAGCTGATGCTTGAGCAACTATAAAAGCGAATCTTGTAGTAGTGAAAGGGAAAAGAACCAGTATGTAACTTCATGAAGTCTGATAAACCACTTGATAATTATAAAACAGTTTTTCTGCTGTTAATTGCAGTGATCATGAGTTTCAATAAGAATCAATGCCTGAATTGCAATACATTATAACAAAGTTGAATCAATCAACTGAAAGCCAATGAAAACTATTTTTCTTCTAAATTTGATATAAATGACTATGGATCTATCAGGAATGACCAAGCACAAGAATGATTCATTTTTAAAGCAAAATAAAAATAGCTTGAGCCCATTTTTCTGAGAACGAGAATCCTGACAAACAATACATAGAAAGGAAAACCAAGGAAGAAAATAAATGTTAAAACCATTTTTCCTTCCATATCATATGAATTTCCGAGGATCCAAAAGCTTTCAAGTCACTTCAGCCAAATTCTGTTTTGAAAATACAACGTGCTCGGAGTTTGAAGTGAATATTGCTCATTGTGGAGCAATATTTACAAGTGTACTGGTCAGAGATGGGAATTTCTGTTTCGTAAACCAAGTTTTACATTGAGAAACAAAGCCAATAGTATAGAAAGAACTGAATTTTCTGGCATTTCTGTGTTAGAGAAATTTCCTCAATCTCTTATTTTTAGATTACGTTTATTAATATTTCATTAACGCATGAATTTTACTGATAAGTGATTAGGTGTTTTATTTTATATCACATAAGTAAATGTTAAATAAAAGGTGCAGACGATTTTTCACTGGGCCCGATGAGTAATTGAGAGCTAAATTGAACTTCATGATCTGTTAAAATATTTGAAGAAATAAATTTGAGCTGCAACTGTTACAAGATGTCAGCATTTTTACGTACCTGACTACTATTCTAAGTCTGTTCCAATTGTTCTGCCAAGTTATACTTTGATGTCAACTAGCTTTCACAGCCCATTGTGTTAGCAAATACGTCCTGTTCCAGCGCAATACCA
>BMAW01096677.1:0-11452 GCA_019974015.1 Nephila pilipes | reverse complement strand
GAGAGACATTGCAAGAATCGTTCGAATTTCAACCAATATGGAATTTTGTCTGTGTTGTTCGAGTATCGATTTTGAGTGTTCGAAGTGAAAACATCTAAGGCAATATGTTTTAAGATTTGACTAAAGCGTTTTGTTGTTATCAAAATTTCGAACAACTATTTTAACAAATGGTTCATCTTCAACAATGAGAACACTAACTAAATAGATTTAATCTTCTATTTTTACAAAGTTTTTCTGTATTTCACGAAGCCATCACCCTTTGATCGTTAATTTAACCAACTTCCCCATTAAGCTAGAGCTCTGGAATTTGGGAATCGTTCTTACTCGCCCGTAAATATTTTTAGACATTTGCGACAAGTTGTGTAAACTGATATTTCAATAATTTTTAATAACGTAATTTCAGTAGTAACCTGGCGCCATCTATGGAAGATATATTGAACTACGCAGAGAGAGAGATCTTAAAGAGACGAGAGATATATGAGGTTTTTTACAAAGTCTTAACTAATATTTCAGCAAAATTTTTAATAAACTTTGCCACCATTTAAAAACGTTGGTTTTTATCTTGAATTTTTTCAAATCTTATCTACGTGTTTTAATCACATGTCAAATGAGCGGCGGGACATATTTATTTCTTTTGCATAAAAGTCAATGAGTAGTAAGTTGTAAATTTATTAATTCTAACTGAAAAATATTTTACAGTAGCCCTTATGTAATGACATATAATTCACCTATAACAAAAGCGAAAAGATATTTTATTACTTTTGCTGATTTCTTAAGACAGGAACCAATCTTCTATTTTTCTATAGATAGAACGTATTGTTTACACAATTTCTTCGGGAACGTATTTATCGTGTAAAAACAGAATCAGATGTATTTGAAACGGATTCATAGGAAATTTTTTACTGCTGCGGCTTCGCCCACAGAAAACGGAGCAACAATAAAAACAATGGGTTGCTTCCGTTGAATCTTCTTCAAAGATGATCTCATCAGCCAAAAATATGCCATCTTTAGAGATGTGGAGGGGATCGTACTCAGGGACTTCTTGAAAAAGTGAAAAGCAATCATTGGAGAAAATATTATAGTGATTTATCTTACTTCCCATCCTTAACATTGGTATTTTTTTGAACAGTCCTGGCAAAACGAATGAAATAACTTTATAATAAATCAAATAAAAGTCATTGCGTGCAATACCATTTAACCCAACAATTGAATTATGATATCATACTCATAATTTTTTTTATAACAGCAGTCATCTATTGTCCCATCTGGCAAACACACATAAGAATAAATCATATCCTTTCACATCTCACTTGCAAGATTCATAATTCTTTTTATATTTTTCGCGTCCCATGCTTATCTAGTACAGGCCTGGTATACACAAAGAACCAGTTCGTAACAAATTGATTGATAGGTGCTCGATAATTTTAGTAACAAAAGAATCGAACGCTTCCAAGATGTATCTAACAGCACCGGCCTTCGACGGCTAAACTTTCGAACAGAAAGAAGTTTCGACAAGAGCAATATTTCAAAATGATGTGTTTACAGTTTGGGGGGAAAGTTTGAGGAAGTGCTAGATGTATCGGGCGGTAAGTAGATAATGTGAAAAGTTGTGAGAAAAATTTCTTCTTTTATTTGTGTTATTTGAGAAGCATTTGAAATTGAGTGGTATTTGAAGGTGGTTCAAGAAATACTCGTGTTAGGAAATGAAATGAGACATTAGGGATGGGAAACTCATAGCACATTGATCATTTTTATTTATCCTCAGATATTTCTATGAATATGAAGTTTTTCACAACTCAAAAAATTCTCGCCATCACTTCTCCACTCCACCCGGTCACCTTAGAAACATACAGAATGTTTCGAAACTCATGAACAAAATTTTAAGGGATGATAGAAAACATCTAAACAAGCAATTTTTACAATACAATGCATAGGCGGAAAGCGAGAGATGAACCACTAGATGGCGCTGTTATGGAAAACATAAAGAAAAAAAAGTTTATAAAAGAAAAGAACACAAGAGAGACAAAATATTAATAACTCGAATTCGTGGAATTCTCGACCTTAAAGAAAAATTCAATAAAAACATATTTTTATAAAGCACGTAAATTGTTTCTAAAATACTAATAGTTCTTTTCGAAATAAACATTTTGTAGATACTTTCATGAATATTTAAATAACTCTTTGAGATTTAAAAGTATAATAATGTTTTTCATGAGATGTCTTCTCTTTTTCAAAGACAAAGTTAAGATTCGGATATATACTGCTGTTTGTAGAAAATGCAACACCATGAAAGAATCATCAGAATCAAATGAAATTTAATGCAGAAACGACTTGTACTGATACAAATAAATGATGAAATTTTCAAAACAAAAGAAACAAATTAAGCGTCCGAAATCAGTATTTGGTGCAGCCACCATGCGCTGCAATAAGTGCTGCTATACGACGTGGCATGGAGTCAAACAGATGTTGAATATCTGCTTGAGGAAGAGAATTCCATATCGCTTGTATGCGCAACCAAAGTTCGTCTTTGGAAACTGCAGGACGCGGATCACGAGCGAGACGCCGACCAACCATATCCCACACGTGCTCAATAGGCGACATATCCGGTGAATAAGCAGGCCAAGGAAGAAGTTGCATGCGTTGTGCTGAACAGAAGTCTCGAACAGTCCGCGCAACATGTGGGCGTGCATTATCCTGCTGAAAGATAGCTCCAGGGATGCCTTGAAGGAAAGGAACGACTTCGGGCTGTAGCACTTCACGGACGTACCTGTTGCTATTGAGATTACCCTCAATTCGTATCAAATTGGATCGTCCATGATACGAAATCGCACCCCAGACCATAACTCCGGGTGTTCGACCACTATGTCGTTCAATAATACACTCAGGAAGGCAGCGTTGACCGGCATAACGTCTAACACGAACACGGCCATCATGGGTCCACAAATTGAAGCGTGATTCATCTGAAAAGACAACTTGGTGCCAATCAGCTCGCCTGTCTCTGTGCTCAAGAGCCCACTGCCGACGCAGCCGTCGATGATTCGCCGTGAGGGGAATCCTGTATAAAGGCACCCTTGCACGCAATCCACGGCGCAGCAGACGACGACGAATTGACGAAGCCGACAATTGTACACCTGTAGCAGTAGACCAACGTGCTGCCAGCTGCCTGGAGGAAGCTGTGCGATCATTCACCGCCATGCGGAGCAGGTGTCGATCATCGCGCTCTGACGTCACCTTCTGTCGTCCAGTGCCTGTTTTTCGAGTTGTTCGGTGCTCGTCGGTCCACTGCTTCCAAACTCGCATCACTGTGGAACTGTTCCGCTGCATACGAGCTGCTATTGCGCGATAGGAAAATCCTCCTTCTCGAAGGCCGATTATCCTCCCTCGTTCAAACTCCGTAAGTTGCTTGAATTTCTTATTCTTCCGTCGTGGAGGCATACTCAGGTCTCACTAAACGTTTGCCACTAACAAATAATCATAGACTTTTTTCAACGTCCCGCTACAGAACTTTATTTATACTCTTTCAGCATCAATTCAGAGGGCGCTGCGCGCGCCGCGCACGCGCGATGGCTCTGAAACTTTATTAATTTGCATAATATCCTATAATTGACATTTGCTGCGAATTTCATTTGATTCTGATGATTCCTTCATGGTGTTGCATTTTCTACAAACAGCAGTTTTTATATATATATATATATATATATATATATATATATATGTGTGTGTATGTATATACACACACAAACATATCTATCTGGGAGATTTTTGGAGTTGAATGTCTTCTTCAAATGATTAGTCATAGTTAGACGAACACAAATTTTAAAAATCGGAAACGGTTATAATTACTGAATACAAGTAGGTAGGACAAAAGGACGTTGCACAATATGACATTAAAACAAAAACACAGTTTGGTTTAATTTACTGCATTCACGCAGATAGAGGATAAATGTTCAAAATTAAATATAATCCAGAGTACCTTCCCGTAGTTGTGAGCTAAAAGTTCTTTCCCGTCTCCGCGAGGTCAAAAACGTTTACCTTCTCTCGTTGCTGTTACCGAAAAACTCTTCTGGTGAAAAAGTAAGGGACGCAATTGGTCACACTTGAATGCAGGATCATCAGTGGTCGGTAGGCTCTCTCCAACCCTACACCCCTCCCAAATACATATATATATATATATATATATATATATATATATATTTGTGTGTGTATAAGATAAAGCAATTGATTTATCATTAAAAACACAAAATAAGATAACAATTAAAATCTATAATCAACAAAAAAAACACATTTATAGAAAAAAGTAAAAAGGAAGAAACTGAATCAAATTTGAAATAAAAAGAATAATTTGTATACCCAACAAAACAAAACACATGCATATTCAGACTGAGGACTGAATTGTGGGGTTAAACTAGTTCTATGGTATCAAACCTCCCCCAATGCATCTTGTTGGTTAAATATATATGTATATATATATATATATATATATATATATATATATATATATTACATGCATATCATACAAAAGTCAATTGTAAATATATATTCCATATTGGATTTTATATATTATGTATTACCTAGTAGTATTTTTTTGGGGGGGAATTATAACAGATTATATAATTTAATGCGAATATATTTGTAAAGTAAATTTTATTTGTAAATGCAAGAAATTTAGAATCTGTAAGCAATTAAAACATCTTGTTAATAAATTACATATATCCATTCCTAAGTAATTTTATGCGACCATTTGGATAACTGTCATATAAAGTTTAAAAATCAAATAATATATGGAATTACAAGTTAAAATTAATTAAAAAGTGTCAAATGTTGCAAAACGTATTTGAAATTTGGGTCCACATCTTAAAAAAAAAACTTGGTAAGCATGTGATTTTGAATGTTGAACATGTGCATAAATTATGTAAACATATTGAACCATGACTATTATTTCGAACTTTCGACATTCACCTTATGACTTAATCTGCAATTTTTATGAGTGTTCATCTACTCCATTGGTACTGCATTGTTCATGATTAAGATAATCAACAATGCAGTTATTTTCTCAAATCGGATACTAAAGCTAATATTTGAAGAATCGGTGATGCAGTGGTTTGCTAATGCACTTTTCATTTGTTAATTTGAATTATTTACGATTAGTTTTTAGAACTTTAGGTTTTGATTTACTATGCAATTAAATTGTCATTACTTCATATATCATTATTTAAAACAAATATTATCATATGCATATGTACAATTTAAAACATTATAATTTTTTTAAATATACGATATCAATTATATTAAAAAGTGTTTTATTGGAAAAATACTCCAAAATTATACATAAATTAGAGTGAGAATTATTCTAATACAAAATTATCTGAAGACTAAAATATATAAATCTTTCAAAATTCTTTTCAATAATAATATTTCTTATTGATTTATTAATATTTAAGAATAGAATTCAAAGTTTGAAATCAATTATCATTGTTCAGATGAGAAAATTATGTTAACTTAAGCAATAGGTTACATTTCCAATTCAAAATCACTATTATTAACTTTTATAAAATAATTAATAGTATTTCATTAGCTATCATTAGCACATTTTTTTTTTTTTTTTTTTGTGAAAATAATAATTTAATTCTCGCTATTGCCCACTAATCCAGTTGTATACTGATAAAATTATGAACTTTATTGACAACTACACTGGTAATAATCATAATGATTAAAAAAGTGGGAATATTTATTAAAGTATTTACTTCTACAAAGCTATTCTTCTTTAAAATTAATATTTTAACACAAATATTTATTGGATTAAATTGCTTTTAAATATTAATCTAAGAGCAAAATTAAAAAAAAAATGAAGACACATTCATTTAGTTTAATTTTGTTGTTTTTCACATATTACTTAAATAATAATAAAAGCATTTGTTAGTGAAAAACATTCAATAGCTTCATACAATTAGTTTTATATGTTTCATAATACCTTGTAAGGAAAAAGGGGAATGTATTTGTAATGTGGCTCATAAGCAGGTGCGCTTATGTGAGAGATAAACACATGTTTAATTCGATTCAAATCCTTTATGCCAGAAAGCATTTTAAACGCTTTCATTTAGCTTTTCTTCTCATTCAATTTAACCTACATCACTTCATTGTCAGAATTTCGATTCTTAAATATGTCTGCAAATATCCATCAATTGTATTTTGGAGATTCATGTTAGTTTTTGCTATATTTGTGAAACTAATTTGGACCAATTATTTGGAAAAACTACTTAGGAGGAAATTTGTGACATCTTACAAACGCTCTTGTAAAGAAAAAACAGTGATCAAAGTGTTAAAAAACCGTAACCATACATTGAAGAAGAGGACAAAATTATATCAAGGGTAAAATAATGCAATTCTTGCTTATAGAAAAATGCACTACAATCACGAGATTCAATCATGAAATTTATAGGTTTGGAGCATTTAAACACATTTGCTTAAACTGTAACATTAGGTTTATATGACTATGAGGAAACATTTTTTCCCTTAGTGTAATATATTCATCTTAATTCTATTCACTTACCTATTGTGTTGATACATTCATAATACAAATGCATACAGCTTATTAAATTTTTCCTAAATTTCATTTACTTTAATTTCGTGTCATTCTACGAAGTGTTTTGTCATTTTATTGTTTTTATGATTTTATTAAGTATCCTTTAAAAAAGGAATAATGTTTTAAATTAAAATTTGCATTAATTTAATGTACTTTTTGATACTTATCTAATTGCAAGATTATTTTGCTATTTAACAATTAACAGAAATGTATTTTGGAAAAACGCGTGATTTTTCGTTGGTAAAGATCATATGGCTAATGATGGTAATTATTTTTTTGCTGCTATTAAAAGAACGGAAAGTACACAAAATGTAACAAATCATTAAGAATTTTTATCATTAATTATGTGTTAAATAGATGTATATTATATGAAAAAGGAAACTTTTTGCATTATACCGAAAGAAAAGTAATTTTTATCTGAACACATCTATATTTTTTTTTTAAAAAAATAGTTCCAATACACTGAAATAAACTTTTTATTTCATTGTCATGAAACACATTCTTTCTATTTTCTTAAAATAAGAATGGAAAACTGTTTTATAGAATAATGATAGTATTTTTAACTTTTGTATAACTTTTTCGATAATTAACTTAAAATGAGATCGTTCAGATATTGAAATTGTTAACGAAAAATAATTGGAAGCTATTTGAAATATTGATGTAGATTTAATTTGATTCATGTTTTTAACATCTTACCCTAAACGTAATTAAAAATTTAATTCTTCATTATTTTCAAATCAGCTCCATTAATTGTATCACATTGTAATTGAATTCTATTATTTTGAAATGCATAGATTTAAAATGAAAAAAGATTTTTCTTTTTTCATTTTGAATCTTTGCATTTGAATTCTATTATTTTGAAATTATTCAAATAATTAAAATGGTTGAAGTACACTCACACACACACTTATATATGTATATATATATATATATAACATATTTAGGGTGTGAAATGCATACTTTTATTTCAAACAAGTGATAGACAATTATTTATTATTAGTAAACTTTTGTACGAACTATGTATAGTATCAATTAAAATCATTTGAGCAATTGGATTGTTTAAGCTAATTTTGATAATCATAATTGATTCATTGGTTTATTTTTTCAATAGTAATTTCCATTTTATTTTCTCTATTTTTTTCTTATGAAGATTTATTTTATTCTAAGCCTTCATTCATTTCTGATTTAAACATCTCGCTTATTTAATATAATAAAATTGGGATATATACCGTATTTTATTATAATTATTATTTGTTTTATTTTCCTCCTCTTTATATTATATATTGTTGTTCTGTGTTTATATTGTCATAAGTTACAGTTGTTTTTATTCTTTATGAACAACATTTTTCGCTTAAAATAACATAAAATATGCAGCAACACTGTGTTTACAAATGCACTGGAAAACATACCATGCATTCCTCTTCACCAAACACGCTATACCCATAACGTGAGCTCTAGTCACCATAGGTTATACTTTATCCATTATTTGTTGCAACAGAGATAACCAGAAATTAAACAGCAAGCAACTTTTCGCATCATTTACGCTTCTTTCCAGTTGTAATGAGCCAATGGGGACAGATATTACATGAACGTTGTTTTTACCACTGCGGATTGGGAATGTAGTTACTTTGTAGTTTGCACGCAAGATCTCCCATTCGGAATCTAACATTTAGTTTATTTAATTCCTGTCTTCATGCATCGGGCTTTCCTTTCATAACTGAGATGTCTGCCTTCACATTTTAAATTAAAAATGTAATAATTTCGTTCGGTTATGTTTTTCAAGATATTTATTATTTTAACCGTATACTTCGTTTTATTTTTTTAGTCTGTCTTCTCTAATTTCTAGGGAATTATATTGAGTTGAAAGCTGTTTACCAACAGTGTAATACTCGAAATCTAATAAATTTTTAAGTAGACATGTGAAATATTCTGAATTAAATTATTAATTTTATTAATTGCAAAAACTTAAAAAATTTGAAATATTTCGCTTTATAGAAAATATATCTTAACAATCCAATAACTTATAGTACATAGCATTTGAAAAAAAAAAAACTTGCAGAATAGGTGCAATTTGTTTAAAAACAAACAAATGGCATATTAATTGGTGTTTTATATGTATATTGATGTTATTAAATTAATAATATTTGGCACTGGAAAACTTTTCTAATATTTTTTTCTTTAATAAAAGTAATCCTATATTAATCTCGTATTAGGACACTATTAAAACTAACGAATATGTGTAAGATACAATATTTTGAATCATATTGCACATTATAATTTCTTAATTAAATCAAAATTCACAATCAAAATCAAAAAATAGTAGATAATGATTAGAAAGAATTGTAAGAACTACAATAATTACAATTATTCTGAGAATTGAGTTAATAATAGTGAATAAATTATAACAATTTCATTTTTAAATAAACTTACGAATAAATGTTATTTGATTTCAAAACAAATTCCTTGCCAAAAGCAAGTATTAATTTTAAATTTATAACATCTTTTTTATTTCCATTTGTACGCAGTTTTAATGTAAGAGTAAACTAAAAATAAGGATTTCAAACAGAGGAAAGTTTGTAATTGTAAAGTGTAATTTAGATGGAATTTGAAGAGCATGATATTTTTATTTGACTTAGTTACTTCTTGAAATACTTTAAAAAGCTGTCAGGGAGAATTTCATGACTGAAGTCTAAGATTTAAAAATGTAGTCTATTAATGCAATAAAACGTATAGTAAAAATGAAGAAATGAAATTTATCATATCGAGCGTGACGTAATCATTTACTTCCGTTTACTGGATCAGTAGTAAATTAAGAACGCCGGTAACAACTTTCTCGATTCTCGTCACTGATGAAAAAATGAAAAAAATGCTGTTTATTTAAATACACAATAGGTACTAACAATGAAAGCAATTAATTGTTTACTTAATCTAATTAAAATAATTTATTAACGCATTAACTTAAATTTCCAATATCCTGTAAATCTGCTAGTATTTTGCTATCAATAGGAACGTTTCTGTGTTTTAGGTGTTTCGAAAAAAAGTTCCCCTAATATTGCTGCTTACAAATGATGACACTAATCTTTTTAATACATTTTCAATGATCCCAATCTTCGTGTGCTTTTCTACAATCCTTAAGATGTTAAAAAAAATCAGGAAGTTACACTACATTCTAAAAATTATCAATCGTGAAAAAATTTATCACATCAATAATTGTTTTTGATATTTAGATACCCCAAGTTAAAAAATACTCAAAATTAAAATTTTCAGCAATTCCCCAATTTTATAGTGCAAGAAATAAAGTCAGCCTCCCATTAAGTCGTCATAGTCCGGGTCTATGTTTACTAATCCATGACTTAAGTAAACTACGAATTAGAGTATTTTTATAAATTTAGTTAGAGTATAAATTCCAACAATAGTATGATTTTTTTTGCGTTACCTTTGCACTATTTCGATGTTTTTTCTTAACTGATATTCAAACCACTTTCACATGAAAGATATTTTAATAGCACTTAAAATATGACCAATACAAAGTAGTTCAACATAGGTGAGGTTATTAAATATCCAGACTGGGAATGTAAGAACATTTCCTTTTGATTTGATACATATTTATTTATTAACACATTCAATATACGCCCGTACATTATCCCATTCGAATCTTCCAATATTCGATACAGTGCTGGAAGTCATCCGTCAGGACGCGTTACGCATTTTCTTCCACAGGTTCAACGGACTCAAATCTTGTTCCTTTTAATAGAAGTTTCTCTCGTTGAAAGAGATTGAAGTTGCATTGCGCAATATCCGACGAATAAGGTGGATGATCTAACAATGGGATGCTGTACGCGGGTAGATACCTCTTGACAGACAATGAGGAACGAATTGTCCTTCCCCAATACCTGATGTTGTTTCTTTATCCTTTCAAGGAGTTTATCAATATTGTAAAGGTAGTAATGCTGATTAAGAGTTTGACCTTCAGGAATTAAGTGAAAGTGCAAAATTCCGTGAATTGGGAATAAAATATCATCATTACTTTCAATTTTAATTTGCTCAATTGTGTTTTTTGGCACTCAGTGAAGATGGGCTCTACAAGTGCATGGATTGGCGCTTCATTTCAGGATCATAAGTAAAACTCTATGATTCGTCAGACTTTATTATCCTTTTCAGTAAGCTTAGGTCATTTTAGTTTTTACTTCAAAAATATTAGTACAAACGATTTTGTGATCTTCTTGTTGTTCAAAGGCGAGAACCTTCTGGCATCATTTTTACTACGTAATTTTTGCAAGTTTTTTTATTATGTAAGATTTACCGTACGGATGTTTTTCAATTCTTACAGCCTCGGTATTCGTTCGAACTAGATTACCGATTATTTCGAAATAAACATTCGTTTTCGATGTGAAAGGGCAACTCGGGTGTGAAACACCTTCAAAGTCTTCTCGGCTAACTTTAAGCCACTTAAACTATTAAAAACCATGTATTAAACATTCATTATCATACACGTACTTCAATAAATTAGAAGTAGCAGTGTTTCTATGTTTCATGTGAAATTCGTTAATAATTCAATAATTCATTGCACACTTATCATTTTTGTTTGAAAAAAGTACTCAAATACGAATGAAATCTATGACAGAACTAATTCATTTGCAAAAGCGTGAGGCACTGCATCCGAAAGAGAAGACTGGCATTTGAGTAGTTACCGTCGTCTCACCGTCGTTATTTAATACACACTCCTCGTATAACTAATCTCACTAAGGTATTTTGAAAAAAAAATCTGAATTCTAAACCAGAGCATTTCACTGTTCGAGACATCCTGATTAAAATCGAATCCAAACATGAATCCATCCATCCATCCATCCATACACACACACACACACA
>BMAW01096673.1:41859-116912 GCA_019974015.1 Nephila pilipes | reverse complement strand
ACCTGGTTACTGGTTTACTACGAGCGCCATCTCTGGGTTAGTCTCTGAACTTATTGATCCATGTGTTATGCATATACATATGACAGAATCACAATATTAAGAGGCAAAATAAATTCATCCTGTAAATTAAATGGTTAGAATGCAGTTTAGCTGAAACACCCTCAGAGACAGGAATTATTTGGCGGTATTTTGCCAAATGTGGCTACCCTGGTTTATTTCGCGGACTTAACGTTCAGCAAAAAAAAAAAAAAAAATCGCTAAGTTTGGTGTTTTTTTAAATCGTGCAAAGTGGTTGGGCCAAACTGCATTTCACTAATTAAATTTAACTAATATTTGAAAAAAATGTATTAACATCAAGTGCCATCCACTACAAGTTTAAAAAAAATACTTGAACTTGATTGGATGAATAAAAAATATTTTATGAACACTTAAAAATCTGGACAAGATATATATTGGGAGAGTGTGAAGTAATAGTAGTGAATTAAAAATAGATGATCACCTTCATAATGAAATAAAATGCTGCCATTTTAATTTGATGTTTATCTAGTATTTCTTATGTGCACTGTGGCTGGAGTTTGCTTCTGAAATGCCACTTTAGCGAATGCTAGATAATATTAAAGATAAATTCGCTGCAAGATGAATACGTGGAATTTTATGTTTCAACGCACAACAATATTTTCTAGTTAAATATAACAATTAAATGTCAAAGTTGAGAGTGCTTACTTAGGTATTACAACTGAATATTTTAGAAATTGAAATTTATATTATTTAGCATTTGCTGAATTTTTTAAGAAGGCAAGCATTAATATTTATTTCCGAAAACTAAGCAGCAAATAATTCTTTAAAGATATTCCTTTAAGAGCCACTGAGTTATTTTCAGCACCACTATAAAAGGTGATATTCTTAAAAGCAACTGCCACTTTGATCATAATATTACATATAATAAGATATTCAAACTGTTGATTAAATTAACCATTAAGGAGTTAATAAAATACATTAGAGAAATGTATATCGGCTGCAATTTTATACAGTGCTAGTACGCATAACGTTTAAGTATTCATATAGAACGTTATCAAATATGTACATTTGTAAAGTATTTTGCGCAAATAAAAACATTTTAAAATTCGCTGAGTAATCACCAAAAAGAAGACTAATTAAAAGTGAGACTCTGAAATTTTTTTTCCCTTTTACCTCATGTCCTTTAAAGTAATGTCGTAAGCAGATAGTTCCCTTTTCAATTCCTACTAATAGTTCACGGTCTCCCTACATGTATTTATATATCTTGTTCAAATATTCAATCGTTAATAAAATACTTTTTATTCATTCACTCGAGTTCAAATACATTTTTTTGAAATTTGTAGTGTATGACACTTGATGTTAATACAGTTTTTTCAAATATTAATTCATTAATTAAATTTAATTGGTGAAAATGCAGTTTAGCCCAGCCACTTGGCGCGATTTCGTAGGCGATTTTTTTTCGCTGAACGTTAAGTCCTCGAAGCGGACTAGAGTAGCAAAATACCGCTAAATAATTCCTGTCACCAAGGGTGGTTGAGCTGAACTGCATTGCAATAATTTAATTTACCAGGTAAATTAAGAAACCAGCCAATGATTCTACTATGTCATTTGTCTTGCAATGGCAAAGTTGGTAGAGCCTCGGCATAGAATCTTCATGCCTTCGGATTGAATCCTGATCGATCTCGAGTTGCTTGTTCGAGCTTTGATGTCACTAAAATTCCGTTTGGTTGATGTACTTAAATCTTGTCATTGTTCGAAGTTCTCCCTTAGCGTGATGTGGAAGATTGGAAATGAAATACTAGCTCATGCATTGTCCGCGGCACTTTGTGACATTAGGCTATTCGTGGTTTCTCTTCACTAAACTTGGGGACTTTTAATTGAGATTGATTGCTTTCGCTAAACAACCTTCGCACAACCAAAAATGAAACGTGATACGGAAAGTTATTATGTAAAGAAGATAGAAATGAAGTGAAGTGGTTGAGTTAAGAAATTTATAAACTCCGACTGGAAGTAGCAAGGGTATCTGAAAGAGAGGCTGTAGGAGAGGTGAAGCTGAAGTGATAGATAAGTGGAAGGAGGAATTAAAGATTGCAATAGAGGGTTCGAGTAGATAGAGGGTTCGATTGCTGTTAGAAGGATATTTCCTAGTGTTTTCAACATTTGCTCCAAGATCTTGGAGTGGCAGTCAGGAGAAAATTAGTGTGACCAGGAAGGAATCCTGTGGAATTGTGGTGATTTAGACTAAGGTGGCTTACCATAGGTACATGAGCAGTTGTTATCCTTAGTAAATATGTTAATAAACTGTTTTAAGAAAGTTGTTTTGGTGATTCTGTAATTCTATTTGTGTCAAGTGTTTTTAATAAATTGGATCTGGTGATCTGGAATAGGATGGGGCCCAGGAGGGTCGGGCAGGAGTAACAACGACCAAGATTCAAAATTTAGATAACCATCTTTTGTCTGTTGCTCTCATATTAAAGGCAGCGTTTATAGACATTCAGAATCCACAATTACTTTTCAGATGGGAATGTTTCGTTCTATTATATTATCTAGAGGAGAGGCCCCGAAATGGTGTGGGCACAGATTTGATTCCATAGACTACACTGGACATGGAAGTGACGCCAGATCTTTCTGAAGCAGATGCTGTTGAGCCCCAGGTTATACCTGCAGAGTCTGAAGTATACAGTGAAACCCATGTATTTCTTTTCCTCCTCCTGCAGACCTGGATAGAATGTGATTTTTAAGGATATCAGAATCACTTTTATTTCTCAATGTGAATCATACAAGACATCTCTCTATATATTCCCAGACATATATATTTTATTTATAACATGTTGCCAAACGTTTCTTACTGCTTGTACAGGAGTTAATTTGCTGGCCACATTTACAATGTGTTTTGGTAGTCAGCCTTAGAAATCGAAGTAGTTATCGATTTCATGGTTTAGACCCCAGGATCTCGTTATTTTGTTCGTTCAGTGGATTTGGAACCAGTTTGACAGATCAGAGAAATGAGGAGATCAGGTCAGAAGAGTTCGATAGAGGGTTAAAGATCTTCGAACAGATCTGGTCTGGTTTAAACAATTCTGGAGGTTATGATCCCTGCGCGCAGCAGCCTCGTTTACAACCCCACCATTGATGGCTACGTTCAAAGCGTGAGAGTTGGTTTGGTCGCGAAAGGTTAACAGTGGAAGGAGAGGGTTCAATATGTTTTGGTAGTATATCTCTTATATGTCTGGAGGATGAATGACCTTGCACTGCCGCGCTGCCTTGCTGCCTGGTCAGGACTTCAGCGGACCCTTGTTTTCTTAACTTCTGATATAGATATGAGCAGGATCTCTTATCATTCGATGGCACTGCTTATGGTGAACAAGAAAATCGATGGAGATCTAATGCGGGATGTTGTTTGGCAAATGCTGGATCCTAGTTCGGATCAAAGACACTCATAGAGCAATGATGAGTGTGACAGTTAATTAACTCTTTTAGATGTATGACGGAAGATATTTCCTGGTTCACCAAATAAAATGGGGTTCGCCGATCAGTACTGGTTGTGGAAAAGGGTCTACGTTAGTTTTAGAGGTTCTCTCAGGATATTATTTTCGCTCGCGGGATCAGAAGGAGGAAGGAATAACATAATATGTAGGGGATTATCATCCCCTAAGGGGTTTTTACTCCGTTTTCAGTTGAAACCCCACGGCGACTGCACAGATCTGAAGGCAGTTCTAAAGCGTTGGTAATCGGAAGGTACGACCACGTTTAAACTCGACAGACCACCGATAGATCGTTGCGCTTGATGGATAGGAGATCCACGAGATTGGCGTTTTTCAGGAGATCCGTTGTTTCGGCTTGCTTTTTGGGGTCGTTTTGCCGTTCAAAGGGAACAGTGTTTTCAGAAAATCGGGAGACGGACTCGTTAAAAACCAGTTTTTCGGAATAGGATATTTTCACCTGGAGACGGGCGCACTATCGAGGAGAAATATCAGGATGAAATCAGAGGCATGTTTCTGGATCAGGATCCTGGACTAAAGGTTGTTGCCGGTTTACTCAGGAGAAATAGAGGTTGGATTATCGGGAGGATCCCCCTGGTTCCCGCTGGTTTACTTTCCACGGTGCTCAAATCTGCCTCTGGGTCAGATCTCGGACTTATTCGATCGATGTTGATTTCTCTCGGGAATAGGTTGCGCTGGGATCAATTCACACCCGGTTTTGCGTTCAGGGGACCGCGCGATGCGCGATCAGGGAAAACATCTGGCATCAGATATCGATCCGTTTTATTTTGTGGGAGGAGTTATGGACTATGGACTCTAAAGAGGATGTTTTTCCACGGTTCACCCGGGTTTTGGTGCCACACCTGACCTATTACGGTTTGCGTACGCTGGATATCAGGTCCTGGAGTCACTGGGTTATTAACTCATTCTCAGTTCAGGTTCACGAAGAGATCACGCATCGCCGCGAGGGTCCTGGGTCATGATGGCCACGCACCTGGGAAGGGTTCAGTAACCTATCAGGAAGGAGGATAAGGATCGCGAAGAATCCAGATCAGTGGATTGATGGATAAAAACATCAATACAGTTCATCAGGATCAGTTCAGGATCCAGTGGTATTAGAGATCTGGAGGTCGAACTTAACTCAGGAATCGAAGGTTGCGCTGGGAGGTTAATGAACAGCATCAGGAGGTGTTTCCAGGTTTAGTTTATTGAACAAGTCAGGGTTCCACTTCTGGGTTAATCTGATCTTATTACCGTTTACCGGAGAAGAGATCGGTTTGCCTCTGATGATCTATTAATCTCAGGACGTTTTGCTGATTCGGCCCCAGCTGAATAGGGTTAAGGTGGGGATAGCTATGTATGTATATGTATGTGTAATATGTATATGTATATGTAACTTAACTGTGGCCATGTGTAACCTTCTTAATATTATGTCTTAATAACTATTATGCAATATGCGTATATAGATATATTAATATATGCAGCTACATGCACATGCACGTACATGCGGCCTTTTGTATGTATATGGCATAACTTAACAATATGTAATATAACTCCCATCCCATATGTTTATGCGTATATGATACACGTATGGAGTTTATGTATGCTCGATGTATCCAATATTGACATTAGTACGTAGCCAACCATGTTTTTGTGCATTATATAGATAACCATATGTATGTGTATGTTTATGCATCACATGTCTCCTCGATGCACGCATGTGTGACTTGTGTGATGTCTGTGTTTTCAGATGGACCACCTGTGGTTTTGGGTTGTAGTAGATCAGGACAGATCATTGTAGCAAGATTGTTTCTTATTTTTGAGTGGATAGGGCCCCAACCCCGGTGTCACGGTCATCAGGGTTAATTTTGTGATCGCGAGAGGGTTAAACATTGCTTTTTGTGGCTTGTTGTGCCTTACAGAGGCCAGATGGATCCGTCGACCAGTTCATTCATCCAGTGTCGGATGCCAGGATGGGATGTAGTTATGCACAGGCTTGTTAGCCAGGTTGGGCCTGAATAGAACTGACGCGGGTGGAGTAAGATGGTATGATCAGTTCTTAGTTCAAGGATGTATGTGTTCATGATGGGAAGGAAAGATCGTGGAGCCCATCAGTTGCGTTATCGAAAGGCTTGGCGTAAGATGGTTTTCAGCGATTTGTGGGTTCAGAGTGGAGTTAGCATCAAGGCTATTGGAGGCAGCCCGTTACATTATTGGGACAGTGTCCCCAATGAAAGGCAGGGACTCATTTAGGGGTTTCAGTGTAGATTAGATCAGTGGGTTCAGATGTGCCATTACTGTTTTATTTCTTTCCATGATAGAAGGGTGGAGACAATGCACCATGCACCCTCACTCTATCAATTATAAAATAAATTAATTTACTGTATGCGATTCTCAGAATGTAGTTCAAGTTGTTTTATTTCTTGTATATGATGACTCAATTCATGTGGTTAATTTTCGTTTCAAGAAGACATAGCGATTGGGCTCTGTTTATTATAATTCTCAATCAAGTGTCTGCTTATGTTTCTCTAGTGCGATCTCGAAAGAAAATCCGATTATTAGTAAAAAATCTTTCAGAAATCTCCAAAATATTTCTGTCATTTCGAAGATGGAGGATTTTAAGAATATCAGTGCTCACTTACTCTTTGATTATATTTATTATATGTATTATTAACCAAATAGGTTATTTTTGTTCAAAAGTCAGAAAATATGAACATTTTGAATTCTACAGTTCAGTATCTGTTCCAAAAGAATTGAAAAAGCATTTCATTTTCATCATAGACATATTTTGGGTGTCAGTTATTGTAATGACGTATGGCATTGTCTTCTGTTTTGTTGGTTATTACTGCTGTGTTTGCATTTGTATAAAATCATGTTTAGCCAAATTTACTTTAAGATTCGAAACCTTAATATCGCAAGACGATTATAATAGTATACTTAGTATCCATGAAGATATATTCCAAGTAATGGCCCTAGCAAACGAATTTTTATCTGTTACTGCATTTAATGTTGTGTTATGTATCATGAGTGCACTTTTTGCCTTCGGTTACACTGTCGCTTTTAACCCTTCAGATGATACAGAGACTTATTTAACTCTCATATCAGGGATACTTCAGAACATAATGGCTTTAATTTTGTTGATAATCCCAGCTGCTGGTTGCAATAGAGCTTCAAATCTGGCACAGGAAACCATCAATTCTTTACCTGGATGGTTACCACAGCACCGGAAGGCGTTGAAAATGCATATTCATCAAAGGAACAGTAAAAAATTTCCAATGACGATATGGAATATCTATGTCATTGACGAATCTCTTCTTATTA
Organism: Nephila pilipes; assembly: GCA_019974015.1. Lineage (NCBI taxonomy): Eukaryota > Metazoa > Arthropoda > Arachnida > Araneae > Nephilidae > Nephila > Nephila pilipes. The sequence continues at coordinate 110,091 of BMAW01096673.1, read as the reverse complement.
GTGCTTTTGGAACACTGTTAACATACGGGTTTCTAGTTGGAAATATCAGGAATGTTAATGATTAAGGAAGAAAACTGTTTCATAACACAAAGGGTTGAATAATTTAATACTTTATGAAAAGAAATATAAATCATCCTTAAATTAACATGAATTTCACAGATCTATAACGTTAAAGGCAGAAATACAAAATTAAAAAAATGGAAACACAAATACACCAAAATCAAAATAGATAATTATAAGCTTAAGAATATAATCTATAAATATTAAACCACACTTAAAAATATTTGTTTATCTAATAATGTTATAATGTTATATAGTACTCAAAAAATTAGCTATGCATATCTAATTTTAATATCGATCGGTATTACCTTGTTGATAAACACCATAATTATATACATTATTTATTATTATTTTTCTTTTGTACTTTGGATATTTCTAATTCAGCCAAGAAAATCGAAAATTGGAAGGTTGTTAACATCAAACTAGTTTATACCCTTTTATTCAGTCCCCAGCCTAAAATTCCTGTATGACTTGCTGGTTTACTTTTTTTTCCATTTTGATTCAACATTTATTTTTCTCTTTTTAAATATTTTCTTAATTAACGTTTCACAGGTTTTCACAACTTATGATCTGAGACTCCAATTAGTGTATGCTTCCGCTGAACGTCATGTATCACTTCACATATTTATTATTATCACTTCACATATTTATTATTTTCAGTCTGTATATGTCTGCAACGTTATTTTTAGAAATGTCAATTGTTTTCTTTTAGTGTTATGTGTGATTTGTATGCCATGTGCCGTGTCAATTAACAAGCAATAAAGATTAAAAAGCTATTCGTTTGCAGAGTAAGACATTTTGATAACCGACAGTTTGATTACAGACCGCCAGCTTTCCATAAAACACTCTACAGATCAGAAAAGTAACATCTTAGTTGAATATGTAAGAATTTATGGATTTGTTATAATCTGAATAAGTATGCATGAAGTTTTAGTATAAGTTAAATTATTTTTTATTATCAAAGCGTTAGCGAATTAAACTGATAGATGCCACGTGATCTCTCACATTATTTTAAAACATTTTTTTTGACACAAAAGTTTATGCTGAAAATAATTTATCCAAATGTTTATTTATAAAGGCATTTAAAATCAGAATCACTCATACAATTGTTATTTAAAAGGAAACTTAAATCAGGGTTTGGTAATACATTGAAAGAATAATTAATTCTATATATACTGATTGTACAATAGATTAATATGAAATAGGGAAAACAAAAATGATACTATCAATAATTGATATGAATAATACGGGCACAATCTAGGCGGTGGTCATGTTCATCATTTCTTATTCTCGACAATATGAAATCGAGTAAGGAGTTCAAGTTCTATGGAGGACACGTCTGATAGAATAATAGGAATTACTTAATTCGGTAGTTTTCAAAGTATGTGTCGCGGCTCGTACGAAACAGCAACGGTTTCACAGGATCGACACATAAATTTTTATTTCTCTTTAATGATTAGATGTCGCGGATGTCCTGTAGTCACGGTTGCAAATTTGTGGTCGAGTTATTTCCTTGGAGTCTTGGGTTCGAGTCCTGATGCCACTAAAGACCTATGGTGTGATGGGATCAAAAGACGTTAAATCTGTTGAGGTTCCAAGTCATCACTTTGGGAAGTATAGAAATTTGGAGAGGGAAGGAACTGCTTGTTGTTTTTTTCGTTACTTAACCGAAGTTCAAAATTACGAAATGAGTCACCAATAGTCATCGAAATTACGAAATGAGTCACCAATTTCTTTCTAAGGGCGACGTTAATAAATAATCTATCAATACTTATGGTTCCTGTTTTTTCAGAGAGTAAAGAGCGGTTGGACATAATGTTTTGAATAAACATTATGTCGAAAAAAATTGGAAAAATTTCTTCATGTTGTCAGGAATGTCATATGTAAATTAGGAGAAAGAGATATCTGCTTTATTGCCGTCCTCAGCACTTGGCCAGGATTCAAAACTATGGGTCCTTACGGGATAGATTTCGAATGCCTGCAGATTCACAGTTTAAGGTACCAGTCATATAGAAACCACTGTTGATAGTGATTTAGGTGCAGTCTTAACTGGATATCAATTGCTGAATACTCAGAAAACACATATAATTCTAAGTTGGAATAGGTTTTAGCCCAGATGTTTGGTGATGGAAGTGTTTGTTGGAGATAAATTGCCAAATATGATAGTCCTTTCTTTTTTTTTTCTCTTAGATGACTGTTATACATGACAATCTTAACCTTTTGTGGGATGTCATACAATCCCCTCAGTTCAGATCAGACGAGTCTCCGAGAGGAGTGGACAAATTGTAATCAGGAGCACATGTGATGAGAGTGATTGAGTGCTAACTGTGAACTGCACTGATCACCAAGGTAATGCGAAAGGAACCGTAATTGAATGAATAAACATAGTTGTTATTGTTATTAAAAAGTGTGTCAGATCTTATATGAAGTTTAAGTTTAAGTAAACTAATTTAATTGCTAAGAAAGCTACAGTAAGGAATGAAAGTTTGTAAGAAACAAAGTGATAGGTTCTATAAAAGTATAAGGTTCAAGTAAGAATAAGAAGTTTAAGTTATATATTGAAAATGAGAAATAAATGTAGTCTAGTGAAAAGGTAAAAGGTAATAAGAACTTTAAGAAAAAGTTAAAGAGTATAAGAGAAAGAGAAAAAGTTGCTTTTTGTGATGATTTTTAATAAATGCTTTTAATAAACGTCTAAAGTCATAATATGAATTGAAAATTCATATTTTCATTTCTTTTCTATATGAAAATTTAATCTCAACACATCTTAACACAAATTACCAATTAAATATTAATAATTTTTTCTCAATAGGATAATATTTTTCTTTAGTTTGAACAAGAATTTCTCGAGTTTCTTTAAAAGGTAGAATCCGAAGAGAAAGTTGTTGTATTTCATTTTAATAGCGCTTGATAAGAAGCATTTTTATGCACAAAATAATTCTTTTACTCTTTATGTATTTCCCATGTTAGAAAAATAACATCTTATATATCTTAAAAGCATGAAAAAAATATAGAAAATTAATCTATGCCTCACTGTTACGGAAGCTGTAACTAATATTTTACTTTAGAAATATACTCGAATTTCTTTATAAAATTTGAAATTTGTACAGTTTTGATATGTAGACATTTTTCCAGAGATTTACATAGAAAACATTTATTTTTAATGCAGATTAATTCCGAATGTAACTATAACTTAAATTCGAGGTCATAATTAGAGTACTTATTTATATCAAGTAATATTTTTATGATTGAATTTATTTTTTTCATTACTCTAGCGAAATACAAACAATTTTACTGCTACAAACAGAATAATCATTATAAATTGGATATGATTTTTTTTAAAAAAAATAAATGCTTATATATGCAGACGATTTTTATTTTACCTTGTATAGACCCCACATAATTTTGAATTTTGCGTATTAATACTTATTGACTTATGAAAAGGATTTCTATAGAATTTCACGCGGTTAATAAAGTACGTTTCGTATTTGGGGTAAAATAGTTATAGGAATGAAAGCACTTTTTTTTTATCACTGATGTTGATTTAATTTATATTCGAAATTCAAAGTAAAGTCAATTTATAACATTCCTTTTTTAAAAAGCAAAATAAATACAAAAAATTAATATATACAAAATATAGACAAAATATTAGAAACACTTGGAATTATAGTTATAATTTTTATTGGGATCGACCTACCATGAGCATTATGAATAAAGCAAAAATTCGGTGTAAATTAGATGTGTATATATATATCTCACGTAAGTTAATAGCATTTTATACCATTCTTGTTGTATAATATTTCCTAATACTGCAAGTGTTAGAGGTGGAAGAAATCATCCTCTCACTTATTGCTAAAGATATTTCCATAAAGGTTTAGTAATGTTTCTTTCCGGTAATTTAAGGTACACACCAAGGCAAGTGTTGTACTTTATCCTCATGTTCAATGGATAAGTTTAGTATATGTTTTTCTATATAGTTGAGATTATTCCCCTGAAGCAAAAGGACTGCCTTCAAACACTTGCCCCATTGGAAAAAGGCGATTCTTAATTACTTCCAAATAGGTTTCGGCTGTTTGCTGCTAATTTGAACCGATTATTTGTTTTAATGAATGTCAAGAAATAGCTCCTGATATCATTAAAGATTCATTTCCATGCCTTGCAGGAAGAACTAAGAGGTATTAATGGAATGTTTTTTCTAAATTTTGCGAAACATGAACTCTTTCAATGAGGAGAAGGGGGTGAAAGACGATTCGCCGCAGATCAAATGACATTTTATCGGTCATCAAGGTTCCAGTTTTGATGCTGATGGCTCCTCGTTATCTTATTGTACATTGATAACAATAATAAGAGGATTGAGTTTTATAACATTACCATAGATATCTAATCTGTAATTCTTTGGGCGAACTTTTCTGTATGAAATGGTATATTCTCAACAGTTGGTTATCTGTTCTGATATTTGTTCTGCTGTAGATTTGCATGTTTGGAGAATAATGTGTGTCTTTAATGCTTTATGTCTGTCCAGCAGGTTTTTTCCCACACATCCACTGTTTCCACATAAAAACGTAATACATTGTTTATTTTGATATCTGGTCCTAATATTAGCCACAATTACTCTCTTCACCAGGATATTTTCTTTGGTTTTATGCCATGAAGATACAACAAGGCGAGTAACAATTACCATGCCTTCCTGAAAGTTGCTTACTATTAAAATTAATATACAATAGTTTTCTCATAAGTACTTCTTATAGCATATTGTTGTCTTCCTACCTGTTAGCATATACAGCAAACTGAGAAGCCTCCATGATTAATGACTGCAAATTTACCAACTCTTTTTAGTACCGGTAATTCGGTAAAGTCTTTGAACATATACCTTGACAAAAGTGTATGAAAATAGGAGTAAATCATATTCCGATAGTTGATAATATAAAAAAATTCGACAATTTTTTTAACGAATTATATGTAATTCTTATATGTTAATAAGTTTCCACACTAAAAATGTAATAAAAAGCTTAATTAAATTTGTCACTTGTTTGTCAACACATCCTATAAAAATAAGCACTCATGAAACAACTGATTAATACTTTGGTTTCTTTTCAACTAACTTTTTTACAAAATAATTCCTCCGCTGAAGTGAGCTTTCAGATTACACACTCATTTGTTAATAATTATTTAAGATAATGTTCGCATTTATTTATACATTTTTAAAAATATTTCATTGTGAAAAAGATAATTTTTCAAAGAAATTGATTTTTTTAGAACTGTTCTTAAATCTGTTTATAATAGTTTCGCGGTTTCTTATTAAAAACAACTGAAATTCATACTTTAAAAATTTTCAATATACTTTTAATGGTTATATGTTCTTTATTTATTTATATAATGAATCTTTGGGAAATTAAGAACTTGTTCTGTAAAAGAAAACACAAACATTTCTTTCCCTTTTCTGATTATGATTCAACTTGTGACGGCCGTTCTTTAGTTTTTAACTCTACATACACATTAGAGTTTAATTAATCAATACATTCTAAACTTTAATTAAAGATAAGTAAGAGAAAGAAAACAATCTATTTCTTCCCTCTCAAAGAACATGCAAGATTGCTCCAAAACGAATCCCTTAAAACTGACTTGTAGCAACTTGAAAAATTTGCTATCAGCATGGCGAATTTCCCAATTATTCTGACTCCAAATCGAAAGGTTAGGAAATATCACTCTAGAAAGGATTGGACACTCATGCCAATAATAATATTTTATTTGCGATCGTTTAAAAGGATTCAAAATGAAGGACGGACGGACAGACAGGTTGGCAGGCAGATGAAAGCACAGTGAACCTAGAAAGAAGTTCCTCTGCCATTCATTTCAAATGCATCGCTTTCAGTGCTACCTTAAATAGTGGAGGCATAAGGTATTTAGTTCACTTCAACTTTACTTCCTTTGCATATGCTTACCTTGAAAGAATAGCTGGCTTTTCCTCACAGTGGTATAATAGCAGTAAGCTGGTGAAAATCAGCAGTCGCCAAGGACTTAATACTAGTTTATATTCTAATAATGAAGTCCTAGCACTTATTACGATTAAAACAATTTTCAATTATTGCAGGCTTGATTTTCTATTATTCTAATCAGGAGTCACTTTGAACTAACTTCAACTTGAAGGATTAATCAGAATAATTCGAGCCAATTTAAAAACACAGCTTATCGTTATCATTTGTCTCCTATCTCTTTCCTCTCAATTATATTTAATTAAAATATAACTAAATTTATTATAATGTACTGCACTTTGTATATTATTCTAATTCATCTAGTGATGTTTCATTTGGTTTGGCTAGAAGATGTAATCGTATGCAGTTCAAATTACAAAATGCCCCCAAGGTTATGAAGAAAAATTTCTCTAATAAAACATCATCTTGAACTAATATTGTGAAATGTACTATCTGTGAGTGTATTGATTAGCATATTTGAATGTTAGCATTGCTGACCCAGGTTTGTTTCCCGGTGGCTTGGACTTGGGCATTTGTCACAGGTTAACTTAGCCCTATATCCATCCAGAGAGGAAAATGAGTACCAAGTTCACTTCGGAAGTTAAATGGGATCAGCTACGGCGAGCCACTCGGACAGGAAGGTAGTTATCAATTAGAGCCCATAAGCCCAAAGGCTATAGAAACGGAGATAGGTACTGTTTAAAGGGACTCCTGAGGCTCTTGCAGATTCTAATTTAATGTAATTTTATCTGTTAAAATTTCCTTAACTAAGGAAAATACACGATTTAATTTTCATTAAAACATTTTGTACTGAAAATAAGGACACAAAAATGACTCAGTAGAGAGTTATTGTAAGAAAAAGCTCAAGATGCGTCCATCTCATTGGTTCAGTTTAATCCAATGAAGTTCCAGAATGAACGGTGGTTAGTAACATGTATTTTTGTGAATACATGGTAATAGAACATTTGAATTTTTTGAATGAATATTTATTTTAAAGAAGTCAGTCAATTGTTGAAAAATGATCGAATGACAGCGTAAGTTTTTTAGAAAATTTTTATTAATTACTAACTTCACTTACATAAGCAGAGAGAGAGAGAGAAAGAGAGAGAGAGAGAGAGAGAGAACCTCGGTCTATTATGAAAACAGACATTAAAAAAATTTAATTAGACCAAATTATTTTATTTATTCTAGTAAACAAAAAACATTTATGGCACATTAAAGCATTTTTTTTTCACGAAAAAGGATTACTTAGTTTCTGTAGCAAACAAAATAAAAAGAAAAATTACGTTGATTATTATTGGGAATGAAACATCCATTTTAAGTAACTACTGTGCGTGACTAGAATAATTGTTGATACAAAACAATAATAAAAAATACAATAGTGAAGGAAAAATAGTAATAATCCGTTCCTGATACGTATTATGCAATCCATTTAGTGATTAAACAAAAAATCAATGCAAGAAAATAGTCAAGTCATGAATAATAATAAAGATAATTTTGAATAGATTTTATCGTTACCTACGCGTAAGAGTAATATATAGAACTGTTCGCGAAAGAAATCTTTATCTTGTATTACATAGAAGACAGTTTGAGAAAAATTCTTAGCACATACTTTAACAGATCAACATGAATAAATCATTAAATTTGTTAGAAAAAGTGTTAATGCCTATTTTGTTTCTTTTTCACTTGACGGGAATGGAAACAATGCCTAAACCCCACTCCTTGAAAGGAAATAAACTATTTAGATTCGTATGGAACTCTCCAAAACATGTATTCAAGGGTGTCTTGTTTTTCGTTGTAGTGACTCAAATCATGTGGTTAATTTTCGTTTCAAGTACACAGAGTGACTGTGCTTTGTTTATAATAATTATCCTTCAAGTGTCTGCTTATATATCTCTGTTACGATCCCGAGAGAAAATTCGGTTATTATTAAACAAGCTTTCTAAGATTTCCAAAATACTTCTTTCGGCTAGAAGGTGGAGATTTTTAAGAATATCGGTGCTCGGATATTGTATCATAATGTTTAGTATGTATTTGAATCACCAAATGACTTATTTCTTAACAAAATTCAGAGAATATACACATTACTCAATCTACAGATCAGCGTCAGCACCAGAAGAATTGAAGATGCATTTTGCATTAATTATAGACATATTTTGGGAGTCAACTACTGTTGCTATGTGTTGCATAAGTGGTTCATTTATCGGCTATTATTGCTTCGTATGCATTTGCATAAAATCATGCATCGCCAAATTTGTTTTAAAAACTGAGATTTTAATATTGCATGGCGATTACCATAGTATACTTAGTATCCATGAAGAAATATCCCAAGTAATGGCCTTAGCAAACGGAGTTTTATCTTATCCTGCATTTATTAATGTGTTATGTTGCATGTGTGGTCTTTTTTCCTTCAGTTACAGTGTCGTATTCTACCCTTCAGATGATCGAATGATTTATTTCATGATGTTCCAAGGAATAATTCAAAGCTTAATGTCATTGATTTTGTTGATGATCCCCGCTGCTGGTTGTAATAGAGCCTTAATTATAGAACAGGAAACCATTAATTCTCTGCCTGGATGGCTACCACAGCATCGCAAGACATTGAAAATGTATATTAGTCAAAGACACAGTAAAACATTTCCACTGACGTTATGGAATATCTATGTGATTGACGAATCTCTTCTTATTAGTGCTTTTGGAACACTGTTAACATACGGGTTTCTTGTAGGTAATATCAGTATTGCTAAGAAATAGAAAAAAAACCCCTTTTTTCGTGAAAATATAGCTTAATTAATTTTATATTAATTGTGAAGAAAAGTAGAAAACATTCTGAGTTTGAGAACAATGTTTATAGATTTATACTTCATATATGAAATAAATATTTCTTTCAATATAATTATTTTAATCATCAAAACTAGAAAATATTAAATAAATGCATCTTAAAATTTTAATGGCAGGAACGATTCTATCTCAATTTTGAATAGCGTATCATAATGTGCATGAGATGAGCCCAGGTCTCAAGAAGGATTCCGATCGAGGATTTCTACACAAACAGTGAAATTTCCCATCAGTGCACTGACAAGTCCGTCAATACCATTTTTCGTTGTTTGAGTAAGAAATGATACCTACTGTTTGATGCCCAGGAAATTTGTAAACTTTTTTCAAATACTTATTTGATTCTGCATGATATTAAAATTTAATATAATATTAGTAATGGTTTTATAACGTAAAAAAATTAAGCAATTTCTTAAAAGTTTTTTTCGTACTTTAAAGCAGTCGAGGGTGTTTATAATGTAATAAGTTTTTTATTAGGATTCTGATATCCATTTATTAAGAGTTTTATTTTAAAGCAGTTTTTCCTTACCACTAGAACACCGTTTTATCTCTGAATTTGAAAGCTTTTTTTTTAATCTTAAATATTGAATTCATGCCTTATTATTTTTATACCTACTTCAATAAATTCTCAACTGAAAATTCTTAAACTTTTCGTATCTATGTGAAATCAAAGTGCTATAAGATATATCATTTTACTCTGTTTTAAAATCAAAGGCATTTGCTTTTCACTGCGAAAATGTTAGTATTATACTATGTGGTGTATTATTTAGATCTTACAAAATAAATAGCATAACTACTACACGTACACTTTTTTCTAAGTAGTTGATCATGAAATTAATTATAAATGCTTACACAATATGTAATTTATTTGGCTTAATTTAATTTAATATATGGCTTCATTTCTCATTCACCCCCGTCCTGTGATTTTGTTCACGGGTGCTGTAATTTGCTGGAACCTCCGTTATCACCGAATGCGATTGCAACCTTAACCCTGAACTCGCAGACAGCTCTGTTTTTGCGGAGTCCTGGGTTCGAGCCATGTTGTCACGAATCTTCCACCATATAGCGGAGCGGATGCATGTAAAATCTGAACGGGACTTCAAGCCCCTTTTTGGCATTGAGCGGAAGTTTGGAAACAGAGATATCATTTCGGTTGTTACCCTCATCACGTGAGGGAGGTTTAAAATTACGAAGTCGTTTCCGATAGTCCTCGTTTTGCTTCTTTGTGCGACGTTATTAAAGAATCTATTTCAATCGAATTTTGACTGAATATCAGAAGAAAATACTTATACAACTAAATATTTATTTCATTTCGTTAACAATTAGAAATACAGGTGAAATGAAGCAAAGAAAGCAACAGCGCACCAAAAAGGATAAATTAAAATAATTTATGTACAACACGTTCATAAAAATATTACTGTACAAGAAGCAAAATATAATTAATCAAAGAATGTTGCTGAATGAATTTCAAAGCAACGAATTGTACATGAAAAATGATTTTAATGAAAGGTCTAAATTCAATTCTTTTTTGCAAAATTCTTATTTTCGTTCTTTTTTACTTGGGAGTTGAATCTCAACAGTTCCTGTCAGAAATTACTTCTTAAATATTTATAAAATATTTTCTTTTTTTTTTTTCTGAAAAAGAATTTCTAGACTTTCTGTAATTCTTAAAAACCTAAAAGCATATCGTACTTTATTTTATTAGAGACGTTGGCAAATAGAGAATTTTGCACAGAACAGTGTTTTGCTTTTTCCTATCTTACATTTTACAAAAAGAATATCTGAATATTACAATCTTGAAAGAAGAACCGAAAATTCATCCATGCTTCGAAATTGTAAGCGAAGGAATTAAAAGTTTACTTTAGAGATACTCGAGTTTCATTTTTCAAGCTAAAAATGGAATAATTTTGATGGAGAAACATTTTTTACTGATAAAAGTAAAATGATTCTGAACTTTAAATCAAAATTAATTTCGAATGTAAGAGTAACTTAAATCGATGACGAGGTAATTGAAGCACTTAGTTGTATTTTGTAATATTTTAAAGATTAAATTTGATTTTTTAATGCTGTAGCGAACTGCTACAAAAGTAGTTAGGGACAGCGCTTTATGTTTTAAATAAATGATTTGTCTCACATTTTCCGACGATTTACATTTTGCCACACAAATATACATTTCTAACGCATTTTTGCATATTATTAGCATGTCAATTTATTGAAATAAAATTCCTTTGAATTTAATGCTGTTGATAGAGTAATTGTTTAGGTTTAAAAAAAAAACTATAGGCGAAAAGAGCACAATTTTTACTACTAATGTTGATTTAATCTAATTTTGGTATATAAAGTTTAATTATGTTCCATAGCATTCCTATTTAAAAAGCAAATTAAATTTATAAAATTAATATATGCAAGGGACAGATAAAATGATGAAAAACGTGGAATCTGAGTTATCACTTTTATTGGGGTTGGTCCCCCAGGAGCATTATGTACGTAGCAACAATTGGATGCGTCATTTATTCATGTTGACCTCTCATTAAAGGTAATTGTATTTTATACCGTTCTTCTGGTAAACTATTTCCTAACTCTGCTAGAGTTGAAGATGAAGGATATCGCGTTTTATGACTTGTCATTCCAGAGATTTAAATAAAGGTTTAATAATGTGTCCGAGAGCTGAGGATGCTCAGCAACACAACTATTGCACTTTATTTTCATGTTCGTGAAATAAACATGTGGTGCACTTTGCTATATTAGAGGAAGCGTTATTCATATGGAGGACCAACCAGCTATTGCCTCATTGAAATATTGTGACTCTGTACTACGTCGAAATAGATTTCGATTGTTGGCATGCCGAGTTATTTGTTAAATATGATTGCAAAGGACAATCGAAATGGGAATTGCAATCTCTTATTCTGAAATGGCATATCCATTGGAATCATAGGAATGTAGACATCGTCACAATTGAAAGATCTGATCAAAATTGTTGCTTCTACAAATTTGTTCATTAAATTTTCTTATTGCAAGCCACGTGCCGTTCCAAACCTTGGCTGGTTGATATTTCACAACATGATAATCAGCACTCTGGTTTACAAGTGATGATACAAGCAAAATAAAGTTTAGGAGTTGCATTTGATTTTTTAAATAAATAATTACTCATATATGCTATTGATTTTCATTTTGCCATGTATAAAGCTTTCACATTAATGCATATTGACTAATGAAACGATACTCTATCGAAATTCTTGCGGTTATTGAAGTACGTTTCATGTCTGGGTTTTAAGCTTAATGAAAGCACATTTTTCATCACTGATGCCCTTTTAATCTATTTTCGGATTGTAAAGTGTATTTTATTTACATTCCGTATTAGAAAGAAAAATTAAAATGTAAAATTAATATCTGCAACTGAAAGAAAAAATAATGGAAGCACTTGTATTCATCGAATCTTTTACCAGGCAGGTACCAATTACCTGGCTTTCCCGAAAACTGCAAAGGTCTGACATTCAAAAGTAATATACAACAGTTTTCATATCTGTGTACCTGTTATAGTATATTGTTGACTTCCATCTCCATTCATAGGATATAACAAACAACAAAGCCTTCGTGACAACTGACTGCACATTTAACGACTCTTTCTAGTACCAGTTATTTGGTAAAATCTTTATATAAACTCTGTGTTCCTGTAAATTACCGTAAACACTTTACACTAAGAATGAGAAATAAAAATTCATAAAAATAAAAATTTTATTTGATTCTTAAATGCAGTGACAAAAGATTATGAAAATTAATCATATTTTGTTAATTAAGTACTGTAAATAAAGCTCAATAGTTTTAAAATAAATTATAAATAATACTAATACTTGAATAAGTTTCCACAATGAAAACAGTAATAAAATGTGCAGTTAAATATGTCGCCTATTTATCAACATCGTTTAAAAAATAAGCATGTATGAAACGGAAATTAACAACATTTTGGTCTCCTTATTACGATTTAAATTTTTTTAAAAAAAATCTATCAGTTGAAAAAGTTCTTTTAGATCCCACACGTTTGGTCTCTAGTAATTGTTTTAAGAAATATACAACCCTAATAGCTTACATTCTTCAGGTAAGTACGAGCTTCATTGACCTTAGACATTCTAGTGATGTTTTTCCCCTTCCTATGGTTTCTTTTTGTGTACTGTTTTTAATGAACAAGGTAACCAGTGGCCTTTGCGCCATTAAATATCTCAATTTTCAAGAACTTTTGACTTCTGCATGCATTTTCTCTACAACTGGAATGTCTGGAATATATAATTCCATACCTACAATCCGAGTGCGAGTATCTTTATGAGTTAGCACTTAAGATAAGAGTTACTCTAGTAAATTGAACGTTTTAGTTGTGACAAAGGTTACTCAGGATTTAACTCCTTATAAACTTGAAATAAATGTTAATGATCTTTGCACTATTAGTTTGGCAGATAATAAATCTAATATTACAGAGTAAGTATTACTATTATAGGAGCAAATATATTTTTTGAGTTATTAAAAAAATGACATTTCGATGTCGAAATTCAAACCTTATTTTGCAAAATACAGTTTGGGGTTTTATAGTATTCGGAAGTATAACAACAAAGAAAGAAAATAAGAGTCATTGTGGTTTTATTAAAGAGAATTCTGACTTAGATCAAACTCTTCAGTTTTGGGAAGTAGAAAACGTTGAACGTTCCATGCAGAAAAGTAAAAGGAATTTATACTCTGAGGAAGATTTATACATTGTGGAAGCGTTTACTTAGAGATCCAGAATATTTGTCCATATATTTTGAAATTAAAAGGGGTAAAATGCTATTATTAACACAGAACAAGAAGAAAGGTGAATATCCCACGAAAAAATAGCTCTATCGGTCAAGAATAAGTTTGAATATAAATTGAAGAAAGAAGATCAGGAGTTAGCTAAAATTCAAGAAGAAAACAAGCCAAGGGAACACAATTCAGTTATTGAATAACGAGAGATACCATAATCAGATTAGGAGATGTAACTTAATTCAGAGGAAAATAAAGGTTTTAATCTGGTAAATGAGTTCGAAAAATTAAGGAAAGGAACGCGTGCTTTAAATGAAGAGAAAGAAATGCATCAAATGGAATTGAGAGGATGGAAGGAACTGAGAAAATTAGAAGGAGTAGTATTTCAAAAACAGCTTGAAAGCACAGAAAACTATAAATGATTTAAAATATGGTATTGCGAAGAAAGCCCAAAGGGAAAGAAAAGTAAAGAAAGGATTTGAAGCAATTGAGACAGATGAGTGAGGAAGAGGAACGTAAAGGGTATGAAGATTTTACTACGCAGAAAGAAAAGGATAAGGCAAATGGGAAGTAATTCCACCCCCCTTTCATACGAAATATGAAACTTATAACAAGTATCAAGTATTGAACAACTAACTTACGAATGATTGAACAAATAATTTGAGAAATTACTAAATGATTGTTTTTCGAATTTTCGTTCAGTTATTTTCTAATTAAGTATAATATAAGAGCTGCATTGGGGAAAACTAAACAAGGTGGATTTAAGCAACCCGTTTCAAGATTGCGCATTCTTCCTATACTAAATTGAACTAATTCACTGATTGTCTAGAATGAGAAATACTTTAAAAAATTACATTATAAAAATTTACTGCTCATATAAATTGATTATATTTGTAATTTCTTACTGATTGATTATCAAAGTAATGTAATGAAAATGTTATTTTTAATTATTCATACTATTGATTAGAGCCAGACTAACGCATGCGAAATGTGTTGCATAATTCTGATGTCTGTTCCGCATGCGTTCGATATTATGATTCATTCCAATAGAGATGTAAACACCAAGAAAGAAAGATGTCCTGTTTGCGGCTGTATATGTCGAAGTTAATTGTGTTTAATGTTAATTGTATCATTGAGGAAGATTCATTAAATTTTAATTTAATTAAGAACCACTTGTTTTTTTAACTAGAAATTGAGTCGAGATAAACTGAGCTATGATCAATGTACATCAAGGCATTTTTTTCACTTTAAAGTAAAACATTCTGTCTATGTTCGCTGTTGATCTACTGAAGTTAAAAAATACCGAGTAAAAATATATCCATTGTGTAGATTGATACTCGTAAGAAAATAGCAATTTTAAGTACAAGTTATGCGTGACTAGATCCAGTGTAGCCACAAATAACACTTAAAAGGACACCAGTGAAAAGAAATAATAATAATCAATTTCTGATTTGTAATATTCAACCTATTTTATGATACAAACCAAATTCAATACAAGAAAATAATTAGAAGATGTATAATAAAACTAATGATAAATTGATTTAACCGTCGTCTATGTATAAGTGTAAAATATAAGATCATTTTCCACAGAAACCGTTATTTTGTATTACAGAGAACACATGCTGCTAAAAGTACGTAACTCAAGTTAGGAACATTTCAATATGAATAAATAGAAGATTTTTTGGAAGAAATATTTTTGCCTATTTTATTTCTTTTCCACTTGATGGGATTGGAAACAATGCCATATCCAGACTCCATCAACGGAAATAAGCTTTTCGGTATCATATGGAACTTTCCAAAACATACTTTTAGGGTTATAATATTTCTTGTTATAGTGACTCAATTCATGTGGTTAATTTTCGTTTCAAGAGAACAGAGGGACTGGGCTCTGTTCATAATAATTCTCCTTCAAGTGTCTGCTTATATATCTCTGTTACGCTCTCGAGAGAAAATACGATTATTATTGAAGAAGCTTTCAAAAATTTCCAAATTATTTCTTTCAGCTCGAAGATGGAGGATTTTAAGAATTTCAGTACTCGTTTACTCGATTATGTTTGTTATGTGTATGATTAACCAAATGAGTTATTTTTGTACAAAAGGCAGAGAATACATACATTATCAAGTCCGCAGTTCAGCATCTTTTCCAAAAGAATTAAAGGAGCCCTTTACCATCATTATAGACATATTTTGGGTGTCAGTTATTGTAATGACGTACGACATCATCGGCTCTTTTATAGGGTATTACTCATTTGTATGCATTTGTATAAAATCATGCATTTTCAAATTTATTTTAAAAACCGAGATCTTTATATCACTAGGTGATTACGAGAGTTTATTCAGTATTCATGAAAATATATCTCAAGTAATGGCCCTAGCAAACAAATTTTTATCTTATCCTGCATTCATTAATGTTTTGTGTAACATGGGTGCACTTTTTGCCTTTGGCTATAATGTTGCATTCTACCCTTTAGATGACAGAATGGTGTATTTCATGCATTTCCATGGGTTAATTCAAAGTCTTATGTCACTGCTTTTGTTGATGATTCCTGCTGCTCGTTGTAATATAACCTTAAAACAAGCACAGGAAACCATTAAGTCTCTACCTGGATGGCTACCAGAGCACCACAAGTTGTTGAAAATGCATATTTATCAAAGGCACTGGAAAACCTTTCCACTAACGTTATGGAATATCTATGACATTGACGAATCTCTTCTTATTAGTGCTTTTGGAACACTGTTAACATACGGGTTTCTAGTTGGAAATATCAAGAATAATTAGGATAAGAAACTGGTTTTTTTTTGGAAAACAAGTATTAAGCAATATAATACAGGTTGAATAAGAATAAAACTCCTTTTAATTTGAACTAAAGTAAACAGATTTATGTTTTGTACATCAAAAAATTTTTTTAATCATCAAAAATAGAATATATTGCTATGAAAAATTTCTTCTGGGTGTGTGTGGGGGGATGAAAATCAAGTCCAACGCAGAGGATAACGTCAAATGACAATTTATTTGTAAATCTTCAATATAATACACAGGTTGCAGAGCTTGATCAATAACAATAAACAAATGCACAATGAACCAGAAACAGGAATAAAACACACTTTTACGGACAGTCACAATTATTTCAGCAACGTTCAGCTCTCCAGCTTATCACTCCTCATTGCGGACAGCCACCGCAGTAATATTCTACGATTCCAGGGTAAGATCCGACAATTCCAAGCATATACACACTGCACCTTCACAAATTCATCCCGCATTGCAAGTTCCGATAGCTTCAGTCGATCCCCCTAACGATCTCTGCAACAGATTCTCCAAAACCCGACTCTCCATAACAGTTCCCCTAGATTCAGGCCGCACCTCTAGCAGATCTCCTCAGTCACAATTACCCGATCGATCTACAAATCAGACTCCTTAGGCAAATGATTCCGTATGCAGACCGATTGCTCCTCCATTCTCAGACTGACGGCCTCGACTTTTTTCGTTTTCATACCTTTTTCGCCCAGACATGACGTCACATGAGAAATTCACGAAAAGTCAGTAACTTTCTTCCCCTTCGATTTTTCGCTTAGGTTCCAGCGCCTTCGAATACTTTCTATTTAACGTCAAATTTGAAAAGTTTCATGACAAGTTGCCAAATCCGTCGCCAAGGCGAAGTAGTGATTGCAGAAAATCTCTTTTGTCAACTCATGACATCTCTGTAAATCCATCTTTTCCTCTAAAAGAGAAGCGCAACAGGAAAGCATCAACTCATGTCCGTAACAATATACAAACAATTTGTAAGTTAATATCTGTGGCTTGAGTGAGTCCAGATCGCAAAAAAAGATTCTGATCCAAGTGGTTGCAAAATGCAAAAAGAGTCCTTCTCATACAGCGAAATTATACCCAATGGGCGTTGACATTTTCTTCAATATTATGATGCATTATTTGAGTTGCGAACGATATCTACTGCTTTGATGCTCTATGAAGTTAATTTTAGTTTGTGAAAATTTTCTTCCAGGTTGTATATAATTTTAAAATATATGAGTTTAATATAATGGTTAATTTTGATTTGATAACAAAAAAGAATTAAGCAACTTATCAATTTTTTTTAATACTTTAAAGCAATCGATTTGGATGAAAAAGTAGAAATAATTTCTTTTTATTACGTTTCGGATCCATTTATTAAAAATTTTCTTTTAGAGCTGCGTTTCTTAATCAGAACTCTGTTTTCACTTTGAATTAGAAAGTTTTTTTTCCGTTTTAATGTTTTATATTCTCGTCATTACTTGTCATTTTTTATGTATTCCAAGAAATTCTCAACTCTAAAACTACTCTTCTAATTTCCTACTCTCTTAATTTAAGTAAAAAGTGTTATGAGATATGACATTTTCATCTATTTTAAAATAAAAGGCATATGCGCTAATTGCGGAAATATCAGTATGATATCATGTAGTGTTTTTTTTGGGGGCCACATAAATTCTTAACGTAGTCACAGAATACACCTTAGCTGTACCGAACCAGGATTGTTACATATCGGGGATTCCCCTTGAAACAAACCAAAGTAATCTGGCCTAGTTAGAGAGAGTTTCTTTGAGAGAAAGGATATATATATATATATATATATATCCTTTCTCTCTCTCTCTCTCTCTCTATATATATATTTACTTATTAATTACTCTCTAAAGTAAATAAAATTAAAGTGGTTCTAAGGGAAAGTGCATTCGGTAGAATATTAATCATTATTCGTAACTTAAATGAAAATATTTTTTCTTTAAATTTTAATTCAATTTTATATCTTGTAATTTACTTTTCTTTTAATTTTAAGCTTTTGTTAACGAAATAGAACAGATGCAAGCTTAAATAAAGTGCTTTGAATGTGATATGAGTGGTACAAAGAATAAAAATAATTTCAATGAAAATTTCTAAAAACGGAACTTCCATTTATTACATTAAAAATGAATGATGATTCTGTGATTAAATAAAAAATCTGCAAACAGGAACTATCGAGAACATCATGCAGCAGAAAAATATGATTTTAAGTAAGATTTATGATGATGAATTTAATATATTTAAATTACTTTTTATGTTATTTTCAAAATATTTAGTCTAAAGGAGCAGGATAATTTTTATTTCACAGCTCTAATCACCATAGTGAAGGAAATTTCAGTTGTATCTCTTTTGGATACTAGGAAATATTACCGATCTAGTTGTTATTTATCTAGTATTTTTTCTTGAGTAATTTGGCGTTAGTTTGTTACTGAAATGCCACTTAAGTGAAGATTAGATAATTTTTAGGATGAATATGTGCAATTCCATGTTTCAAAGTGTGTTACACACAAAATTATTTTTCAAGTAAATGTTATAATTAAATATTTAGTAAAGTTTAAAATTGTATGTATTTACTTAAGCATTTTAATTTAATATTTTACATAGTAACATTTGGAATACTTATCACATACAGAAATTCTTAAAAATACGAGGAACAATTTTAATTTCAACAAATAATTCTTTAAAGACTACCTTTTCATTGCGAGTGAACTGTTTTCAGTACCACCAGAAAAAGTAATATTTTTAGAAGCAAATACGTTGAAAAAAGCTTCTTCAAAATGACCATTTGATTATGAACTGCATAGTTATAAGTATAAAAGTGAAGCTGTTGACTATTCTAACCTTCGTGAGGTTAATGAAATACATAAGAGAAGTGTATCATTGTTACAATTGAGTGCACTGCTATCACGCTTAACTTTTAAATATTCCTGAAAGAACATGACTTAGTACGTACATTTATATAGTTATTTGCTCAAACTATAAACACGTATTGAAATATGCATGGTAATCACCGTCCTGCGTCAACATTATCCCTCGTTCGTGTTAAATATTATTTCTTTTTATATGCTGTTCATCAAATTTATTTATCATTTTAAAAAATTTCTTACCTGATTCTATATAATTTTAAAATATAAGAGGTTAATATAATATTGGTTAATGATGGTATTATAATAAAAAAAAAAAACCCTGTTAAAAGTATTTTTTTTTCTATACTTTATAGCAGTTAATTTTGATTATAAAGTGATAATTTCTTTTTATTAGGTTTCATAAACATTTACTAATGCTTTTTATTTTAAATTTATTTTTTCTGTCCAGAACATTACTTTAACGATGAATTTGAAAGCTTCTCCTTTAAACGTTATATATTCTAGTCATTACATGCCATTTTTCTCTACTTTACTAAATTCTCAACTTCTAAAACCTTTTTCATTTTTAAATGCAATTAAAAGGTGTTATATGGCATAGCATTTTGTTCTGTTATAAAATTAAATGCATTTACTCTTCACCGCAAAAATATCAGTTTTATTTAATTTGGTGTATTAATTGAAATTTATAAATTCACTAAAATATCTGTAACTCGAAAAAAAAAATGAATTTTTTCTAAGCCTTTTTACATAAAATTAAATATAAAATTACTTGCAGAATATTTAATTCATTTTCTTTCATTTCATTAAATATATAGGTCCATTTTGCAACCAACCCCATCCTTTAAGAAACGGAGCATGGACTCGTGTCCATCACTAGGTTCGATTCCTGATATCACTAAAGACTCGATGTTTTACGGAACTGATGCAAGTTAAATCTGGTCGAGACTTCAAATCCACTCTTTGGAGCTGAGTGGAAGTTTGGAGAGAGAGGTGTCAACTCATCAAAAGTTTTTAATTTCATTCTTTTTTTCATACCAGAGTTGAATCTCAAAACATTTTGACAGAAATAATCAATTAAATATTTATAAAATATATTTCCCTTTTTTCTGAATTTTTTTCTCTAGAGTTTCTGTTAAATTTAAAAACTGAAAAAAGAAATATTGTATTTCGTCTCATTAGAGACACTTGACAAATATTGCGTTTATCACAAAAAAAGTATTTTATTTTATGTAAGTCACATTTTACAAAAATGATATCTTAATCTTACAATCGTGAGGGAAATATTGAAAATTTATCCATGCCTCGCGTTTATGAGTGAAGAAATTTTGATTTTACTTCAGAATAATACTTGAGTTTCTCTTGTGAAGATAAAAATGCAACAATTTTGAAGTGGAAACATTTTTGGGAAGATAATATTTTAATGAAAATTAATATTGAATGTAAGTGTAATTAAATTAAATAACGAGGTTATCAGAGCACTAATTTATATCATGCGATATTTTAAAGTTTATATTGGTTTTCTTATTGTTACAGTGTTATACAAATAATATCACTATTACAATCCAAATAATCGTTAGAGATAATATTTTTTGTTTTTAATAAATATTTGATTCATATTTTTAGACGATTTACATTTTGCTATATATACACCCCACACATTTTTAAATTTTATTAGCATATAGACTTTTTGAAAGTTAATTCTTTTGAATTTCATGCAGTTGATAAAGTACGCCACTCGTTTAGTTTAAAAAAAGAACGAAAAAAAAGGGAAAATGTAGTGAAACTGAGCGTATTCTTTTACTACCAATGCTGATTTAATCTATTTTCGGAATATAATGTATAATTATAATATCTTTCCTTTTTAAAATCAAATTAAATACATAAAATTAATATATAAAGGACAGACAGAATGATGGAATCTTAGTTATCCCTTTTATTGAGGTTGATCCACCATGAGTATATACTGACCTCTCATTAAAGTAAATAGTATTTTACACATTCCTTCTGGTAAACTATTTTCTAACCCTGCTAGAGTTGAAGATGAAGGAAAGCGCGTCCTATGACTTGTAACTCAAGAGATTTAAATAAAGGTTTAATAATGTGTTCGTGAATAGAGGACGCTTATCAACGCAACTGTTGAAATTTATCTTCATGTTCATTAAATAAACCTGTGGTGTATTTTGTTGAATTTGAGGTAGTGTTATTCATCTGGAGAAAGGTACGGCCACCAGCCTCAGCCCCATTGGAAGATCGTAACTCTGTACTACGTCGAAACAGATTTCGATTATTGGCATGCTATTACTCTTAATGAATGTCAAGAACAACCACTTATGCCATCAAAGTTCCATCTGCAAGATTTTCAAGAAGAGCTAAGCAGTCTAGATTGAATAATTGAGAGGGTAATTGTCTAACTTTGGAGGGGTGGGGTGGAAGAGCAAAGAATGCTAAGCAAATGATGTCTTATCGATCATCGCGGTTCCAGTATTGATGCTCTCGCACTTCTCGATGTGTTATTATACATTGACTAACTGCACCCGGAGACGCTATACTGTGGCTCAATCTGTTTAAGAGGTTAAAGAAAGAAAAGAAAAAGAGTAAGCTTCTAATAAGTATGATTTTACAATGCCTTCGGGTATATAATATTTTTTGATGTTTCATTGTCTGTGTAGATATAAATATTGTCTGTTTTTCCGATTCTAGAATACGCATTATATAATTGTCTATGTAAAAAGTAATCAGTAGCTGTATCTAAACCACACTATTCTAAAGATTGGCCCTAAGACTTGTTGACGGTGATTGGAAATGCCAATCGAATTAGGAATTGCAATCTCCTAATTTGAAATGGCATATCCGTTGGAATCACAGGAATGAGAAAAATGAGGACATCTCCACAAAGGTCCTGTGAAAATTAATGCTTCTAGGAATTTTCTCATTAATTTTTTTCAAGCTGTGTACGCTACAAAACTTGCGATATAAAAAAATTAAAGAGAAAATTACAAAGCTTTAACTGGTTGATATTTCACAACATGATAATTGACACTCTGAGTGCAGAACTCCCGGTAGCATAACGCACGTGTGAATTCTAAACCTCTTTTAGTAATTGACTGCTTCATCTGCTGCCACAATAGCGTTGACAGACTTGTATGTGACTGCCTCGCATTGAATGCTGATCTGAATAATATTGTTAATTACTTAGACGTCTTTGTTCTTATTCGCCTGAATAAATAGTTCGTTCACTCATTCAATAGTGATTTTTATAACTTATTTGAATGACGGAAAATATTTTTTTCACCTAATTCTTTTAACGTCAATAAACTGCAGAAGGTATGAGGAAATAAAAATCGTCCTGAGACCAGATATACTGGCATCTCTTAGCCCTCTATTTCCAGCAAATGATGGGAGAATATCTCCGCTAGTCGATAATTTTACAGCTGGACATGCATATTTGTAGTTAATTTGAATGTTTTTTGCAAGTCGCCGCAAAATAGAGTATTTCAGACTAGTATTTGCTTCCCCCGCTTATGTCGATTGAGGAATTACAGGTAATATTTACCTTTAATCTCCTGCAAGTAATAGTAATTCGTTCCCAAATGCTCTGGCGTTTCTACTTAAATCTTGCAATGATCGAACAAGAGCTTCGAGTGATCTTTTGAGTGCAATTGTGCATTCATTTTAAGCAATAAGTTAGCATTTCTGACATACATTTTCTATGCTGGATGCTTTGGAAAAGTTGTATGCGGGAGTTTTAATAAATTGCATATTCAATAGCAATTTCCAAGTAGAATCAACAGTTCTTCCCCATAGTAGCAATTTCTAAGCAAAACGGTACGACATAAGAGCTAAAGCTATGTCAAGAGTCAATTTAGGAAAATCTGACTGATTATTCGACGAAAGATCACCCGTGTTGTTGTTTTTGTTTACGATGCAATTATATATCGAACAAAGCAGCAGTAGATCGATTCGTTGATGGCATTCCCAAATGTCTGAAAACTTTGTTTTCGATTCCTAAACATAAATATTCAATCAATATCAACGTTTCGTTGCATATTTCTGTTGTGAAATACATGTTTACACTTGAATTATCCTTGCACATTCCACGGAAAATATCTTCAGCCGTATGAGATTTATATTTATCCCATAACTCTGTAGGAAATGAAGGAGAGCAGGTGGTCAATATGAATGCAAACGATGCACGAATATTTGATTTGGATGTAACGTGCTGCACGTGCTATTAATGCGTGCATCCCAGTGTAGCTCGATGTGTCCAATAAATTCAAAATTTGACATGCACTGTGGAAAGTGGCAAGTGTAATGCCGAGTATTATGGGTTGCAGGTTTGCAGATGTGAAATAAACACGTTGTCCATTTTCTAAATGTACGACTAAGTTAACAACAACTGGATTTCTTTCATGTGTGAGAAATAAGAAATCACCATGCAGTTTCATTGTTGCTTATATTTTTTCCTCCTGTTTCTGTGCGATTTCATCGATATGTTTGACAGCATTCCTTTCACTTCTTTCACTCTAAAAACTTCCATACAGCTGCCTTTATTGAAGTACTTACAAATGTCAATATAACAGAGTTATGTACGCTTTGTATGTGATTGATAGCAAATGCGAATATGGAACAACCTACCGGTTATATACTTCAGTGTCACTGTTCCACATTCGTGAAGTTGCTAATTTATAGAATCTTCTGTTGATCTTCTTCCGTATAAAGAATATGCATCATTTCCTGTAACCGTGTTGGTTACTAATGCTCGAGGATACTTAGAACATTTTATGTCTGTCATGCATGGTGAATTTGGATTCCATATATCACAAGTACCTGTATATTTTTTTTATCATAACTTCATACAAATACTAATCGACGTCGGTCGGAAATCGTATATTTCAAAACATAATACATTGTCGATATCGTCTGAAGTTATTTTGTTAAAGAGCCAGGTTAATATATGTGCTTGTAGCAATATTCTCTTATGTCACTCTACCAAATACATCTAGTAGCACTCAGATCCAAACACTTCATGTATTACCATGAAATCTCTAAGTGATCTCAGCTTTTGTCTGAAAACACCTGATATGACATTATGCCTATTCATCGGCAAATACCCAGGGTGTAAGAGCTATTGTATATTGTTTCAGGCTGGATTGAATTTGAATATAATGAATACATCTGGACGCCCGTAGTGGCTAACATATGCATTATCTATGGACTGCTTGTATATGAAGATGACAAAGTCGTTAGGCTTTCAACGTTAGCTGTATTACCGTCATTTACAACGGCAATTCGAAAATGAAAGTATTTTTAAGAGCAAAGTTTGATCTGATTCAAACGTATGAACATAAAACGTTCTTTTTCAATTTTTGCATACATATCTTCAATATTTTGGTGAAACAATTTACAGCATTCTAAAATAGTATTGTTTTCATTCTCTCGAAACATTAATCGATATGAATAATAGTTCTTGAGCTGTATTTCTTATTTGTTTCTTTGCAACTGAATGAATTTATCATCTTAACCCTGAAGTGATATCCATCTCACCATCCCAAAAATGATTGGATATTTAGGGCATTGTAACATCGATAAGTTTCTGAAACTTTTGTCAATTTAACGTTTTTCCGATGAAGAACAATATCTCTAGATCGAAATTGATTTCCGACTACAACAATCGCCACTTCGTCTATAATTAAAGTATTGAATATTGTCTTATGTTCTCCAGTAGGCGTTTTGTCAGCATGAATAACAATATTGTGGGTATCAGATTTCATCACGCAATTCTTATTTCGAACCTACGTACTAAATTGTTTTTCTTTCGTGAAGAATCTCTTGCAATCGGGAAATGGTGGAACTTTTAATGCCGGTAGAAAATCTGCAGTGTGCATTCGATTCATCATTGATATCACCTATGTAATACATTGTAGGAATTTATTTGACCATCTGGGAAACGGAAGGAGGCAGCCGGTTCTACAATAAATTTGCCCTTTCTTATTGTAAGTTAACATGGACAGATCTGTCACGATTTCAACCCCGAACGATGTCATTTGAAAGCACGAGTTGTATTTCCTGATGTCAGACAGTTTTGTTTCGGTGGTATATCTGGATAGCAATGTTTTTAATAGTTCTGGCAGCATTCCAAGTGTAGGTAGTTTAATTTATTCGGCAGTATAACACATTCCTTTTGTTTCTCCATTAAATCTCAGAGCCTTGCAATAATGACGCACTTCTGTAATAATGCCGATAAGAACATAATAATCATCACATGGTTAGTATAGGAAGGCATGGTTATAGTAATAGCGTGATTGCTGAGCAAGGAGTCGTATTTGATGCTGATGTGATGCTTCTCGTTGACGTTTTTTAGTCATTCTCAACCTGTCACATCCATTCTGTTGAGATAGAAACAGATCTGAAGCTGTAGAACGCGTTCGCCATGATCATAACCGTACATCCTATCTTTACACTGCAAATCGCTCTTATTTGAGCCATTTTTTGTTTCGTTCGTTCGCTGATGCCATTTCATCCTCAGTTTCATTTGCAACAATTTGGTCTTCTGCGAGCCATTATTTTTTGATGAACTGAAGTAAATCCATTGCACTGATAAAGATGAAATTTATATTGAAAATATATATAAGCATAAGAAAAAAACACCCAATGAAATATTTTAATTCAAACGCAGCTCAAGTGACAGCTCAAATCCAAAGTATTGAGATTCTAAACATTTCAATCCAGTCATACAAATCACTTACAGACCTCGAAAAATCCTACTTGAATAAATTTTAAATTTTTCAATTCAAAATTCGTGAAAAACAGGAAAATCTCTCTAATTCTGAGCACCATTCTTAGCCGATAGGAACCAATCCTCTCTGCTAATCAAAATGCACGCTTTGCATAAGAAAAAATCGAAGCGAGCACTTTACATCTATATGAATCCATAGCTCCTTTATGCGCAAGACTAGACATACAATACCAGTCACCACCTTCCCCTAACCCCCATTGCAATAGATGAATATAATAAATCTAATCATCCCCTATTCACAACTTAAAATTGGAAACCGTACTTCTAAATTAAAAATTATTAAAATCAAATTAAAATCATACTATAAATTTTTGAAAGTAATTAAAATAATTTAAGTAATAAACAGATGTTAGTTCTACCTATAATTACGCTGAAAAATAATAACGAAATATTTCAATTCAAATGCAGATTAATCGACACGACTCAATTGCAATGCAATGAGAAACGAAATATTTCAATCCGCTTCATCAAATCACTCTAGAGACAATTTCAGGATATAATTTGAATTCAAATAAAGATCTATCGCCACAGCTTCATTCTAAAGCCAGTTGCACTGAAAAATAAGAAAGAAAGTTAAAAAAAAAGAAAATTAAAAACAATTAAAAAGAGTTAAACTATACTCGCGAAACTAAATCTATGGGGAACAACACTGCTTAATTCTAACTCAATGTCACTCAAAACAATGAAATTTATATGAAAACATAAATCAAAGTCGATAAAAATTCAAATTAAAAATACAATAAGAAACACTGATATGGAATCATAAAACTGGAAATCGTAAATTGGAAACATAGAAATGGAATCGTAAAATATTTAGTACTGCCTGTGTTACTTTTATGTCCAACAGATAACGCTTAAAAAAGCTCGTAATAATTAAATGAAAATGAAAAATATGTATATTAAACCTATAAGGAGAAAAATGTAGGATGCTTTGAAATAACGGCATCGAAAAATATAAACCGTGCAGTTCAGTCGGAGAAAAGGACTGGCGATAGTGTGCCGAAATGCGAGACGCAGCTTCTGAAAGGATCTACCTCTCGGGAACATACCAAACCCGGAGAGATTGTACTTTGATGCTTCACTTACGCCATCTGTTAAGCTTGCTGTTGGTACTGTAGTGATTTTAAAGGGGATTTAAAAGGAGATTAGAGCATTTTGGGTCATAATTGGAAGATTCTTGGCTCCCATTTGAATGGGTTGTTTTTCGTGATTCCCGATTACTTGATTTTGATGGTTGTTGACAGTATTGTTGAATGTCTCTGAAAGTTTTCTGATTATTTGAGTATTGGAGTCTATAATCATGTAGAACTGTTCTTCGAAAGAATTTTGGAGCTTTAAAGATAATTCTTAGAGCTCTGTTGTGTTGGTTTTGCTTGAGACTCAAATTGTATCGAAAAATATTCAGTTCAGCGTGTGTTACTTTTACAACCAACAGATGGTACAGTATGTGTGTTTAAAAAGCGTGTTTTTACCTATCATAGGAGTGACATCTATATAATAAGCAACTAAACACGCGTGCCTAATCGTATGCTAAGTTATGTCAAAATTTCAAAGCAATCGATGAAGAACTTTAGGAGATTACCGATTTTGAACAAACGAACATTTACATTTTTATTTATATAGATAACGGTAATAAGGGAATTGAGCTTTACAATATCATATATATCTAATTTATGAATCTTTGGACAAAATTTTCAACGAAAAATGGTTTGGTCTCAACTGTTGTTTATATCATCCGTTATTTGCGCTGCTGAGGATTTGCGTATTTAGTGAATGATTCGTGTCATTGTTGCCTTATCTCTGTCCTGCATTTTCTTTTTCCGACCACATTTTGGCATGCAAAAAAGAAACACGTCGTTCATTTTGAAGTCTGGTCATTATTTGAGACATATTTTCTCTTATCACATCGACAATTTTCGCGGTTTATTTTGAACTGATGCTCCTGTTAGGTGAGCACCAACAATTTCTAAAATGTGACAGTTAAAAGTAATATACATTTTTTTCTTATCTGTATCACTTATTGTAGATATTTGACTTCCTACACTACTTGTGTATATATCAAACAGAAATACATTGTTGACTAATGATTTCAAATTGACCGAATTTCTCCAGTATCATACGTTTGGTAACATCTTCAAACAAAAATCTGTATGCGAATTTATCACAAATAATTTTTTAGACAAATAATACAAAATAAAAATTTGTAAAAACAAATTTTTTATTTGATTCTTGTATAGAGGGACAAAAGTATATGAAAATTCGCCCTATTCTGTTGATTAATGTTTGTAAACAAAATTTAATAATTTCATAATAAATTATAAGCAATACTTATAAGTGAATAAGTTCCCACAATGAAAACTGTTATAAAATGTATTGTTTAATATGTCACTTATGCATCAATATGGTTGAAAAATAATCATGTTTGAAAAGCAACTAATAAAAATTGTTTGTTCCCTTTCTAATGATTTAAATTTTATAAGAAAATATTCCACTGTAGGAGAAATTGTTTTTCATTACACATTCGTTCACTTAATAATTTTTTTAAGAATTGTACAACTTCATGGCATGCATTCTTCACGTACGTATGAGCGCCCCAAGTTCCACGCACCCTTGTCATCAAGACAACTTAGCTATTCTTTTTTATTTTGGATCCTCTTTTCTGTGAGCCAATTTATGTCTTCTTTCTTTTTTTCAAACGTCTGGATCCCAAATACAGCTTGTTAGGTGCAGCACAGCCACATGTGGCTTTTTCGCGCATTTAAATATCTGTAATATTAAAAATATTCATTTGTATACATTTTCTCTTCTAAAAATGGTTCATGAAAACAGACATTTCGTATGAAATTATTTTATTTATTCTAATTGACAAAAACTGTTTATTTTAAGATAAATTAATAAATTTTTTCTTTCATAAAAACTAAAATATTCATGTTTCCATTTTTGCTTTTGTGCTACAAAAGCAAAATAAATAAATTCATAAATAACCAAACGAAAATAAATCAATTGTATCCAATAAAACTAATATTTTAAGTACAGGTAATCCGTGACTAGGCTAAGTGTAGACACAAACAACACTTAAATATACATGAGTTAAAAGAAACAGTTTTAATCAATTTCTAAATCGTAATATGTAATCCAATTTATGACAGAAGCAAAAATCAATACAAGAAGATAGTTAAATCTGATGTTAAGCTGATGATAAATTGATTTTAGCATCATATATGTATAAATATAAAATATAAAACCAGTTACGATAGAAACCGTTGTCTTGTATTACTGAGAACAAAGTAAGTTAAAAGCACGTAACTAATATTTGGAACATTTCAATATGAACAAATCTACAGATTTGTTAGAGAAAGTGTTCATGCCTATTTTGTTTCTTTTTCACTTGATGGGAATGGAAACAATGCCACACCCTCACTCCATGAATGGAAATATGCTTTTTAGCTTCATATGGAATTTTCCAAAATATGCATTCGAGGTCATCTTGCTTCTCGTTGTAATGACCCAATCCATGCGTTTTATCTTCATTTCTAGGAGACAGAATGACTGGTCACTGTTGATAATAATTCTCCTTCAAGTGTCTGCTTATACTTCTCTCTTACGATCTCGAGAGAAAATACTATTATTATTGGCGAAGCTTTCAAAAATTTTCAAATTATTTCTTTCGGATAGAAGATGGAGGATTTTAAGAATTTCAGTGATTGTATTCTGTATGATATTGCTAATTATGTGTCTGATTAACCAAATAGGTTATTTTTGTTCAAATGCCAGAGAATATATACATAACGAAATCTACAGTTCAGCATCTTTTCCAAAAGAATTGAAGGAGCATTTTATTTTCCTGATAGATATATTTTGGGTGTCTTTTATTATAATGACGTACGGTATCATCGGCTCTTTTATTAGATATTACTCTTTTGCATGCATTTGTATAAAATCATGTTTCACCCAATTTATTTTAAAATCCGAGACCTTAATATCGACGTGTGAGTACCAGAGGATACTTAGTATCCATGAAGAATTAACCCAAGTAATGGCCTTAGCAAACGAATTTTTACCTTATCCAGCATTTATTATAGTATTATGTGACATGAGTGCACTTTTTGCCTTCAGTTACAGTGTCGCCTTTTACCCTTCAAATGATATAGGGACTCATTTTCTTCTCATATATGGAATAATTCAAAACGTAATGACTTTACTTTTTTTGATGATCCCTGGTTCTGGATGCAATAGAGCCTTAAATCAGGCACAGGAAACCATTAATTCCTTGCCCGGATGGTTACCACAGCATCGCAAGGTGTTGAAAATGTACATTCGTCAAAGGCACAGCAAAACATTTCCACTGACGTTATGGAATATCTATGTCATTGACGAATCTCTTCTTATTAGCACTTTTGGAACAGTATTAACATACGGGTTTCTAGTTGGAAATATCAAGGTTGCTAACGATTAGGGAAAAAAAACTGTTTAAGGAGAAAGTAATAGTTAAGTAATTTATGTTGATGACTATCTTCAATACCTTGAGGGACCTCTCCTATAAATGGTCTTCAAGGGGATATTTTTCTGCATGATAAGGCTCGTCCGCTCATGTAGCTCAAGACTTCGTCATATTTAGATCCTTACATCCAATCCCAACTCTTCGAACTTGCGCCTGTAGAACATTTGGGGGACCAGATGAAACGTCAAATACCGCTGTGTCAAGCTGTATAAAACTTGGAAGTTGTGGTTGAAGATTTGGGGGCCCATTCGCCTCAGCACAACATCCGACGTTTAGTGAACTCAATGCCAAATCGTGTGGCGGCACGTAACTATTTCAGCAAGAGGAGACCGATGCGCTATTGAAGTTGCTCTGAGTTTGTCTCATTTTACATACTTATTTGTTTTATTATCTTGATTTTGAAATCAAGTGAATCCCTCATTCTGTATCACATATGTGTATTAATCCTTAGACGTTTAGGAGAGCCAACAGTTTTCGCTCTTTTAATATGCACTGCTTTTCTATCAAAAAGTCGTTTAAAGTGTAAGCCGTTTCCCCCTTGTGGCTTCTGAAAATATTACCCTTTTCTGACGGTGATGTAGATAGCTCGTTCAATTTTAAAAAAAAATGCAAAACTTATGTGCTGTATATTAATGTACAACAATTGTAACTGGTACTTTTAATCATTTCAGTACATGATAAAATATTATAAATAACAGTCAATAAAATATTAAATTAAAATATCTTAATAAATACTTGCAAATTTAAACTTTATGAAATATTTAATTGCGATATTTTCATAAACTGTTTTGTGTAATTCACTTTAAAACATGGAATTCCTCATCATATATATCATCCTCATCAAATTTATTCTCTATGAGAATTATCTAGCTTTCGCTTTTGCGTCATTTCAGTAACAAACTCCCACAAATTATACAAAAAATAATTAGATAAAAAAGTAGGCCAGCTACATTTTCCCTTAATATGGAAAAAATTTCTTGGTACCGGTTCTTCTCTTTTTAAACTATCAAATCAATTAAATTTTACCAATATTATCATTAATAACTCAAACAATGAAGGATAACACTCGCGGGCGAGCTTAGCTATTCATCTCGCATTGGGGAAAAGTTTCGATATGCGAGTAGGGCTTAGCGGCAACCATTGAGATCGAAATATTTCAGACGAACTTGAAATCGTCTGCGCACATTGTGGCACAACCTTTAAGTGGTCAAATTTCATCTCATTCCAAAACCCCCTTCTTCTTGCTCTATCCATCCTGAAAGTAAATCATTATTTTCTTTTGTGATTCGTAAGTTATTTTCAATACTTTTCGTATTTTGTTAATGGAATGCTCAGATTATTATATAGAGAGGAGTGAGAGGCCGTATTGTATTGGAGTGTTGAAACTCTGGATATTCTTCATGAGTGTTTTGGAAATCGACTCATCACAAGAAATATTTAGCCCCCTCGTTTTCCAGACCCAAGCAATCTTTGGCTTTTACTATGGGAATATTTAACATTTAAAAGACGGAAATGTTTCTAATACTAAAAAGACTGAGGACAGTCAAAATGAAGGGTAGAAATAAATTCTTTCAAAAGTAAAATGTATTAAAAGCATTTTTAAATAAAAATTAACAAAAATATAAATAGTTTGAAATTGGAAATGTTATTTTTTTGTAATCTATTGAATTTATTTTGAGTATTTGTAAACAGTGAAATCAATAAAAATACATTATTTTGAATAAGAATTAACTTTCATATCAAACAAAATCTTAATAACTTATTTTTTTTTCAAAAATCAAGCATAGCAATAGATAAGAATCTCTTTGAAATGTGGAATATTATATTTGGTAGAATTGAATTAATAGTAAAATAGATACAATGACCATTTTGCTTACCTCTAGTAACTGCTAAATAAGCGAGTTATCATAATTACCTCTTACATTTAACATAAATCATACGTTTTACAGCTACATTTAACGACACATATCGATTATATTTGTAACATGTATGTGAAGTCCTGTTTTTATTACACAGCCAAATTCGGCATTGGGTACGAATATTCGAGTTCGATATCTGACAGGAAATTTGAGAAACAGTGCGTGGGGTTGGGGGCTTTGATTATTTCATTATTTTGTCGCAGTTCTTCCGACAGTTGAAGCGAAAAAAATCTCATCTAGGTATTGTACTTCCTGTACAATTCATGCGTTTATTGAAGCTAAATCCAAATTATTGTAAGAAACGTGCATTAGCCAACTTCGACTTCCCGCTTTTACAGAATAATTATTCGCTGTTTGATCAAGAATGTTTACACCAAACTTTGCAGATTTATAAAATGACACATATTCGGTAGCTTTCTTTTCATGATCTATTATGTTAACAGTTTGGTGTATAGAATACTTAGAACTAAAACGTACTTGTTCTTCTTCCATTGATACACAGTCAAGGTGGAATCAATGTGTTTATAAAACGATGTCGAATAAAGTGGATGTTTCGAACATTTTGAGGTGTCTGAAATTCCCCACCTTAATTGCTTCATTGTGCCAATAATACTAGTATTTTTTGTCTTCAATTTCTCAGAAAGAGTAAGAGAAGTAAAAAAAGTTATCGGTAGTGACATCCTTGCCTTTGCCCAAGAATGGTTCCATAGTCTGAATGACATAGTCTGAAAGTGATAAGTTGTCCAGTCTGGTATCATCTTTTCCTACATTTGGAATAGCATTTAGCCTGTATTTTGACTACATCTGCTGCAATGCAAAATTTAATATTAAATTTATCATGAATTAGTATTATAAAAATGAGTTATTATGAAAGCAAATTTAGTATGTATTATAAGAATGAGTATCTAGTTTTAGACATTAATAATTGCTCATCAACCGTAATATTCTTTTTGGGTTTTGAGCAAGAAATCGAGCTATCAACGAATTGATCCCAGACAGAGGACATTAGAGCAAATTTATCGTTTTGTAATTTTTGAGATCTTGCAAAATTTCTATCAAATGTCATAAACCTTAATACTTCCTTGAACTTATCTCTTGGCATAATATCACAAAAAAGTAGATTCTTGCGTCTTATTCTATAAATTACTGATAGAGATACTTTAGAAGCGATATGCTCCTCGGGCGCATAAGAGAGTTAAAAGGCATCTAACTTTCCCATTGACATCAACCTGTTTTCATTTGGGAGTTGCCTATGAGATTCTGTTTCAGTACATTCCAGGATTATTATTTTCCTCTCGGAGTTATCTACCGATAGCGGAAAAGCGCTAGATATTCTTTCTCTTTCTGCTTGTCTCTCTGATTTGGAAGACACTCCACTGGGCCCCGATGGTATATTTTGGCTTTAAAAGCTTCCAGGTTTACTATTGATAGGTATTCTTGTCTACACTGTACCGTCTAGTGCAACTTCATTACTTGATGTAGGTCTTGCATCAGAAGCATCCACTTAAGTAAAACTTTTGAGTCATCTATCTTTTTCGATTATGTTAGAGGTAGATTTGTAGATTTAGTTTTGGTTACCGAAACTTATTTTTGTGCTTTGTCATCAAATTCAGAGAATCAGTATAGGATGTTTCAATTTTTGTGTGGAAAAATTTCGTTATCTGCCTCATCTTTTCTCCTTCTGTATCGTATTCATCTAATTCACTCAAAAGTTGAACAATTTCTTCATTACTAAAACATTTATGACAAGCCGGACTATCGAATACTATACGTTTTTTTTTATCACATATTATCTCTCTTAGGAGCGCTGGTCACGTGACTGAAAAAACAGGTGTTCCACTCGAAAACATTTGCTTAGCATTCCACATGCAAACACCTGCAGTTTGGAAGAAGGGGGGATATGTTGTTTGGTTGGTTTTATTAACGTCGAACTTGGAGCAACACGAGTGATATTGGCGAGGGACCTCGTAATTTAGTCAAGTGACGAAAACGACATCTGAATTGGAAGAGGGGGCGGGGTAGGAAGGAATGATATAGGGGAGAGAGTAGGCAATAAGAGTTCTTTTATTTCAAATAATAACTTTCTTATTTGTTTTTATATTTTTTATAATAATGAAAACGAAATATATCAATGAAACCAAAAGTTTATTTTTTTATTGTAGATTTCGTTTTAATATTGTTTTGAGATTTGCAATATAGATTTCAACTAGCTTTCCATGCTGCCGTTAAAATGACTCTTTCCCACCTTTTTAGTTATACAAGAAATTGACTTCCCTTTTTCACTGCAGAATAAAATTTTGTACAAGTGTGTGCATGTTTCACGTAAATTTAGCAAAAGTCATAAGATTTCAGGAGTCTGGGAACAAAATTAAAAGCACAGCATATAATACAAATTGGGTTACCGTCAAAATGACGGCAGCCATCTTTCTAGTGTAAAAGAACAAAGTTTAATAGATGATCTAAGAATTACCATATTATTAAAAAATAAATGAGTTCACCAACAACAAACGTGCAAACGAGTTCAGTTTTGCCTCCAGGAAAGACGCGGACATTTTTAACTTTTCTTGATAAAGTTCAAAAGTCTTTCTACGTTTTGGTTAATTGACTTTTATCTTTAATATTAAAATAATTTTTTAAGTTCGTTATTTTTGAGCAGTAAAATTACAAATCGTTAATAGAGGAGCTTTTATACCTCCATGTAATATCTACGGCCTATATTTCTTTGACATTTTTTTTATTACCTCTTTCTTCTTATAAAGCGTAAAAGTGAGTATTATTGTTTAACGAATAATCGGTAAAACTATAAAGTATATAGCTATAATTAAAGACTAAAAATTGTAAATTTTCTGATACACAGGACTAACACCCTTTCTTATCATTATAAAAACTCGAGAACGTTTCTTTCCAGCTTCTTAAAAACATTTCCATTGTTTTGCCGTCTGTCTCAATATAGAAATATTTCTGTACTTCTCAAAAAAACTCTTTATTTTAAAATTATATTTAAAATAATTAAATTTTAAAATTATATTTAAAATAATTAAATTTTAAAATTATTTAAATTTATTTATTTAAACTCTTATTTTTAAAATTCCTAATACGAAATTGGAATTTGAAGACAAATATTTCTAACAAATATTTTAAGAAAATAGGAATTTTAAATAAGGTATCCAATTGCTGAAAAATAATCATGTGCTTGCATAATATTTTCCAGATTCATTTTATTAATTATTATCTTCAATTAGAGGAGAAAAAAAAGGAGAGATATATATATAAGACAAATTTGTTTTTTGCTTTTTTCATGAAAGCAGATTTTTCGTAATAAATTATGTTACTTATTTTAAAACACAAAAACACCATGTCTAAGATATCGAGGCAATTTTTTTCTTAGGATAAAGGCTAGCTGATTGCTTTTTTGTGCTTGATATTGAGCTACAGAAGCAAAGTAAATAAATATGAGAATGAAACCAAATCAATTGTGTCGGATAATGGTCGGAATGAAATAATCAATTTATATACAAGTAATGCGTGTTGACACTAACAAAAAGACACGAGTGAAAAGATATAGTGATAATAGTCATAATAATTCTGATTCAAGAGATGTCTCTCATATCATGATAGAAGAAAAAATCATCACACATGAAAAATAATCAATGAAGATATAATATAGATAATGATAAATTGATTGGTAGCATCATCTTTGAGTTAGTGTAAAATGCGAGAATAAAATTATTAAAAAAGGAACTGTTATTCTGTGTTATTGAGAACAGTTTCAGATAAGAAATGCGTAACTCATTAACCGAACCTTTCAATATGAATAAATCAGAGGATTTGTTAGAAAGACTGTTCATGCCCATTTTATTTCTTTTCCAATTGACGGGAATGGAAGCAATGCCATACCCTCACTCCATCAATGGAAATAAAATATTTAGATTCGTATGGAATTCTCCAAAATATGCATTCCAGGTTATCTTGTTTCTCAATGTAGTCACTCAATCCATGTGGTTAGTTTTCGTTTCAAGAAGACAGAGTGACTGGGCTATGTTAATAATAACTCTCCTTCAAATGTCTGTTTATATTTCTCTGTTACGATCTCGGGAGAAAATCCGGTTATTATTAAAAAAACTTTCAAAAATCTCCAAATTATTTCTGTCAGCTCGAAGATGGAGAATTTTAAAAATATCAATGATCATTTACTGTTTGATAATATTCATTATGTTTATTATCAACCAGATAGGTTATGTTTGTACAAAAGCCAAAAAATATCAACATTGTCAAATCCAAAAGTCAGCAACAGTTCCAGAAGAACTGAAGGAGCATTTCTTCTTCATTACTGATATATTATGGATATCAACTGTTGTAATGACATACGGCATCGTCGGCTGTTTTGTTGGTTATTACTTCTTTTTATGTATTTGTCTAAAATCATGTTTCACCAAATTTATTTTAAAATCTGAATCTTTAATTTTACAATGTGATTACCAGAGGATACTGAGCATCTATGAAGATATATCTCAAGTAATGGCCCTAGCAAATGAATTTTTATCTTATCCTGCATTTATTATTGTGTTATGCAATACGAGTGCAGTTTTTGGCTTTAGTTATCGTATCGCATTTCACCCTTCAAATGATATCAAGATTTATAGTCTTCTGATATATGGGGTACTTCAAAACATAATAGTTTTGCTTTTGCTGATGATTCCTGCTGCTGGTTGCAATAGAGCCTTAAATAAGGCACAGGATACCGTTAAATCTCTACCTGGATGGCTACCACAGCACCGCAAGGTGTTGAAAATGTACTATCGTCAAAAGCACAGGAAAACATTTCCAATGACTTTATGGAATATCTATGTCATTGACGAATCTCTTCTTATTAGTATTTTTGGAACAATATTAACATACGGGTTTCTAGTTGGAAATATTAAGATTTCGAATTAATTAAAAACGAAAATTTGTTTCAAAATAATTAAGACCAATGATTAAATACTCGCTGAAGAAAAACACAAAACTTCTTAATTTGAGGAATAAATTCATAGACTTATGCTCTGTAAACCAGTAAAATTCTGTAATTATCAAAAATTGAAAATATTAAATAAGTTTATATCTTAACCTTTAGACGGCAAAAACGAATCCAGTTTACTAGAGGGAATCCAACCGAATTTATTGCCTATTTTTCCTATTATGGGAAATTATACTTCCTACTCATATTTTTCCTCAATTAGCGTTGACTAGCCTTAATCTCATTCTACAATAGTATACAGCGTTGATTGAATTACACACGATATGTACTGGTTTGATACTGGAAAGTTCCTTCCACGATATATACTGGAAAGTTCCTTTTCGGTTATAATTTTTTCTACCTCCTTCTCTGTGATTTTAAATGGTTTTATTACAAGAACTTGTTAACAAAACTTAAAATTATTTTATGTACTTTAAAGCAACTGAATCTGAGCATTATGCAATAATTTGTTTTATTAGGTTTGAAGTTCATTTATTTGGAATTTTCTTTCGGTTGATATTTCCTAATCAAAACTCAGTTTTAACTCATTTTCTTCTTAATGTTAAATATTATAGCCCTTATTTGTGTTAATTTTACCCCTTCAATTAATTCTCAATTCTGAAAATTCTAGGACGTTTCATGTGTAAGTGTAATTAAAAGGTGCTATGGGTCATAAAATTTAGTCTCTTTTAAAATGAAAGGCATTTGATCTCCACTGCGAAAATATCTATATTATACCATGTAATATATTATTTGGTTTTATAATATCAATAACATTAACAAAAAATGATTTTTTTTCTAAACATTTTAACTTCAAATTAAATATGTATAGTTACAGATTATTCAAATACTTTGCATGCATTTCATATAATATATAGCTCAATTTCTCAACAAACCCGTTCCTACAAGAGACTGTTTTTTTATGGTAGAGAAGTCAACTGCCAGTTTTGAAAAAGTTAAAGACTTTTCGAAAACGTTTTTCAGATTCACTGATCATGGCATTTATATGAATTTCTCTGACTGCGAAATAATGTTCAACATAGTATCTTGAAGTAACGTAGTAATGATTCTCTTGATACTCAACATAGTATCAAGAGAAATCTAGAGATTTAATGTAAAACAAAAAAGAAGATTATGTAATTTATATGCTGTCCTTGTTTCGTAATGGGAAAAACGTGTTTAAATTCTGACATAAATTACGGATAAAATATTTCTTAAACTTTCTGATGAGGATAATATTTTGCTTTTGTGTGAAGAAATGTTTTCTGTAAAATGTAAAACCTGAAGAGAAAAATTTTGTATTTACATTTTATTAGAGACGATTGATAAATAGCGTTTTGATGCACAAAATTAATTTTCACTCTTATATATCTCACAAGACAGAAAAATAAGGTGTTATATCTTAAAACCGTGAGAGGAATATAGAAAATTCATCCATGCCCGGCAGTTTGGAACGGAGAAACTTTGATCTTACTTTAGAGATATACATGAATATCTTTTTCAAAGTTATATAAATTGTATTGTCTTAAAACATAGACCCCTTTTTATACCAAGATAAGATTACCAAGAAAATCTTTATTTTTTTTTACAAAAATTAATTTCAAATTTAAGTGCAATATAAACTCAATGTCATAATTGTAGCACTTATGTGCATCACGTAATATTTTATTGATTAAATTTGATTTTAATTGCTACAGCGAAATAAAAATAATTTTACTGTTACAAAAAGTAATAATTATAAGTTGGAAATATTTTTTTAAATAACTAATGCTGATATACGTAGAAGCTTTGTATTTTGCCATGAATAAATTCAACATATTTTTGCCTATCATTGTATATTGTTTTATGAAACGATACTCTATCAAAATACTTGCGGTTTCTAAAGTACTTTAATTCTATTCTTTTGCAGGTAATGAAAGCACTTTTTTTTTATCACTGATGAAGAATTAATCTATTTTCGGAATATAAAGAAAAATTAATTTATCATATTCCTTTTTAAAAAGCAAAATAATATGTAAAATTCATATATTAAAGGAATAAGGACAAAATAATTTAAACACTCTGAATCAGAGATATTTTTACTGCGATTGGTCCACCATGAGCATTGTGGATATAGCAAAAATTCGAAATATACTTACTTGGTATATACTTACTTGAAATATACTTACTTACTTTAATAAGTACTTGGATATAGACTTCTCACATAAGTTAATAGTATTTTATATCATTCTTGTAAAATATCTTTTTATTCTGCAAATGTTAGAGGTGGAGGAAATCGTCGTCTCATTTATAGCTCAAGATATTTTTATAAGTGTTTAATAATGTTTCGGTCCGCTAAATGAAGACACGCATCAAGAAAACTGTTGCACTTCATTCTTTTGCTCATTAAATAAGTTTGATGAGCAAGTTGCTACATTGATGGAATTATTATTCCCCTGGAGCAAAGTATGGCCAACCATACTTTGCTCCAGGGGAATTCAAATGCAGCCTTTGCATTATTTGAATTCAGAATAACTTACATATAGGTTTCCGTATGTTTGCTGCTCTTCTATGTTTCTATGTTTGCTGCTCTTCTATGTTTCTATGTTTGCTGCT
The DNA here is from genome assembly GCA_019974015.1 of Nephila pilipes. NCBI lineage: Eukaryota > Metazoa > Arthropoda > Arachnida > Araneae > Nephilidae > Nephila > Nephila pilipes. The sequence continues at coordinate 69,968 of BMAW01096673.1, read as the reverse complement.
CTTCTATGTTTCTATGTTTGCTGCTCTTCTATCTTCCGTATGTTTGCATCTTCTATGCCGTACAGGAAGACTCATCCTGGTTGGAAGACTTCATACAGAAATTGCCAAACATGAACCTTTCCAGTGGGTGAGGAGCAAGGGACAAAATAAAATATGACACGAACAAATGATATATTATTGCCCAACAAGGTTCCAGTTTTAGCGCTTAGGCATCCCTGTATGTGCTGTAGTTCTATGCAATTCAAATTGCATAAACTCAACCAAGTTATCAATGAGGAAACCTCAAAGTGAACAACGTCATAAACAAATATTTTAAATTGTGCGATATATATGAGCACTTTGGTCATAATGGTGTATTTCTCTCATGTAAGAATTTGAGCATGGCCGACCCAGGTTCGATCCCCTGTGGCTTCGGCTTGGGAAGCTATTCTCGGGTTACTTCAGCCTTTCATCTGACCGAGGACGAGAAATGAGAACAAAGCTCACTTGGGAATTTAACTAGGGGTCCAGTATTAGAAAAGGCAATCGGAATAGACACTATTTATCAATTACTATCCCCTGCCTCAAAGACTACTTAAACGGAAATAGATAACATTTAATGAGAGTCTACTTATATATATATATATATATATATATATATATATATATATATATATATAAATATATATATAACCCCGGGCTGACTCTAACTTAAACTTATGAGTTACAGTTTCATATCCAGGGTAAATACACGATGTAATTTTTATAAAAATACTTTTTGGGAAAATAAGTACAAAATGTGGTTCATTTAAGATTTATTGCTATAAAAGTTTCAATAAGGGATAATGTGTGCGCCTCATTGGTGCAGTTGAGACCAAAATTTCCAGAATGAATGATGACCAGGGACCGGTATTTTTAAATACATGGAAATAAAATATTTGAATTCTTAATGAAATAGGAAATTTAAATAAATTAGCCAATTGTTTCTTGGAAATGTGTGTTTTAATTACTATTTTCAATTAAATAAGGAAAAAATTATATTAGGGAAACTTGAGCTTTTCGTGCTTTGAATGAAAACTGAATCTGTTGAAATTATTTCATTTATTTTAGAACACAAGAACTTTTAAGGTACATAAAGGTTATTATTTTATTCACAACGAACGTTAAGATATTGTTTGCTCGTGTTTCCAGTTGTCCTACAAAAGAAGAGAAAATCAATTTGGATGAATAATATACGGAATTAAATATCCATTTTAAATAAAACTGAGTGCGTGACTGAACTAATTGTGGACATAAACAATACTTAAAAATACACAAAGGAAAGAAAAACAGTAATAATGAGTTCCTGATACGTATTATGCAAACCATTTCGGTATAATACGAAAAATCAACGCGCGTAATTAGCGTAGTCATGTATAATAAAACTATTGCTTAACAGACATCAGCGCCATCTATTTGTAAATGTAAAATATAGAAATATCCGGGAAATAAAACTTATCTTGTATTACACAGAGTAAAGTTTGATCAAAATACGTTGAGATCATATTAGGAAGAATTGGATATGAATGAATCGGAAAATTTGTTGGAAAAAATTCTATTGCCTATTTTGTTTCTTTTTCACTTGACGGGAATGGAAACATTGTCATACCCTCACTCCGTCAATAGAAATAACCTATTTAACTTCGTATGTAATTTTCCTAAACACGCATTCAAGGTTACATTGTTTTTCCTTCTATTAACTCAATCCATGTGGTTAATCTTCATTTCAAGTGGACAGAGTGAATGGTCACTGCTTATAATTATTCTCCTTCAAGTTTCTGCTTATATTTCTCTGCTACGATCTCGAGAGAAAATCCGATTATTATTGAACAAGCTTTCAAAAATCTCAAAATTATTTCTGTCATCTCAAAAATGGAGGCTTTTAAGAATATCAGTACTTGCATACTGTGTCTTAATTTTTAGTACGTATATGAATTATCAAATGATTTATTTCTTAACGAAATTAAGAGAACATTCACATTACGAAATCCACAGTTCAGCAACTGTTCCAGAAAAATTGAAGGATCATTTTATTTTCATTATAGACATGTATTGGGAGTCATGTGCTGTTGTGATGTGTTGCATGGGTGGCACTTTTGTTTGTTATTACTGCTGTGTTTGCATTTGTATAAAATCATGCATCGTCAAATTTGTTTCAAAATCCGAAATTTTAATATCGCACGGCGATTACCAGAGCATACTTAGCATCTATGAGGAAATTTCCCAAGTAATGGCCCTAGCAAACGAATTTTTATCTTATCCTGCATTTATTAATGTTTTTAGTAGCATGTGTGGTCTTTTTGCCTTCAGTTACTCAGTCGTATTTTACCCTTTAGATGATCACAAGATTTATTTCATGTTATTCCTTGGGATAATTCAAAGCTTAATTTTATTGTTTTCATTGATGATACCCGCTGCCGGATGCAATAGAGCTTTACGTATGGCACAGGAAACCATCAATTCTCTACCTGGATGGTTACCACAACACCGCAAGGTGTTGAAAATGCATATTCGTCAAAAGCACAGCAAAACATTTTCACTCACTTTATGGAATGTTTATGTGATTGACGAATCTCTTCTTTTTAGTGCTTTTGGAACACTATTAACGTACGGGTTTCTACTTGGTAATATCAAGATTGCGAAGGAATAGAAAAAGAAAATTACTTTCATTTGAAAATGACCTAACCTCATATGAAGGATTCTTACGAGAATAGTGGCAACCGAGCCATACCGAGCTCAAAGTTTTCCTAGTGTGATCTGACTGATCTGTGAATATTATCCACCCATGTTCATGTTACAAAGATTTCTACTGCTATGATTTTTATTTTTTAATTTTTAAAATTTTTTTTTTACTTGGTTCTGTATGATTTTAAAATTTTGAAGATTAATATAGCACTGATTAGTAATATCTTCGAACATAAAACAAACAAACCATTAAAAGATTTTTCATATATAGGTATTAAGTTAAAGGAGTTAATTTTGATCATAAAGTAATAATTACTTTTTATTAGGTTTCATATTCATTTATTAAGGTTCTTTACTTTAAAGTGTGTTTTTGACCAGAAAGCTGTTTTAACGATTAATTTGAAAAATATTTTCTTTTAATGTTATACATTTTAGGCATTACATGCTATTTTTATCTTTTTCATTAAATTCACAACTCTAAGACTCCAAAATCACTTTTATTTTTAAATGTAATTAAAGGATGCTATGTGGTACTACTTTTTATTCTAATATAAAATTAAATGCATTTAATTTTCACTGTAAAAATATCAGTATTATATGATGTTGTGTTTTACATGAGCTTTTTTTAAATAAATAAGTTCATTTCGCAACCAACCTCGTCTCTAAGAGAGTGATCTGGAAATCGCATTCTTTGCTAGGTTTAATGTCTGGTACCACTAAAGACCCGAAGTTTTGCGACGCTGATGAACGTTAAGTCTGGTCGAGACTTGGTCCTCTCGTTGGCTATGAGTGGAAGTTTGGAGACAGAGGTGTCAGCTCAGATGTCGTCATCGTCACTTGACAGAAACTCAACATTTCGAGGTCCGTTTCCGATAGTCTTGTGTTGCTTCACATTGAAACTTTCTTAAAGAACCAATTGAAAATATGTTTCGACTGTATTGGAGAAGATTCTAATATTCTATTCACAATGAATGAAAAATAAAAATTCATCAAAACCAAAATTTTATTTGATTCTTAAACCAGTGACAAAATGTTTTAAAAAATTGACTATATTTTTGTAACTAAATTTTTATAACTAATTTATAATTAATTTATATATAATTTTATAACAAATTTAATAACTAAATTTATTTTTAAACTTTTTTTATAATTAAATTATATATAAATAATTATATGTGAATAAATTTCAGCACTGAAAACCGTGTTATAAAATGTACAGTTAAACATGCCATCTAATTATGAACATCGTCTGAAAATAAGCACGTTTAAAACATAATTTATAAACGCTTTGGTCTTATAATGATTAAAATTTTGTAAATAATTTTAGCCATATGAGAAGTTCTCTTCTCTACTCTCCACACTCTTCAAATTAATAATTATTTTAAGAATTGCTTAACCTCAGAAGCTTAATTTCTTCAGGTAAGTACGAACGTCTCTAGCCTTAGGTGTCCAAATAATATTTTTCATTTCCCACAGGTCTTAATGTTTTTAATAAACACTGGTTACTAACGGCTTTTGCGCTACGAAATGTCTGCCTTAAGAATTGTTGACAATTTTTATACATTTTCTCTTCAACTAATTGTTCATGAAAACAGACCTATCGCATGAAATCTTTTTTTATTTATTGTAGAAGAAAAACTGCGAGAAAACTCGTATATATGAAGATACTTTATGGACGCATGCGTTACATATTTCTGATGTATGTTGCACAGGCGATTGCCATGATGATTCGGCTCTTTGTAGAGAGGTAACACCAAGCGAGAAGAGTGTCTTGTTTGCTGCTCCATGTGAAGGAATAACTTGTGTTTAATCTGTGTTTAGTGTTTATTGGATCACTGAGAAAGATCCATTAGATTCAGATTTAATTACAGTCCACTTGGTTTTTTTTAATGAGAAAGGAATTTTTTTTTAAATATGTTAGAGCTAAGAATTATGACTATATTCTTTCTGTGGATGTTGAAAACCTAGAGTATTTAAGAAATAAGTGAGAAACTGAATGTTGGAATGATTGTTACTTATCAATTTGTTAAAAATAAAAAAGTTAAAAAAATGTTAGAAGAGTATTATAGCTTCTAAATTTAGAGAAACTGCAAATGAGAAATCAGCTGTTTTACTAAGTTGAATTAAATTCTTAATAATAATAGTTATTTTACGTATGATATTGACTTTGTGAAAGATTTAATAAATTGAGCAATTGTAGACCATAAAAATGATGAGAAAAGAGAAACTGATTTAGATGAAATTGATTTAGAGTGGGCTAAACCTGAATTAGAGTTTGCGCGAATAAGAGATCAATCGAGACTAGAGAATCAAATTCTAAATGAAAGAACATCTACATTCTAGACTCTTAATTCTCTCTAATACTTAACTCTCTAAATTCATTGGCAATGAGCATTAGAATTTTAAATGTGAAAGCCTCTACTAGGCTTGAAGACTAGGCATTTTTCATTTCTTCACTAAAAAGAACATTTCTTTAAAAATATAACTGATAAACACAAATCAGAAATTCTTTTAAATTTATTAGACAAAAGAGTCATTTATATAATATATGAGCAACAGAGTAATTATGATGAAGTGAAAACTATTTATATTGAGAGATTTAACGATTAGTGCTCAATCGGTTTAGAGAATTTCAGAAAGGCATCACACCAACAAAACGAAACTTATAATCAATTTCCTTCCGTTTAATAACTGACTGAGAATACTATTTGTAACGGAGAAATGTGTCGGACATTAAGTCATAAAATGAGCTAATGGATTTGTTTTATACGTCGTGAGGAAAACATGCTAAACTAAGTTTGAAATCTCATAGTAAACATTTTTATTACAAAAATGTTCGAAAAGTTTTTTTTAAGTGAAATTAAAATGTCTGAGTGTGTGTTGTGTCGTGAGAATCATTATTGTATAATTGTCTTAATTATAATAAGCTAAATGTAAGTGAAAGAATTAAAACAATAAGAGAGCAAAGAAACGAGTATTTCTTTAATTGTTTATCTGCAAGTTACTGCGTAAAGCATTTTAAGTCAAAACTCTTCTGACCATCTGTGGTAAAACACACCACGTGACTATTCATTTCTCATCTCCTCAATTAGAAAACGCAAATGAAAATAAACAAATGGATAAGGTATCAGTCGGGAATCTCTCCCCACAGAGAGTTACACTATCCAGAAACCAAATTGAGTTAGTATTCTATTATCGGCTATTCGTGGAACCAAAAAGAGAAGCAGTTTTATTGAGTACTGCTGTATGTTATATTAATGATAGTGAAAGAAATATATACCCTGTTAAAGCGATATTAGATTACAGGTCCACATCCTGCTCCTGTTGAGTGCGCTAATTTTCTTAGATTGAAAAAAAAAATACTTGTAAATATTATCAGTGTCTCTAGAATAAATAATTTCATATCTATAATCCGAGTACGAGTATCTTTAAGTGTTAGCAATAAATATAAGAGTTACACTATGATATTAGACTTTTTAGTCCTGCAAAAGTTTACTCAAAATTTAAATCCTTCACATTAGTTTGAAATTAATATGAATGATCTTTGCAATATTAGTTTAGCAGATAATAAATTTAATATTTCAGAGTTTATATGCAATTATTTTTAGGAGCAGAGGTATTTCTTAAATTTTTAAACCAGGACAAATTTGAAGTGAAAATTCAAAGTTTATTTTACAAAATACAGTTTTTTATTTTATAGAAACCGGAAGTACAACATTCGAGAAAGAAAATAAGAATTATTGTGATTTTATTAAAGAGGAATATGATTCAGATGAAACTCTTATACATTTTTGGGAAATAGAAAATTTTGAACCTACCGTGCAAAATAGCAAATAGAATTTAATCTGTGAGGAATATTTTCTAAAAAAACACAGGAGAGATAAAATGACTAGATATATAGAAGAAATGCATTTTAGGGAAAATCCCTAAAATGCATTTCTGTCTAGAAAATTTCGAGAGACATAGCTGTTAAAAAATTGAATACATTATGGAAACGTTTACTTAGAATCTTGAATATTTGTCCTTGTATTCAGGAATTATAAGGGAAAAATCCCGTATTGTTACAGAACAAGAAGAAAGATGGATAGCTCACGAAAAAGAGCTTACTCTCAGAAGGAAGAGTTTTAATCTAAATGGAAGAAGACAATCAGAAATAAGCTAAAATTCATGAAGAAAACAAGAAGTTATCTCAAATTATAAGGTTACAAATTACTACTATTAGAGAAGAAGATGAGTACTGGAGATGAAACTTAATTTCAAGGAAAATGGTTTTCATCTGGCAAATCAATTTAAAAATTTAAATAAGGGAACGTGTGCTTTGGATGAAGAGAAAGAAGGATGCATCAAACTGAATTTTGAAGACGGGAAGATCTGAGAAAATTGGAAGGAGTATTATTTGAAGAACAGATTGAAAGCGGAAGAAGCAGAAGAAAAATAAAATAGAAAATTCAACTAAAATATGTCATTGCGAAGAAATCTAAAAAGACAGAAAAGTAGTGAAAAAGATTGACCATAGCGACTGAAAAGGATTTGAAGCATTTGAGACACATGTGTGAAATTGAGGGATATAAAGGCTAAGATGATTTTATTACACAGATGGAAAGTCTTTCCAAAGTAACTTCATACGAAAAGCGAAACAGTTGGGGAAAGAAAAGATCGATTTCAAAGTACGGTGGGTCGATTCTATTTAGAAGTATATACAGGAAAACACGTCAGAGGGTCTTCAGGCTAAGAGAAAATGTCATTAAGAAGCGAATATTTAAGAACCAGAGGTCAAATTCCTTCTTTCGAAATCTATTAGGAAATAATATCTCCTCTCTGGTGCAGTAAAGAAAGATATAGTGATTTTAGGTTACTCTCCACCACAATAACCAATTAACTCTACAAGCGTTTTACTTTTTTGTGTAAAGCTTTTCCAAAAACGGTCTACTTTAGCTCAACTAGCGATTGCGAAAATATTCCACTTTTGTTTAACAACATCTTCGAAAAAGCAAGATGCTTCTATTCATTCCCCCTTTTAAGACGATGGAGGTTAACTACATCCCCATGGTTAAAACAATTTTAATGCAGAGGGTAGTGTCTTTCTCCCTTTGAGGAAACTCGGTGATTACCCATTCACAGTAGTTAAGTTGCCTTAGACGAATCTTCCATGAAGGGCCGTTTTGTCGTTTGAGGTTCAGACGTCCTCTTGAAAATTCTTCACCTGATCTAAAGAATCTCAGCAAAGCTACAAAATAATAAAGAATCAAAAATAACCATTGAAAATTAGCGTGTTAAATAGAGAAAAATATTTGGTTAATTCGGACAGAAGAAAATGTCTTTTTTTTTTCAGTCCTTTTTAAAAAGAAACATTTTTATTTTGGTATCATGAATAGTGCTAGGAAATATTCCCAATATTCTTTGTCAAATATAAGGCCAAGAAAACACAAGAATATTTACATGTCTTAAAAAAACAATGGTTAGTACATTGCAGTTTTTCTAGACTGATAGAGTCTATCTCAGGCGCTTCCAGAAATATCACGCTTAGTGTTTACTCACATATGTGATTAGTGATATTTTAAGGTATAATATAACCTAATATTGTCTATATTATACCTAGTATTGTATCTAATACTAGGTGCAATATAACGGACAAAGTTCGAACTGAATTTTATTATAAATATCTCAAAAACATTTAAAGATATGCTTATATTTTCTGGCCGAAAGAAGTTTTAGTATCTAAGCAATTTATTATTTAAAATATTCATAGAATTCTAAGTATTCATGGTAAATAATTTTAAATGCACATGCTCGATATATAAATAATTTTATCTTTAATTTAAATGAAGATCTTGAGAGTAGCTTTTATCAAATTCCTAATATTGGTTGAGATTACAAAAAATGTTCGGATTGTATAATTACCTGTACTACAGTTATCCTCTAACAGAAAATAAATTATGAGACATTTTACACATATGGATACAATTTAAATTTGAATATTCGAATAATTAGTAACCAAAAGTATCTGTACAAATGTACAGTTGACACTTATAGTTATAAACAAATATAATGTGCATTATAAATGTGTTACTAATTATTCAAAAAATCGAGTTCGAAAACGTTGAAATTTGATGGAAAACTCTCATTCGTCTTCTCTTTGAAGGAAACCGTAGTTCAGACATTTAAAATTTGGATGTATTTCGGAACTTAACATTACAAAACTAGAGATCGTGTGTAAGGTGTCCTAAATACCTGTCTTTGAAATTATGAAAACAACATTAATAGATTTAAAAAACTTGTTGCTATTTTTATCAATGCATAGGAAATTTTTCCAAGTAATGTAATACAGAAGCTTAAAAATTATTCATTTGTAATAATTGAAAACATTAAATCGTTTCCAATTTTAACGCGTTCGTTTTTTTAGAGTTTTTATTAGCTTTTTACACCTTATAATGAAATAATAATTATTTTAAAAACTGGAAGTAGTGATTAAAGCAACACAAATGAAACAGAATATTTTCATTGTTTTCTAATAATCTTCGAATTTAAGCAGATATTTTAAACATATATATATATATATATATTTAGAGATATTGTTAGAAATTTATAGATATGTTATAAAAACTTAAATTTATTTGATAATTTTAATGTTAGGGGGAAAAACTAGAGTTTTAATCAAGCAAAAAAAGACACAGAAAAAGTAATTTGTTCAACTATATAAAATAACAAGTTTCCCTCTCCGCCCACATTCGTTAAAGCTTAAAATCAATAGTAATTAAAATTGTTATTAAAATCTTTTTTATTTATGTGATGGAACATCAAAATAGCTTTTGGATTGATTTAAATATAATTGTTATGTCGAGAAAGCTAGGTCAAAGAATGTATTTAATTCAAACCCAATAAATTCTCAAACGAAGCTGACAGACAGACACTCGCTGATATCCAGAACACTTATAGATGGAAACCAAAGAAAATTCTTACCTTTCCTCTCTTGAAAGAGCAAGTTAAGTGCAAGAGCGGGTTTCCCTAATGAGCCATAAAATTTCCTGTCAATGTTCACTGTGTCCGTAACCTTCCACAATTTTTAATCAAGATGTTTTACCCTTTAAAAGGATGGGAAGGGGGAAAATTTTTGAAAAAACTTGTCTCAAACGAACTTGAAGTAATCCTGCTATGGCGAAAAACGAAACGTTTTACTGGTTTCGTCGAGTTCACAGCCACATGGAGTAACACGTCTGGAACGCCTTTGAAGCATCTGGAACAGGACGGGAAATCTCTTGCATAGCGCTTAATGAGTTGTAGACCCATCTATGGTGGGGAACTTAACACACACAGTGGACAGTGCCGGCAAAGAACTTTTGACCCCATTCTTCTCATGTGGATAACTTGATTCTCCTAAAGCTGCCAGAAGTTTCTTTTTATTTTTTAAGGCGACATAATAGAGACATTAAATAAAAAAAAGAGACACTGAATTTTAGGATTATATTCTTATTATTTTGCTATTTAGAAGTTTCTTTACCATGTTATGTGTGTGGTTCATTATGTATATAAGCCCTGTCATATTTTAGGAATTTTATCTGAGACGGAATATTTAATTAAAAGTTAACTGATTGGTTATTTTAGTGCAACATTTGAGTATTTATTTTAAGATTATTAAAGAAATTATTTGAAAATTGTTAAATTACTAATTGGAGAAGTATTATATGATTAATTAGCGAAATATTAGATAATTAATTTGTGGACATTATTCAATGATTATTTTGTGATTTTCTGATCCAGTTATTTTCAAATTAAATATGACATAAGAGCAATATTAGTGAAAACTAAATAAATTGTTGTGTATTTAACCGACCTATTTGAAGATTGTATATTCTTTCTATTCCAAATTGAACTAATTTACTTATTGTCTAGAATGTTTAATATTCTTAAATCGTATTATTGTATTATAATAATTTAGTGTTCTTGTAAAATGATTGTATTAATAATTTTTTATTGATTCATTACAAGTGTAATATATTGAAAAAATGTTATTGTGCATTATTCATATTATTAACCAGAGCCAGATGAACGCTGGCAAAATGCACGCCCATGGAGGGATTGCATATTTTTGATGTCTGTTGCGCATCAGATATCGGAAATACGTCTTCTAATCAATGACTTCATGATTCGTCCTATTTGAAATGTAAACATCAAGCGACTAGCGTGTCTTGTTTTGCAGCTCCTTGTGACGGAGTTAGTTGTCTTTAATCTGTGTTTAAAGTTCATTGGATCATTGAGATAAGCTCATTGAATTTTAAGTTAATAGCGTTCGAATTTTTTTAATGAGTAATTGAGTTGAGATTAACTGAGTTTGCACCAACAAACATCAAGGCATTTTTTTTTCAAGTTATAGATCACCGTACTATCTGTTTGTGTTTGCTGTTGAGCTACTGAAGTGAAAAAAGACTGAAGGAAAATGAATCAACTCTGTCTATCAATTTCTCAGAATGAAATAACAATTTTGAGTACAAATAACGCTTATCTACAACGAGTATTGACACAAATAATTTTGAAGGACACTAGTGAAAAAAATATCAATAAGCGATTTCCAATTCGTAACATTCAACCCATTTTATGATAGAAGTAAAAATTAATACAAGAAAATTGTCAAGTCATTAAAAATAAAACTATTCATAAAATGATTTTAGCATCATCTGCGAATAAATTTATAGTAAAAACTATTTGCGAAAGAAACTTTTGCTTATAATTCAAATAACCGACACTAATAAGAAGTCGTTGATCATGGTAAGAACAATTCGAAATGCTTAAGTTAGAAGATTTATTAAAAAGACTGTTTTTGCCTATTTTATTTCTTTTTAATTTGACGGGAATTGAAACAATGCCATACCCTCACCCTATCAAAGGAAATAAACTTTTAAGCTTCATATGGAATTCTCCAAAACATGCTTTTAGGGTCATCATGTTTATTGTTGCAATGACTCAACCCATGTGGTTAATTTTCGTTTCAAATAAACAGAGGGACTGGGCTCAGTTCATAATAACACTCCTTCAAGTATCTGCATATATATCTCTGGTACGATCTCGGGATAAAATTCGACTATTATTGCACAAACTTTCAAAAGTCACTAAATTATTTTTTACCTCTCGAAGATGGAAGATTTTAAAAATATCAGTGCTTGTGTATTGTATGATTATGTTTATGATGTGTGCGATTAACCTAATGAGTTTTTTTTATACGAAAGCCAGAAAATATATACTTGATGAAATGAACTGTTCAAAATCTTTTCTAAAAGAATGGAAAGGGGATTTTAATATTATGATAGATATATTTTGGGTATTAATTATTTTAATGACGTACGGCATCGTCAGCACTTATATAGGATATTACTCCTTTGCATGCATTTGTATAAAACCATATTTCATTCAAATTTATTTTAAAATCTGACACCTTAATATCGTAAAGTGATTACCAATGTTTTCTTAGTTTTCATGAAGAAAAATCCCAGGTAATGGCCCTTGCATGGGAATTTTTATCTTATCCTATATTCATTAATGTGGTATGTAACATGGGTGCCCTTATTGCCTATAGTTATAATGTAGCACTTCACCCTTTAAATGACAGAATGGTGTATTTTATGGAGGGCCATAGGATAATTCATAGCTTAATGTCATTGCTTTTGGTGATGATCCCTGCTGCTGGATGCAATAGAGCCTTAATTCTGGCAAAGGAAACCATTTATTCTCTGCCTGGATTGCTACCACAGCACCTAAAGGTGTTGAAAATACATATCCGTCAAGGGCACAGCAAAAAATATCCACTGACTTTATGGAATATTTATGTCATTGACGAATCTCTTCTCATTAATGCTTTTGGATCTCTGTCAACATACGGGTTTCTAGTCGGAAATATCAAGATCGCTAAAGAATTGAACAAAATCTTGTTTTTTGGAAATAAGGTCTGATTTAGAAAATATATAATTTGCTATCCATTGAAACAATTATGCAAACCTTTCTAATTTGAACTAATGTTCGATAGATTTATGTTCTGCAGATGAGCAAAATTCTTTTACTATAAAAAATAGAAAATATCAAATTGGTTTTTGTTCATTAACCTTTTGCATTTTGAACGAGCCGACTCGGGTTGGAATAGCGCATCACATTGAGCATGGTGTTGAACTTGTAAGAATCATTCTGACCCAAATGGTCGCAAATGACCCCTACTCATAAAGTGAAAATTTTCCTAATGTACGCTGACTCTTTTCTCAATATTATGCTTACTTGTTAGCGATTCCTACTAATTTGAAGCTCATGAGATTTATTTTTTTTCCCTCAAAAATTATTTACTCGGTTCTGTACCATTTTAAAATATAAGATATTAATAGAATAATGGAAGTAATGGTTTTATTACAAAAAAATAAGTAAAAACTTTAAAGACTTTTTTCTGTTCTTTCAAGCTGTTGCGATTTCAGCCCCAAACGACGTCATTTGGAAGCATGAGTTATATTTCCTGAAGTCCGATAGGCAATGTTTTGATTCGCCTTTATATAAGGTTAGGAAAGTTTTAAATCGCTCTGGGGACTCTCCAAGTTGAGGCAGTTTAATTTTTCCAGAAGCGCACTTATTTTTTTTCCTATCCATTGAATTTCGAGAGTTTTGTAATAAGGACACACTTCTGTAACAATGCCGCGCGCGCTCGTTGGGAACATATCATCTCAAACTATAATCATCAGCTGGGTTGCACAAGAATGCAAGACGATTATAATCGTTGCTGACCACGGAGTCGTTGGTCTTTTGTTTCTCGATGACGTCTTGCAGCCACTTTCATCCTGTCACGTTCTTTCTGTTGAGAACGAAATAGAAGTGAAGCTGCAAAGCGCGATCGTGGTGCTCGTAACAGTGCATCCTTATATGTCGCTGCACGTCCTTCTCCGGCTTGCTCGGCATAAGTTTGAGCCATTCTTTGTCCGGTTTAGTTCTTCACTGATGCCCGTTCACCCTCAGTTTGATTTGCAATTAATCATTGCATTCCTTCCGCTCCGCGAGTAAGGCGATCTAAATTTGATTTTTTTTACAAGCCATTATTTTGATGAAATAAAGCAGCTAAATTGCACCGAAAAAGAAGAAAGAAAGTCATAACAAAAACATAAAAAATTGCAAAACCTTAAAAAGGGGAAAATATGATTTGCAAAATAAAGATAAACAAAATGGAAAAAGTTAATAACAAAATATTTCAATTCAATTGCAGATCAATTGACACATTTCAATTTCTACATAACGAGATACGAAATATTTTAATCTTGTTGAAAAATCACTCTTACGGTCTCGAAAAATAATAATTGATTATATTTAAAATTTTCAATTTAAAATTCTTCAGAACCAGGAAAATCTAAGTTCTGAGCATTACACCCAGCCAAAAAGAACCACTCCTGTCTGCTAATCAGAAAGCACGCTTTCGGCCTAACCGAAGCGAGCCCTTTACTTCTCTAAGAATCCTCAACTCTTACATGCGTCAGATTGGACAACCAATACCGATCACTACCTCCGACCCAACCTCCACTGCTATCGATGTATATAACAAATCTGACCCTATCCTCTTCACAATGTAAAGTTGTGAACTGTACTTCGAAATTAAAAATCACTAAGTGAAACCAAAGCCATATGATTTCATCTCCTTCTTTAGATAAATTTTCGAAAGTAATTAAATTAATTACAGAACTAAAGAACCGTACATCATTTAATTTTTTCTAAACTGTGAAACTTTAATTTTTATAAGAAAACTTAAGCTTCTTTAAACATCAAATAAATCTTAAGGATTCATAAACTGCCGCTCTTAGTTTTTTAATGTACTTTAGTTTAAATTCCCCTCTGACATAATTGTTTACACCTGAATCAGTGTATATCCGATATTTAGCCCACCAATAAAGTTTTTTTTTCCGTCCAAGATCGAGAGTGAAAGCCTTTAATGGTTAAGGAACCAAAGAAAATATTTTCTGTTTGACAAATCACTCCGAAGACAATTTCAAGATGTATTTGAATTGAAATGAAGATTAATTGTCACAGCTTAATTCTACCACCAATTGTACTAAAAATAAGATAAAAAGCTAACACCCATAAAAAAACTGAAATGAAAAACAATTAAAGAAGAACTAAACTATAATCCAGAAATTGACCCCGCTTAATTAATTATGAATGATACAGCTTAAATCTAAAGAAATGTTACTCGAATTCATGTTGAAAAATGAAAATAAATCGAAATCTAAGAAAATTGAATTTAAAAATACAATCAGAAGCATTAAAATGAAATTTAAGAACTGGAACCATAAATGGATCGGTAAATTGAAAACATTTAAATGGAATCGCAAAATATTTAGTAGTGCCTGTAGTTCTTTTATATCCAACAGATGGAACTGTGCATTTTTTTTTTAAAAAAAGCACGTAGTAATTAAATGAAAATGAAAAAATATATACATTAAACTTATAAGAAGAAAAATATAGGATGCTCTGAAAAAAAGAGCATCGAATAATATAAAGCGTGCAGTTCAGTCGGAGAAAAGGAAACGTGTGTGTGTGTCGAAAGGCGAGACGCAGCTCCTGAAAGGATCAACCTCTAGGGAAACGGTCAAGTCTGGAGATGCTGCACTTTGATGCTTCACTTACGGTCATCGCTTAAGCATTTGGTCCGTCTTGCTATTGGTACTGTAGTGATTTTAAAGGAAATTTAAAAGGAGATTAGAGCATTTTGGGTCATAATTGGAAGATTGGTGTCTTCCATCTGAATGTGTTGTTTTGCGTGATTCCCGTTTACTCGATTTTGATTATTGTTGACTGTACTGTAAAATTCTCCAGAAAGGTTTCTGATTGTTTGAGGTATGGAGTCCATTACAATGTAGAACTGTTCTTGGAAAGAAAATTGGAGCTTTAAAGATAATTCTTAGAGCTCTGTTGTGTTGGATTTGTTTGAGACTCAAATTGTATTGTAAAATATTTAGTATAGTGTGTGTTACTTTTACAACCAACACATGGAACTGAGTGGGTGCGTTTAAAAAGCGTGTTTTTACCTATCACAGGTATGACATCTATATAATAAACAAAAACACACGCGCGTTAACGAATGCTAAGTTATGTCAAAATTTCAAAGTAATCGCGCGCGCGGTGAAGAGCTTTCGGAGATTACCGAATTTGAGCAAACGAACATTTACATTTTTATTTATATAGATACCGGTAATAAGAGGATTCAGTTTTTACACCATACTATAAATATCTAATTTGTGAATGAGAAGATGCACCTTTCAACGTGAAATGGTATCGTCTCAACAGTTGTTTATATCATCCGTTATTTGCGCTGCTGAGGATTTGCGTATTTAGATTTGATTCATGTCATTGTTGTCTTATCTCTGTCCTGCACTTTCTTTTTCCGACCACTTTTTGGCTCGCAAAGAAGAAACACGTCATTCATTCTGAAGTCTGGTTCTTATTTGAGACATATTTTCTTTAACCACATCGACAATTTTCGCTGTTTTCTTACACTGAAGCTCCTATTAGGCAAGCACCAATAATTTCTAAAATAAGGCAGTTAAAATTATTATGTAATTTTTTTCTCATCTGTACCACTTAATATAGATAGTTGACATCCTACTACATTCGTGTATATAACAAACAGTGACGCTTTCGTGACCAATGATTGCAAATTGACCGAGTTGTTCCGTCGTTTGGAAACATCTTCAAATAAAATCAGTATGCCAATAGACTACCGAGAATTATTTAGACAATGAATTCAAAATTAAAATTTCATAAAGACAAAAAATGTATTTGATTCTTGTGTAGAGGGACAAAGTGCATGAAAATTAATCATATTTTGATGGTTAAATTCTGTAAATAAAATTCAATAATTTCCTAATGAATTATAATCAATACTTATACGTGAATAAGTTCTCTCAGTGGAAGCTGCTTAATATGTCATCTATGTATCAATATGGCCTATAAAGGCAAGTTTGAAAACGCGACTCATAAAACTCCCCCCCCCTCCTTATTGTGAGTTAAATTTTTATAAAAAATCCCCGTTTAAGAAAAGTTCTGTTATATTCCACACTAATTGATTTAATAATTTTTTAAGAATTGTTCAACTTTAGAGACTTGAATTCTTCAGGTAAGAACGTTTTTCACTGGTCCTAGGCATCCTAGTGATATTTTTCATTTCCCATAGCTTTTACTCTCTTTAGTAAACATAGGTGACTCACTGACGGGATGCCTTAGTTGCACTTTTTTATTATTGCCCTTCTTACTGTGAGGCAATTTATGACTTTTTCCTTTTTTCAAAAGTCTACATAAGGTTTGAAATTTTGTTGGTATACAAGAAACATTTGTGACTTTTGCGCCATAAAATATGTATTATTAAAAATATTGACCATCTTTATAAATTTTCCCTTCAACTAATGTTTCATGAAAATATACATTTCGTATGAAATTATTTTATTTATTCTAGTAAACAACTTATCTGTTTACTTTAATATGCATTAATACATTTTCTCCTTGATAAAAACTAAAATATTCTTATTTTTATTTCTGTTGTTGTGCTACAGAAGCAAAATAAATAAACGCATAAATAAACGAACGAAAATAAATCAATTGCGCCGAAACAAATTTGGAAAGAAATAGCCATTTGAAGTTCAAGTAATTCGTGACTAGATTAAGTGAATACATAAACAATATTTAAATATACACGAATGAAATGAAATAGTTTTAATCAATTCCTAAATCGTAATATGCAATCAAATTCATGATAGAAAGAAAAAAATCAAAACAAGAAAATAGTCCAATCATGTTTAATAAATTTGATGATAAATTGATTTCAGCATCACCTATGCATAAGTATAAAATATAAAACTAGTTGCGATAGAAACCGGTGTCTTGTATTACTTAGAACAAAGTAAGTTAAGAGCACGTAACTAATATTTGGAACATTTCGATATGAACAAATCAGCAGATTTACTAGAAAAGGTGTTCATGCCTATTTTGTTTCTTTTTCATTTGACGGGAATGGAAACAATGCCATACCCTCACTCCATAAATGGAAATAAACTATTTAGCTTCATATGGAATTCTCCAAAATATGCTTTCAAGGTCATTTTGTTTTTCATTGTAGTGACCCAATCCATATGGGTAATCTTCATTTCAAGAATACAGAACGACTGGTCACTGCTTATAATTATTCTCCTTGAAGTTTCTGCTTATATTTCTCTGTTACGATCTCGAGATAAAATCCGATTATTATTGAAGAAGCTTTCAAAAATCTCTAAATTATTTCTTTCGGATAGAAGATTGAGGATTCTAAGAATATCAGTCCTCTTGTACTGTGTTATTATATTTATTATGTGTATGATTAATCAAATAGGTTATTTTTGTACAAAAGCCAGAGTATATAAACATTACGAAATCTACAGCTCAGCAACTTTTCCAAAAGAACTAAAAGAGCCCTTTATCTTGATTAGAGATATATTTTGGGTGTCAATTGTTGTACTGACGTTTGGCATCTTTGGTACTTTTATTGGATATTACTCGTATGCATGCATATGTATAAAATTATCTTTTACCCATTTTATATTAAAATCCGAGACCTTAATATCTCAAGGTGATTACCAGAGCATACTTTTTATTCACGAGGAACTATCCCAAGTAATGGTCTTAGCAAATGAATTTTTACCTTATCCTGCTTTTATTACTGTATTGTGCATCTTGGGAGCAATTTTTTCCACAGGTTACATCGTCGCCTTTCACTTCTTAGATGATATAGAGACTTATTTTACTCTCATATATGGTGTCTTACAAAATATTTTGGCTTTACTTTTGTTGATGATTCCTGCTGCTGGTTGTAATCGATCCTTAATTCTGGCACAGGAAACCATTAAATCTCTACCTGGATGGTTACCACAGCATCGCAAGGTGTTGAAAATGTACATTCGTCAAAGGCATGGCAAAACATTTAATCTCACCTTATGGAATATTTATGTCATTGACGAATCTCTTCTTATTAGTGCTTTTGGAACATTGTTAACATATGGGTTTCTAGTTGGAAATATAAAGAATGATCTAGATTAGAATTATTTTATGTAAAACACAAGGATTAAATAATTTAGTATCCACTTAAAAGAGTGAAAGCCTTTTTAATTTAAACTGAAAGTAAATAAATGTATGTTGTGTGCTTGAGTATAATGGTTTTAATCATCAAAAATAGAAAATGTAAAATGAACCTTTTTGTAAAAATTTACAGTAAGAAGGGGTCCAACTCACATGAGAGATTCAGATCCAAATGGTTGCAAACGAACCTACCTGATATTGCGAAATGTTTCGAAATGTGTGTTGACCAATTCCTTGACTTTATGCCGCGTATTATGAAATAAAAATGATATCTGATGATTTGATTCTCATGAAAGTTAATTTTTCCCCCGAAATTGTTTTATAGATTCTGTAAGATTTTAAAATAAAACTAATTTATATAATACTTATTAATAATGGTTTTATAACAAATAAAAACTAAGCAAATATTTTAATTTTCAATTAACATTTTAATAATAAAGGCATGAGCATTTCACTTTGGAAATCACTGTGTTGTAACATGTGGTGTATTATTAAAATTTTAACGTAGTCACAGAATGCACGTTAGCTGTTTAATAAACGATGATTGTGATATTGCGGATGAATGTCAGTGAAAATACAGTTTAATGGCTCTAGAAACAGGTGTTTCTATGGTACGCTAAACAGGACGTTTCTGTAGTCTAGAGGTTGAAAAAAATGGAAGAAATATATATATATTAGAAAATTTGACATGAAGAAGGATCGAAAATAAAAAAAGAACTGATATGTTCGAGTGGTTTTGAATCCCTCGTGATTACCAAAGACAGTAAGCCCCAAGGGAAAGAAAAGTTCACTAGGGTACCTCGGGGGCATGATGCCCCTAGCTACCTAAAGAAGACAAGCCCCTGAGGTCTACTGATATTATTTCCAGCGGTAGAATGCCCAGGAATACCCCCAGACTCTGGGTATCTAATTTATTCGCCTCTTATGATATGCATGAGCTACAGTGGAACTATTCTTTCACACCTGTTCACCACACAGATGGTGGTATTGGGGGATTACCTTTGGAGAAAACCAAAGAAATTCGGAAAAGTCTTAGAAAGTTTCTTGGAAAGAAAGCGTCTGAAAATCATTTGAGCACATATGTCATGGAGTTGCCTTCAAGGTCGAGTTGGAAATCTCTTGTAAGATTAGGAGAAAAGTTGAAGTTAAGTCATTCTGATAGGATATTAAGTGCTCGTCTTCTGATTGGTTTTCCTTCAGTACTGTTAAGATTGGTTGCTGTCAGGAGTGAAGAGTTATAGGAAGGGTGCTGAAATATTATTTTATCTGATCTTCGTTTATCGGAGGGAGTTGTTTTACTGTCTATCCTGTGATGGCTTTTAAGAGCATTCAAAATGTTTTAATTTAAGTGGGATATTTTTCAGTGAGAGAGTTATGAAAAATTAGTTTTCTGTATGAATTCTGTTTTTGAATATGAATAAAAGCATTATTAAAATGAAATGCAATAAGAGGGGGCTATATGAATCAAGTAGTACTTTTCTTAGTCTTTTAGAGTCATTTCTTGGTGTGCAGGGTTCGATGTTTAACATAATATTAGTAGTGTCATTTAGGGGCGAAGAATTTTTTGGCTGGTCATTTTTTGTGTTCGGTTTAAAAGCTGGAACTTTAATGGCTTTAAACATTTTTTTATTTCTTGTGTATTAATTTATTTTTACTACAATTCAGAGAGTTGAGGTTTGGGTGTTTTCAAGGAGTTGAATATTTGATTTTGCCGCATACGCCCAGACTGAACTTGCATAGGGGATTATCGGACAGAGAACGAAAGTGTAATGAAGCAATTTGTTTTTAATACTCATTCAAAATTTGCGGCATATAAAGGAATATATTTCGCATCGAGTTTTCCGGAATTTTTCGGTCGCGTATGTAATGTGGGGTTTCCAAGTGAGCATTTTATCTGAAATGATTCCTAGATATTTTGTAAATTGAGACATCGGAATGGACGTGTAGAAAACATGGGCGGGGAAGATATATTTTCTCTCTTTTTTAAACAGTATTACTGCTGATTTCCCCAAGTAAATTTCAATTTTCTGTTCTTTGCATTAATTTTCAAGGAGTTTGAGATGGTTATTGATTGTAGGGGTAACTGTTTTTTTTTGTTTCCAAATTTAGCTAACGCAGACATGTCATCAGCCTACCTATTTAATATTATTAAGCTGTATTGTGGGATACCATTAAGGAAAATATTATGTAATATCCTATTTAAAATTCCTTAAAATACATCACTGTGAGTTTTATGGAGAAGAGAGTGTGTTACTGACTTTTACTCGAGACTCTATTTATGTTATGTATGAATAGATTAAGTGTATGAGTCGCGCGAGCAGGGAAGGTAATTTTGATAAGTGCGTATATGAGAGCGTTACCCAGACTCGGTCAACCGCTTTTTGAATGTCTAAAAATATCGCGCCTGCTGATTTGTCGTTTTCGAGTCCATAAGAAGTAAGATTATTTAATTTAATAAATGAGAGTGAGCTAGATAATTCTTTGGTAAAACCGCACCAGTTTGGGGTGAGAAAGTTTGTGTTTGCGACGAAGCCGTTCAGTCTTTTAAGTTGACAGATTTGGTTAGCTTGGGAAGGGAAGAGAGCAATGCGAATGGCTTGTATGTGTCTGATAGGTGGGGATCCCCCCATTTTAAAATAAGAAAAATCTCAGAGGTTTTCCAGGGCTTAGGAAAGTGTAGTAAATTAAAAATAATGTTAATTAGAAAGGTAAAGAGGAATATAATTGTAACTGGAAAAAAAGTTTGAGTATTTTATTAATGATTTCGTCTTTGCCTAGAGCTTTATTAATCCCAACTTACTTTTGCAATCTATGATTTATTTGGCCATACTGGTTCTAATATGGGTAAGGTGTTTGGGACTATGGAAAAAATTTATGTTTGCTATCAAGCATCGGGAACTGTTTTGTTTATGTTTGCTATATGATTTTATGGTCTTGTGTTTTTATTAAAGATTTGAGTGAGTGAAGTTTCCAGGAAATATGCTTTGGGAATATTTGACATGGCTGTACAACTATTGTTGCTTGTTTGAGTGAGGGTATTGCACTTCTTCTTTTTGACTGATTTTATCTTTTGCCAGAGGGATTTGTCTCCTGTATTTAGTGATTTGCGTGTTTAGTTAGCTATCTTGAGTGAAAATATGAATTACTTTATTGATGTGGTTTTAGGTCCTATTTTTTCTGTTTTTAAATTTAGATCTATGGTATTTTTAATTTTTTTTAATTATCATTCTGGTTCTTTCCAAGGATTTAATATTGGATGGGGTGTATCTTTCATTTCTTGAAGTTATTAATGATAATGTTTTCTGTGAATTCTGTAATTTGTTTTTGATCACGTTCACTTACGGTGTTGATGTTACAATAGCTGCTAAAAAGTATATTTTAATTAATTTCTTGTTGAAATTTGGGCCAGAAAATTGATACTGCGCGTTTGTTTATATTGTGTGTAACTACAAAATCAAATTATAGTAAGGTTGGGTTGTGGTTAGAGGAAAGATGGGGAAGGAAAGTGGTTTTGAATTTGTAGTTATAATTAGTAATGTGTGCAAAATAAATGGTGTTTGCAGAATAGTGACCAAACTAGTGTTTGATAGGAAAGGTATGAAATAGTGAAATGTATGATTGGAGACCTATAGCAAACAAGTACTATGAAGGAAAGTTGAAAAGAACTTTGAAGAGAGAGTTCAATAGAACGGGAAACTGCTCAAAGGGAAACGGGTGGTCGAAGTCTACTGTCGGGGACGTTCAGCCCTGGCGTCGTCCGTTTCCGCAGAAGCGATGTAGGGTAGGGGAAGAAATGAAATGGTAATAACATGTTGGTTTGAGAAATTAATATTTTGTTGCATCTTGTAGAATTTGCTGCGCAGTTATAATTTTTGTTTCTGGCACTAAATCGCCAAAGATGACAAAATTGATGTTGATTTTGAAAAATGTTTCTAGGTCTGTGGTAAATTGAATTGGATTTGATGATATAGGGATGTAAAAAAAAAGTTCGAAACTGGCGTGTGATTATAGAAGGAGTTAAGAATAATAAATGTAGCTTCAATGTGTTGGAGTGCTGGGGTAGTCAGTCTGTGGGGCGCAAGTGAACTTTAAATAAATATCATCGTTCCATCAGATGCTACTTCCTAATTTGTTCCGTCATCTCTTCAGGAGGTGCAGTTAGTAAGCTATGTAAGTATTCTTTTGTGGTCTCAAATGTGTTTCTCCTAACAATAATATGTCTGGGGCATGCTTCTGTAGGAAATCTCCTAAAACAAAAATAAAGAATGTATTACGTTCGCATTCAAGGAGCATAGAAGGAGGCTTAGTAAATTAAATTTAGAGTTTCTTTTTTGCATTTTTGCTCCTTTAGTATTGCATATTGATGGAGTTATCATTGTCCATATGTGCTTCGACGAGTGTGTAGGTTATGTTTGTTTTCTTGTTGCTTTGATTTATTTGAGATGTGTAAAAAGGCGTGAAGTTTTGTTTGATTTAATCTGTTAAAATTTGATAACAAGTACGAATACTCATTCAAAATTTTATTAATGTTTCCTCTATGGAAGTTAAAGACCAAAAATGACACAATGAAGCTTTATGTATAGAACAAAATCAAAAGTTCAATAAGGGATGTTGTGCACACCTTATTGGTTCATTTCAGTCTAAAGACAATGAAGAATGAAGTATGACTTCTAGCAAATAATTTTGAATGTATGGCTGAAAATCATTTGAAATGTTCAATAACAAGGATATTGAAATAAGTCATCCTGTTGTTGAAAAAAAATCATGTGGTAGCATAATATTTTTTTCAAAGTTTTTATTAATTACTATCTTCACAATTAAGGAAAATACAGAATATACATAAAGAAATTTTTTTTCCCATTTTTCATGACAGCAGAATTTTCGTATGAAATTATTTTATTTATTTTCGTACATTAAATCTTTCTGTTTTAAGATACATCAAGGTAATTTTTGTTTCATTATAATGGTTAGCATATTACAATTTTACTTTTGCTGTTGTGCTACAGAAGCAAACCTGATCGATAAGAGAATGAAAATAAGTCACTTGTGTTCAATAATACTTAGAATGAAATAGTCAATTTATGTACAAGTAATGCGTGTTGACACAAACAAAAAGAAACGAGTGAAAAGTAATAGTAATAATAGTAATAGTAATCCTGATTCGTAATATGTAACCAGTTTAATGATAGAGGAAATCAATACAAGAAAAATAGTCAATCAAGGAATAATATAGCTAATGATAAATTGATTTTAGCGTCATCTATGGGTAAGTGCAAAATATAAAACTATTAGTTTCAAAAGCAACCGCTACCTTGTACTGTTAAGAACAGTCTCTGATAAAAATAAATAATTCATTTTTGGGACATTACAATATGAATAAGTCAAACGATTTGCTGGAAAGTGTGTTCATGCCCATTTTATTTCTTTTCCACCTGATGGGATTAGAAACAATACCATACCCTCATTCCATCAAAGGAAAAAAACTCTTCAGCTTCGTATGGGACTCTCCAAAACATACATTCAAGATTATTTTATTTCTCGATGTAGTGACTCAATCCATGTGGTTAATTTCCGTTTCAAGAAGACAGAGTGACTGGGCCATGTTACTAATAATTCTCCTTCAAATGTCTGTTTATATTTCTCTGTTACGATCTCGAGCAAAAATCCGATTATTATTAAAAAAACTTTCAGGAATCTCCAATACATTTCTGTCAGCTCGAAGATGGAGAATTTTAAGAATATCAGTGATCGTTTACTGTGTGATTATGTTCGTTATGTGTATTATTAACCAGATTGGTTATTTTTGTACAAAAGCCAGAAAATATCAACATAATGAAATCCAAAGGTCAGCAAATGTTCCAGAGGAATTGAAAGAGCATTTCTTCTTCATAACTGATATATTTTGGATGTCAGGTTTTGTAATGACATACGGTATCGTCCGTTGTTTTATTGGTTATTACTCCTTTGCATGCATTTGTATAAAATCATGTCTTACCAATTTTATTTTAAAATCCGAGATCTTAATATCGCATTGTGATTACGAGAGAATATTTCGAATCCATGAAGATATATCTGAAGTAATGGCCTTAGCAAATGAATTTTTATCTTATCCTGCATTTATTAATGTGTTATGCAATATGGGTGCACTTTTTGGTTTCGGTTACAGTGTCGCATTTTATTCTTCTAATGATATCGAGATTTATAGTCTTCTGATTTATGGGATAGTTGAAAACGTAATGGGTTTACTTTTGTTGGTGGTCCCCGCTGCTGGTTGCAATAGAGCCTTAAATCAGGCACAGGAAACCATTAGTTCCCTACCCGGATGGTTACCACAGCACAGCAAGGTGTTGAAAATGCATATTCGTCGAAGGCGTGGCAAAACATTTCATCTCACCTTATGGAATATCTATGTTATTAAGGAATCTCTTCTTATTAGTGCTTTTGGATCATTGTTAACGTACGGGTTTCTAGTAGGAAATATCAAGATTTCGAATCAATAGAAAAACAGAACGTGTTTCCTGAATATAAACGTAAATGATTTAATACTTACTGAAGAAATATGCAAACCTTCTTAATTTGAGCATGATATTCACAGATTTATGCTCTGTAAACCAGTAGAATTCTATAGTCACCAAAACAGAAAATATTATATCAGTTTTTAACTTAATCTTTTGACGGTATAAAAGAGTCCATCTAGCTTTCGAAATGTGAATAGACGAGCTCAGCTCGGAAGAAGGATTGTGACCAAAATGATTGCCTATTGTACCCACATTGGGTAAATACGTACTCCTTACTCATGTTTTTCCTCAATTCCTGTTGTCTAGCCTTAAACTTATTCTTTAATATTACTCAGCGTTGTTTCAATTACACACAATACCTACTGGTTTGATTCGAAGGAAAATTCTCAATTCATGATTCTTAACAAATTAATTTTCTTTAAAATAATTTTTTTACTCAATTCAGTATGCATTTAAAATATAAAAGAATAATACAAGTGTGTAAATTTTTTTTTTATAAAATATTATTAATAAAGTTTAAATTTTTTTTCCTGTTCCTTAAAGTCTTTGAATCTGAATATTATGTAATAGTTTGTTTTATTATTATCAAATTAATTTATTTGGAATTCTCTTTTGGGTGGTATTTTCTAATTTGAACTCAGTTTCAACATTCCATACGAGAACTTTTACTTTTTTTAATTTTATATATTTTAGCCATTATTTCTTACTTTATCTACTTCAATTAATTCACAACTCTAAGATTTCTAAGTGTAATTATGAGGTACTATGAGGCATAGCATTTTGTTTTATTTTAAAATAAAGACATTTTCTCTTCACTGCGAAAGTCCCTGTATTTTATCGTGTGATAGATTATTTGGTTTTATAAAATCCATAAAATGTCCATAACACAAAAAAACTATTTTTTTTCTACGCATTTTAACATGAAATTAAATATAAATGCATATATATTATTTAATTATCTTTTTTTTGCATTTCGTATTATATATAACTGAATTTCTCAACAAAACCTTTCCTAAAAGAGACGAATGGTAGAGAAGTCGACTACCAGTTTTGAAAACTTAAAGATTGTTCGAAAATGTTTTTCACTGATCATGGTATTTATATGAATTTTCCTGACCTCAAAATAGTGTGGCTAAGGCGAATCTGCGTCAATTATTAGACTCATTCCTGGTTTGATGGTATTCAGAGGACCGTGAATATTGTCATAGATTAAAAACATTTACATAATGAGTAATGCGACTAAATATAGTTACGTATTCATTTGTCGTGAACCACGTAAGATTTCCTTTAAAATCTGAACTCCATACATATTCCTTTGAATCCTTTGTACTTCTACAATGCAGAGCTATAACGGTTATTTTAAGCAGCATTTTAACCCTTTAAGCGGTCAATTAATTTACCAGAAACGCTTCCAAAAAAGGCATATTTGTTATTGCATATAATTAAGTACCATACTATGATATTCAAAATATCATTAGAATATCATAGAAGAAGAAAAATCAATGAATGTTTCATAAAATTGTAGAACATCAGAAGTGTCGTCAAATTGTACGTGCACAGAGGGAATACCAGAAAATTTAAATCGAGGACACGGAACAGGTGGATTTTTCACATCAACCTCGGTAAAAATTCTTGCAGAACTCAAGTCTTCATCAGAGCTGAGCTCACTGCACGAGTCATCTGAGGAATAATCCAAATAATTAGAAGAAATATCTGTATCTGTATCAGAATGTAGTTCATCATCTAACAAGAAAGTATTTTCGTCGTCTATTCCATCCATAATTTCCATAAGATTCACAAGCACGGCATACAGTAGAACAAAAATTTCAAAGAAAAGTTCCCCCTACATAGAAAAACCCGGATGAAAAACATTTCATTTACATGGACAAGCCACGCCATCTGTTGAAAAATAATAATACTAAATAGTCTCTTTCAATAATGAAAAATGCGGGCAAACCAGAAAAGGAAAGGAGAAAATATCGATGCCCGTACGCCGTACGGGCAAACCAGATGAGGCCAATTTCGGGTAGCACGTACACTGTACGGGCAAACTGCTTAAAGGGTTAAACAATTATATGCATAATGTTTTCCACGTAGATAGGGGCTTATGTGACTACGTGTAAGCTGTAACGTTGACTCAGAACGTATTTTTTTGTTGTTTACTTAATAACGATGGCGACATTGTAGAGATTCTTCTTGGAGCAAGCTGAAGTGACTCAACACAGTATCTAGAGAAATCTAGACATTTAATGTAAAAAAAAAAAATAAAGATTATGTAATTTATATGCTGTCCTTGTAACCTTAATGGGAAAAGCGTGTTTAAATTAGTTTCACGGATACAATAATCAAGTAATTACATTATCATTTTTAGTGTAGAACAAGAATGATCAAAATCCCAGTAACATACAGAAATTCTTAGTTAAAAAATCAAAAAAATAACAAATACGTTGAGTAAAAATTAATAATTATATGCTTAAGAATATAATCTATAAACATTAAGCCACACTTAAATTTTTTTTATTTATCAAATAATGTTAAAAATTTTACCTTCATTAATTTATTGTGCGCATCTAATTCCAGTATGGACCAATATTACCGAGTTGATAAGCACCATAACTATGTACAAATTTTATTATTTTTATTTAGCTCTCTTGTATTTTTGATATTTCTAATTTAGTCTACAAAGTCTTAAAGTGGGAAAAAAAAAGTTCGTGTCATCAAACTAGCTTATACCCGTTTACTCTGTATCCAGCCGAATTTTTTTTTTTTTTTTTT